>CM053030.1:435240719-435590719 GCA_028564925.1 Lithobates sylvaticus
AGATACTATAATGCATTTGGAATTCAAAATACATTTCTGATGTGTGTTTTCAGCGCTAATGGATATGGTGAAATGCATGTGCCATTCACTTTCACTAAGTAGGTTATAAAACTAATTCCCTCTGCGCCCCAAAGTATCCTAACTACACAATGCTTGGTGATGGAAGTTACATCAATCTGCTAGTTACACCAAGCGCTAAAAAAATTATCCATATTTAGGTCTGAGTAGTGAGTTGTCTCTGAAGTTTTGGTGCCAGTAACCACAGTGCAATCAATCATTATGTTTTAGAACATGTCGGCTAAAGTACCCGTGACTCGCAATTCAACATTTCTTCAACTTGAAGTGTCTAAATTAATTGAGCAATTAGCCTCTCCAACAGCATTCTGAACTCTGCACCCAAGACTCCAGATCAATATGTGTCATTTTCCTTTGAAAATGCAACTCAAGGAATGTAATTTTAGCAGCAATCTAAAAGAAAGTGCTGAGTGACTTTTCTGTGTTACACAATAAAGCAGACATTCAATGAGAACACTACTAAAAGCTGTGGCTAACAGCTCAAATGCTTTAAAAAATTACCAGAAGGTAAAAAGGTAGGCAGAAGAAGGAGAGGGGAAAAGTAGAGCAAAATGAAATGCTTCACATGACATACAATAGCAAAATAATGTTAATTGTCATATTATTTATAGATAATCATATCACAAAAGTATAGTGCTAAGTGTTTATGTTCATACTGTTCCTTCAAGAAAAAAATCCATATAGTCTATGCTGTTATATAACTGACCTGTGTTTACTGTTACATAACTTGTATATCTTGCATGACTTGAAAACTAGAACATGAAATATCACATTGATTCTTTTTCTAAGAATTAAATCAAATAAATTGGAAGCAAACTTTTTGGTTGTAGAATCTCTATTGCAATAGAACTAAGACCGTTGATTTAAAGTGGGACTTAAAGCGGAGCTCCAGCTCCCCCCCTCCCCACCAAACAATTTAAAGTCAGCAGCTACAATACAAATACTGTAGCTTCTAACTTTTAATATTAGGACACCTACCTGTCCAGGGATCCTGCGATGTCTGCACCCCAGCAGAATTTTTAATCTGCTTTTGGGTTCTGCCTCCACCATTTCTTGTAAGGAAAACCAGCAGTGAAGCATTGTGGCTTCACAGACAGTTCCCTACTGCACGTGCGCGAAGCACGTTGCGCTTTGTGAATGGCCCGGCGGTGGGGGATGGAGGAGGGGACCTTGCTACGGCAAGGTCATTGGGAAGTGGGGATGGGTACCTGTCAAAAACAGGTACCCACTCTCCCCTGAAAGGTGCCAAATGGGGCAGAGGAGGGGGGGAGGAAGCAAACAAACTGAGATTCTCCTTTTGGGCGGCGCTTTGCTTTAAGTCAGAAAATGAAAGCAGAACTTTTCCCATAACAAATTAATAAAAAATAATGTTTTTTAGCAAGGAGCATACATTCCACATTATTAATTATGCTACCAAATCTAGTGTGTGCTGAATAATTGCCTCCTGCATTGCTCCTGTTTCTTCTTGCTGGAGGTTGCCATTTTACTGAAGCTAAGAGCCCCTGAAAAGCAGTAAATCATAAAACGGAACTAAACCTATCGATTTAACATTTTTTAAATAAAGCTGTTACTTTCCTGGAATTCCGGGATTGCTAACTGTCACATTTGCTTGTGTCCTCAACCAAACTGTCAAAGCATTAAATAGCTGGTGTCATACCTAATCACATGTGCAGCACCATGGCAACTGCAGGTCAAACAGAAGCAGCTTCCTTGGCTGTAAAGGATAGGAGGGTTTTGTTCCGCTTTAAGACTGTTAGCAGAATGGCCTCTACAAATTTGACAGTGCCTAAAAATAGAGAGCAACTGAGCATGTGCAGAGCAGGGAGAGACAATGTATTACTGAATTTTAAACAGTATAGGCATTTAGTATTAATGTTTTGCATAGCTATACCTGCAAAATGGGGCCAGTCATCTAGGAGTTTTTTTTTCTGCCTAAAGTTCCAATTTAAGTCCCGCTAGATCACTTCAGGCTGGCCCCTTTTGCATGTATAGCTATGCAAAACATTAAAAATAACTCCCTATAATGTTAAAAAAACAAGGAATACACTGTCTCACCCTGCTCTCAGTTGCTCTCTAATTATAGCCACTATGCAAAATTTGTAAAGGCCGATCTGCTGACAGCCTAAAGATTAACTGCTGTTCAAGGGCTTCGACAAAATGTCAGCCTCCAGCAAAAAGAAACAGGAGTAATGCTGGAGGCAATTTACAGCACAGTGTTTTTGATACAATAATCATTAATGTGGAATGTACATTTCTTGCTAAAGAACGTTATTTTTATCACGTTGTTATTGGTAAAGTTCTACTTTGGTTTTAAAAAACAGTCTAGGCATAGAATGAAGAGTGAGAGAAACACTGGCTGCAGCTGCTCTCTGTAGCTGCTGCCCCCGCAGTGCTGAACTGCTTAATGGAGTCAGACAGCACTGCACTGTGGGAACTGTAGTCCAGAGGAGAGAGACCCTACTGTAATCAGAAGCTTTTGAACTGCATTTCCTAGAATGAGATTGCCAGGAGGAAGGGTAACAGCGGCATTTTCTCAAGGTGTACATGACCTCTTGCTATGAGGGAGATCAGAGAGTGCACATGGCTGTCCAGTGTGCACCATCACTGCTGCATATCTGGAGCCAGAGTGGAATCTGGAGTGCTGAGTGACAGGGTCAGCTGGGTACAGAGCAGAGAGTGGAACAATCACTGCGTGTGACCAGATGGTGAGCTGCAATATTACTAGGACTGGTAAGTTGCACTATCGCTGGGACTGGTGAGCTGCTGCTGTGGGGATTTACTATCTGCTGCTAGAGAAAGAGACTGAGCCCTTTAGGAACTGATCATACAGCCATCTAGTAGCCTTACTGCTACCTGCAGATGTGACTGGGACTATTCTCATGTGCAACAATGGTACAACTGGGCCCCAACACTAGCCAGCTAGGACTAAGTTAGGACTAAAAACTGTCCCTTAGGGGGGTGTGGCTAAGCTGCCGATGTGAGTGGAAGCAGAGTTACCTGCTGCCGCCGATACCTCGCTTAACATCAGCTTCACAGCTTACATACAGCAGCCGAAAGTGGTGTTCCCTGTCCCCCTTTGTCAGCTCTACCTTCCGGTTCATCCTGCAGCAGCGCCCGACAACTAGAGCCATGACCAGGAGGAAATATGAGCCTGGGGCCCCCGGCCAGAAAGACCAAGATGGAACCAACCCATGCCCACCTCGTGGTCCTGGGTACAGGAGCAAAGAGGTCGGCAACAAGGCTGGAAAAGTTTGCCTGGGTGCCAGATGGAGAACAGCAGGAACAGCCCAGCTATAGCCCTGCTATGAAGCCCCCAGATGATGTGGATTCCTCCGCTGCTGGTGAGTCCCATGCTGGAAAGTACGCTGCTGGAAGGGGGAGGGCAGTCTTTAACAGCTAGCTGAACTGGAGAAAAGCTGGGCAGAGCAGACACCTGCTGCACTGCAGGATTCCTTTTCCAGAACCTACCCTGAGTGATGTATTCAGAGCAGTTCAGAGCTGCAATTCATCTAACTCTCCTCACCACCAATTCCAACACCTAAGGGAAGATATTGGGCTTATTAGACACAATTTTTATAAAGTGCGGGAGCGCACCTCTGCAGTGAAAGGTAGAGCGAGCTCCCTGGAAGATGATATGGCTCCGATCAGACATGATGTTGCTGCTAATAATGTCGTGATCCAACGCCATGCTAACAGGATCGATGACATGGTAAATCGCAAAAAGGCAAAATAACGTCATGATACTTGGCCTTCCTGAAAAAATTTAAGGGAAGAACCTGACGGCATACATTGAGCAGTGGTTACTGGATAAATTTGACACAAGCTTTACAATTTTTTTTGCGGTTGAACGAGGGCACCGCATACCATTCTTAAACTGCTTCATTATAAAGACCGGGAAAACATTCTTGCACTCCCCCACACCAGGAAGTCAATGGATCGAAGATCCCCATCTATCCCGACTTCTCCATGAAAGTTCAGAAACGAAAGACCCAGTTTGATGAGGTGAAACTTCGACTGAGGGCGTTACAAGTCCCTTACGCAATGTTGAACCCAGCCAAATTGAGGGTGGTAGTGAAAGGCGATATCCACTTTTTTGATACCCCCAAGGCTGCTACTCAATGGCTTGACAGAAATGAACAACATCTGGATAGGTCTCGCTCTCCATCCTGAGCATTTAAAGATGTCATCAAGTTACATAGGATTGCTGTCAATCTTGAAATCTGCTGAAGGCGGTATACTCTTCTAGATTACTGTTCTTCATCAGGTTTTAATACGGGTTTTCGCTGACGATAATCCGAATTCTGTTACCTCACGAGTGGTCTTGGTTAACTTACCCACTATGGACCAACGTGCTAGAAGTGTTTACTGTTATTATTTTTGTTCCAGAGTTCTGTTTTTTTTTTATGTATGGGTTTTTTTCTTTGTTTTTTTTTTTTTCTGTTGATGAGCCTTTACTTTCTCCGTGTCAACACTGGTCTTCACCTGGAAACTTCCCACAAACTGTATGTGAAAGGATTCTGCCCCCTAAAGAGGAGGGACTACCCCCTTGCAGGTTGTCTTCACTATGGCTGTAGGGATTAGCATCACCTCCTGAAAAATCAGGGGGTTAAAAGACGCTGTTAAACACATAGCCATATTTGACCCCCTTTTTCTCATCAGGGATCTTCCATTGCCTGCATACAGGAGACGCATCTTACCAAGGACATTTTACACTTGTTGAACTCCTGTTCTTTTTCAGTACAATACCATTTAGTTTTTTTCATCCTATGCAAGGGGTGTTAGTGTACTGATTTCATCTAATATGCATTTTTCTTGCCAGAAGGCTCTTATTGATCCCTATGGGCGTTATGTTTTTCTTTTGTGTTCTATTAACCATTTTTCTTGTATATTGGCTAATGTCTATGTTCCTCCTCCCTAGTGAGGTAATCCAGGTGTTGGCTTCACTGTTGGCTGATAACCCTGGGGTTCCCTTGCTGGCGGTAGGTGACTTTAATGCATTTTGTAACCCCAGTGTGGACCGATACCCAGCAGGAACGCAGACTGACTCCCCCTTTTCTCGCCAAATCATGAAAATTGGTCTACAAGACATATGGAGACAGCGTAATCCATCTAGTCTCCAATATTTGTGCTGCTCCGGTACTTATCAATCCCTATCCCGGATTGACTTGGCCTTAGGCACAGACCAAATGTTATCATCTGTGTTGGATGTTACATATAGGGCTAGAGGCCTTTCCGATCACTCCCCTTTGATTATTACTCTTCACACATCCCAACCCAAACCCAAATGTTGGAAGGTCAGTTCCTTCTGATTACAGGTGCTCCCGTGGGGTGCTCTAATTAAAGGGTACCCCTTAGAATTGTTTCAAACAAACAAAGTTTTAGCCTCTTCTCTTATTGTTTGGGATGCCATGAAAGCGTATTTGCATGGTATACGCGAAAGAGATCAGCAGATTCAAAAAGGCTGTCAGGGAATAGGAACATTTTTTAGCAGATAAGGTATGTAGAATGGAGGAATCTTATTTGGCAACCCCCTCTGCCCAATCTTTTAGGTCCTGGAAAGATGCTCAGATGGTGTACAAGCAAAGGTCACTTAAAAAGGCAGAGAGTAAAAATATGTTTTTTTCCAGTCAATATTTAACTGACGGGGAAAACACTGGCCACATGCTAGCGGTTATAGCCAGCTCTCAATCCCCATCCAACTCTATTTTAACTATTCACCTCGGGATCAGTCACTCAAGACCCAGAGGAGATCTTGGGGGCAATCCCCTCATTTGACCTATACGGTAGTAAGGTTAAATCTGAGATGCAACAAATTTCTGATTTCTTAGACCCCATTAAGATTCCCTGCCTACCAGTAGACAACAGCACTCTGTTAAATTCTCCTATAACGCTAGAGGAATAAAGGGCAGTGGTGAAAGTGTCTCCCAATAATAAAGCACCGGTATGGATGGTCTTCCATCCGAAATCTATAAAAGTTATGGCGACATCCTTCTACCTGAACTTTTAGAGGTTTTAAATAAGGCCTACGAGTCTCGATATCTTCCTGACTCTATGAACATGGCAGGTATTATTGTGTTGCCCAAACCGGGAAAAGATAGTTTGCATCCTGAATCTTATCACCCCATTTCACTTTTGAATTCAGATGTTAAGCTCCTTGCTAAAGTGCTGGCCAATTATTTGCGTAAGGTCATGCAACAGTTGGTACACCCAGACCAATCGGGGGTTTATCCCCACTAGATCGACCACTACTAATATCTGTAGATTATTTCTTAACCAACAGCTACCACTATGTGTTAAAAACAACACATATATGGAAATTAGTTTTTAGTATTAACTTAAACTTTAAAGTAGGATATACATAACTAATCCTAAAACTGCTCCTCCACCATCCTAACACCCATACTAACTAACCCGTGGAAGAAAGATCTGTATACCTACCTATTTTCAGGCAACTCTGGTTTGGTCACATGCTCCAATTCCCTGTGTCAGTTAGCAGTCAGTTAGCAGCAGCTTCAAGGGAGAGAAGGGAGCTCCAAAAATGGATGGGACATAGTAGGCCTATAGGTGGCACCATCTTTCAAGCATTCCAGCCATTGTCATGCGCTCTCCCCTGGCTGATACAAGCGATCACATGACCGGGCCAGAGCAGCGTAAAAATAGGTAAAAATATTCATCTTTCTTCCACAGGTTAGATAGTATGGATGTTAGGAGGGGGGAGGGAGCAGTTTCAAGATTAGTTAGATATATCCCAGAATTCTATTTTAATTTTGCATTAATTTCAATGCATTTGTATTTATTTTAAAGAACACTTCAATGTGTTTTCAAAGTGTATATCTTAATTATGGTACACTATGGAGCATTTTCACTGTCGATATAATAGTGATAACATCAATTTCCTCTCCTGCTGTGTAAACAAGGGTAGAACAAATCAGGCTCTCTAAGAGCAGCACTCTCAAAATAGGGATTTTCCCACAGAGCAAATTGTTCATGCAAGTCACATGACCACATGTAATTGTGTCTGAATCCAGTTCCCCCACTGTGGGTTTATTCTGAAACGTGCTGGCAGAACAGAGGAATGATCTGTGCAGGAAATGTTTAGTTAAGCAACTATTATGCTCTGTTGTTGTTCGTTAACCAGTGCTCTAACCATTTAAATCACTCATCAAAGCCATTCCATCTTTCTGAAGCTTTATGAAGTATGCAGTTAAAGACCTTCACTTCTTATTTTGCATAAACCAGTTGTACCCTGTGAATGATAAGCATTACATTTCTTTGAAAATTACAGGTCATTTAGATGGAGAGTGAGCGAGGAGAAAAAGGCCAATCAGCAGCATGCCTTGCCCAGCTGATAAAATTATTTATGGCTTTTTATTGAAATGGAACTGGCACATGTTGTACTGTTCCCTTCCTGCCTGTCAAATTATTGGTTTGTAGTCTTTCAAATGTGAATTTCTTTCTCCATCTGGACAATACCGTAGTAATATTAAATATTTTATAGTATGTGTAGCATGTTACTCTGAACGCATCATATACAGTTTATAATACATATAGTTTGAATAATTATGGGCTGATATAGAAAATAGGACAGAAAAGCTAAGTGGAAATATTGTCCAAAACAATAAATTGGATTTACTTTCTGTCTTACTTGAACCAGAGATTTAGACAGACATCTAAAGTAAACTTATCAAAAAAACAGGTAGAATAGACAGACAGTGTGCTGAAAAAAAAAAGTAAATATAGAGATAAATAACTCGAAAGAGGAAGTAAACTTCCTCTGCAAATGTTTACCTATAGTATAGGTAAGCCTATAATAAGGCCTATCTATAAGTATTGGAAATATCTCCTAAACCTGTACAGTTTAGGAGATATTTCCAGTGCATGCATCCAGTGACATCACTTTCGCATGCGTTCTGAAGGAACGGCCCACGTGTGCCATTCCTTCCGAGCCCGTGCCGTAAACAGCGGCTCCCACGCGCATGTGCAGGAGTGATGTCATTGCGGCTCCGGCCAATCACATCGATGGAGCCCGCAAACCCGGAAGAAGCTCCGGGAAAGATGTCCGCCATGACAACGGTGTGCGGGGTCCGCTGCAACATCTTAGTTTTAAGGTAAGTATTTGATAACAAGCTAGTGTGCGATGCATACTAGCTCATTATGCCTTTGTCCTGCAGGTTTTTTTTTTTTTTTTTTGAGAATTTTTTTCTGAGGTTTACAACCTCTTTAATGAGAATGAGTACAATGAAAGAGTTAGAATGTATGGGGCCAGTGATGTGTTCACATGTTTGGACTCTCTGTATGCCATCAGTAAGGGTGACAGCATCAGAAGATGGCAGAGGGCAGGATTCATAATAAGCCAATTTGCTGTTAAAGCCTAACCCCTGTTTTTTTACCCGTCCACCACCACCTTCTATTCTGAGCCTCTCACAGACAGACAAGTGACATGCCTTTGATTTTTTGTAGTTCTCCAGTTTGGTCTTACTAAAGAAAGCACAAGAGAAAAACAAGTAGACTCAGCAGGGAATGCTAAAAGCTGAAGACGCTAGACAGAAGCTGATAACGATAAAGAATACCCTGTATTGTCAAGCTCTGGCAGGCACAGCAGTTAAAGTGATACTAAAGTATTTTTTTGTTAAAAAATAACAAACATGTTATACTTACCTGCCCTGTGCAGTGGTTTAGCACAGAGCAGCCAAGATCCTCCTCTTCTCGGGTCCCTCGACGGCACTCCTTGCCCCTCCCTCCTGCCGAGTGCCCCCAAAGCAAGTAGCTTGCTATCGGGGCACCCAAGCCGAGCCGCTGTTCTGTGTGTCCATTCAGACACAGAGTCACGGCTTGCCCCCATCACCTCTCTCTCTCCTCGTTGGCTCACTGACTTTGATTGACAGCAGCGGGAGCCAATGGCACCCTCTGTGTGTCTCAGCTAATCAGGAGGGAGCCCCAAGTCTCTCGCATAACATCACTGGATTAAGATGGGGCTCAGGTAAGTATTAGGAGGGCTGAGGGGGCTGCTGCACACAGAAGTTTTTTTTTATCTTAACCTCCCTGGCGGTATGATTCTGGCTGGAATTTAGTGCTGAAAGCGGTACAATTATTTTGCATGGAAATTTGGCGTTTTTTATATTGTAGGCCTGCAATTCTTATGAATAACTCACTTAAATCTGTCCGAACCAGAGTCTAGTAGACATCCCGGGTATGATAAAGTTTGAAACACAAAATAATAAATTATAATATAATAAAAATATATATAAAAATGATTCAATAATGTAATCAAATCAAAAACACTGAAATTTGCTCAGTTGCAGAATAGTCGCTGTCATTAAATTTATTGTTTGATGATAAATTGTGATTTTATTTTTTTATCGGTGTTTTCTAGCTGGTCTAAAACCACTTTTGACATAAAGGGACACTTTTTGGTTGCTATGACAATCTCCAGTTTCCAGGCAGAAAAAAAATCTTTTTATTATATAAAATGACATGCAGGGCACTGGGCAGACCACTAGGGACAAAGGGGGTGTGTATTTTTTGTATACAGTACTGTAATCTGTAAGATTACAGTATTGTATATGTGTTGTGTTTTTAAACTTTTTTGAATTTGGCGCCGATCTCCGCTCCCGTGCGTCGTAACGTCACAGGGAACGGAGATCGGCGGCACCCGGCACTGTGTGAATCGAGCGAGCAGACGGCTCGCTCACACAGCGGGAGACATCGCAGGATCCAGGGGAAAAGGTAAGTAACTTCCCCCCTGCATCCCGCAACGCAAGCCCGAGTCTGGCTCGGGGTTACCGCTCCCAGCATAAAAAACTGACCCCGAGCCAGACTCGGGGTTACCGCCAAGGAGGTTAATGCAATACAGTTTAATTTTTTTTTTTAATAATTTTTTACAATTCTTTATTTTTTTTAGAATTTCTAATTATTATGTAATTGTTTTTCTCAAAGGGGCTTTGGTGAAATATCAACAGTCCTGATGTCTCTAAAGATAAATCTTATTTGCTTCCTTGTGGTCTGCTAAATATATCAATAAAGGTAATTTGCCAGTTTGATGAATGCAAAAATATATATACTTGTTGATTTTGCCCCAAATTTTGTAAAATGCCTGTACTTTCTGAGTGTGCACATACATTAGTAATTTTTTCATTCGGCAAGCAGAGTTCAACCAACAGTTTAACTCCCATTGAGTTATTTGGTTAATTTACTAAAACAGGAGAGTGCAAAATCTGTTGCAGTTCTGCATAGAAACCAATCAGCTTTTTAGGTTGATTAATTGAACAAGCTGAAGTTAGATGCTGATTGGCTACTGTGCACAGCTGCACCAGATTTTGCACTCTCCAGTTCTAGCAAATCAATCCCATTGTGTTCTAAAAGTGGGTAAACTTCCCCGCCATCAGAATACACTGATCAGCGCTTTCGGCCATAGCCAGCTTGATCGTGTGGAAATTTTCCAACCAACATTCCCATACATGGATTGAAATTGAACCAGTCCCTGCTGAACCGGGTTGAATTTTGATCTATGTATAGAGGGAATATGTAGATTAGAAGGGGGAAGGAGATAAGAAGAGGTCTGTGTTCTTGTAATACATTAGAAATGAAGTAGGCAGGGCTGACAACATGTGCTTTGGAATTTTGAATCAAAATACAATGAGGTTGATTTACTAAAACTAAAGAGTGCACAATCTGGTGCAGCTGTGCATGGTAGCCAACCAGCTACTAACTTGTTCAAGAAAAGGCTAATTTCACCTTTGTTCACCTTTTTTTTTAATTATTAAATTCCAGCTCCCCTATGTGCCAATATAGGTATAATGTACTTATTTTACAAAACAGCTTTCCATTATTTCTACACAGGCTTACCTTACTCTTTTCATAGCCGTTTAAACACACTGCTTGATTACTTCTGCTTTACTTCCTGGGAAGACTTTAGGTCATGACACAGGAAGGAGTTGACCAGCTGAGGGTAGATGATGCAGGGTGTGTGCTAATGAGATCAGCTGGGCAACTCCTTCCTGTGTCATGACCTAAAGTCTGTCCAGGAAGTAAGGCAGAAGTAATCGAGCAGTGTGTTTTAACAGCTATGGAGAGAGCAAGGTAAGCCTGTGTAGAATTAATGGAAAGCTGTTTTATTTTTGCAAAATAAGTACATTATAGCTATATTAGTACATAGGTGAGCAGGAATTTAGAAAGAAAAAGAAAGTGAACTTAGCCTTTAAACTTTGATAAAAAAAACCTGGAAGCTGATTGGTTTCTATGCAGAGCTGCGCCAGATTTTGCACACAGTGTGTATATATATTTCTGGCACATTATTATTCTGTATTTGTAACATGTTTCAAGGGATGAAACAAGAAGAAATGTGCATGTTTTGCAGAGATGTATGTAATTGTGATTTCTATTACTTTGCTATGACATGACGCTTCAAAAGAGAAGTATGGAGTTTTTTTTTTTAGAATCATACATACCTAGGTGGATGCAGCATCCGTCCAATGCTGCATCTGTCCCCCGCCAGCTCTAACACCGAGAGCCGAGCGATCAAACACTGCTGATCGCTCGGTTCTCAGAGCTTTCTGAGCAGAGAACAGGTGACTGTCAGTCACCATCTCTCTGCTCTGCCCCCCCGACTCTCGCTCACTGGAGTGCTGGGCTGTAGAGGGGACAGGAGCGACCAGCTCAGCCTCTCAGCAGCTCACCAGTCCAGGCATGTGGGCGGATCCCCACTTAATTTTCATGACCTTGCCCAAGCCTGGACAGGCTCTGTGACGCCAGCCGACAGCAGCTTTAGCCTGCTGTGTGCTAAAAATGGGTCACAGGACTACAGAACGAACTGCACTCCTGTGACCCACAGGAGAAGTACAGCCAAAAGACCTTAGGCTGTACTTCTCCTTTAAGAAAACCAGAGGAACATCCTTAGGGCTGCTGTTAGAAACTACGGGGCCCCATACAGAAGACCTGACATGGGGCCTCATACAGACAACCTGACACAGGGCCCCATACAGCCAATGCATCAGTTCCGATCACTCATTGTGCTTATTCAGGAATGGAAGGGGCTGGTAAATATACTCTCAATCTTGAAGGATTCTATTGTGTCCTTGCAACTGCCATCAGGAAGAAGAGGAAGGAAGCCAGCAGCACTGCAGGGGTAGGGGAGGTACACAGGGAGGCCTAGGCATCAGAGGGAAATGTGTATTGCACAGGGAGGGTGATCGGCGTGGCAGGGGAATTACTGGAACTGTTCCCTTGTATGGCTCTCTCTGCAGCAGCTGAAAGTCAATGGGAGGGAGAGGAGAAACAGCCAACTTTTAGCTGCTGCAAAGAGAGCCATACAGGGGATTGTTTCCAGTAATTGACCCCCCGCCACACTGATCACCCTCCCTACCCACATCCGATTCACTCGGCTGCCTGGGCCCCCTGCTGACCTGGAGGACTGGTGGTACCCCCTTATCTATGGCCCTGAACATCCATTACACTGGTTTTTATCACAGTATAAAACTAACATTCTTCAGGAAATCATGGATAAGACTTACTTTGTTTCATGCTGTCTATGTGATGTGCATTTGTATCTATATATTTTCATAACATTGCTAAAAATGGATCATTGGGCTACACAAACACTTTCCTTACTATGAAAGGCTACATTTCACAGCAAATTGTTCCTAAGGAAACATTTTATAGTTTTGACAGTAAAATGCTGTTTATGGTGAACATATAAGACCAATTCAATGAGTTTAATAAGGGAGAGATACTGAATCTTTAATTACAAGATAATTGTGACTTGTCGGAGAATCTGAAGTAACTATTATAGCTGTTCAAAAGATTGTATCTAACCAAGGCAAGGAATGTACTTTTTTATGTTCATAACACCACATTTTGTCAATTGTATTTAACAGAAAAATAAAGAAAAATCACAACTAAGCCAGTTGTTAAGCCTTGATATTGTTATAATTTAAAGTGGTTGTAAACCTCAGACATGAAATATGAACAAAGCATACCCTTTTATAGTGTGTGCTTGTCTCAATTAAGGGTATTAAGTGTAATTTTTGTCTGCTGCTTCATGAGTCATTTCTGACAAGTTTTCCTGACACCAACAGAAAAAAGGGTGACAGGGTAGGGACCTTCAGCTGATTGACAGCCTCAGCTCTGTTCCTGTGTGAAGGGGGTGCCTTCAGTGGCGGCTGGTGGGTTTTTGCTTGCGGGGGGCGGTAAACAACCGAACACCCCCCCTTCGTGTCAGCTCAAACCCCTCCCTGCCGCTGTCTGCCGGTCAGTCCACCGGCACTTACCCCATCTAGACATCTGAGGAACGGCAGGGATCGGGCATCCAAGGAGCAGCAGCGGGGACCAGGCATCCGAGGAGCAGCGGCGGGGACCTTGCATCCATGCATGGACTTTTCCCCTCATCGCTTCCGCCGTCTCCTCCCCTCCTCCTAGGCGGGTACGATCCCATTTTATAGCGGCACCATCTTGAATGTAAATGCATTTTTTAGGGTGTGCCACCTAAGTCTGTTGTTTGTATATTGTATGGATCCTGACCAGGTCCCTTGGGCCAAGGCACCCCGTCCCTCCTTCATTACCTCTCATTAGTGTCCATCTGTGTTATAGGAGGAGTCCTTTCAGTTCTTCCATAAAGGGGAGTTTGTCTTCCATGGTTGAGATGCAGGATCTTTCATTCTATAAATAGTGTAGGACCCACTGATAATGGGGTACTTTGACACAGTAAGTGAGTTTAGCACTATACGACCACATAGTGTGACCAAATCCCCATAGTTTTGAATATGTTTAGGTGTTTTTAAATAGCCTTGCAGGATTTAAATGTCATTTTGTATGTGTGCTATAATCTATTTTGTTCTGTTTGCGGTCTTATAGCAGCACCATCTTGAATGTAAACGCATTTTGAACATAAGGGTTTGCTTTAGGGATTAGGGTAGGGTAAGAGTATTTAGAGTTTGATCAAAGATAGGTCAAACTAAACTTAAACTTCCTGCCCTTAGGAAATAGATTTATTTAAATTCATTTTTAAAGGCTAAGTTCACCTATGGAGCATGTTACATGTTCTACCCGTATTTAGGGTGGAACATGTAACATGTTGCAGCTCCTCCAACTTCTGCCCCCGATCCCTTACTCCCTGCTACAGAAGACGGGGGATCTTTTCCCTGCACCTGCTATCACAATTAAAAAAACAGTATGGCTGTGTGGAGCTCTGCCCACACGGCGGTGTCATCATTCACAGAGTTCCACAAATGAATGAATGAACTACAAGTACCGTTGACCACCGCGACCAACGGCTTGTAGTTCTCAAAGGACTGCGAGGGCCCTGGTGAGCGATCTCGTAGTCCATTTATTCTTCTTGCATCTCAGTAACTGCCTGCCCGTATTGGAGGTTTGGGCAGAGGGTATACTGAGAGTCTGCAGGATCCTAGCATTGCACCCCTGATCTGCTGATCGTACATGCAATGCTTTATAGGCGCCAGTGTAAAAAATAAATGGAATTTTTTTTACCTGCAAATAGATGTGCATTTATTTCTTTTTTTTAAGAAGATGAACTTATCCTTTAGGCTCGGTTCACACTGGAACCGGCTGCGGATCACACAGGTACGCTGTGCATCCCCATTCTCTGGTTCAGGGATGAATCGGGCCCGAATCTTTGCCTGAATTCGGCCCTGAAACGTACTAAAGACACACAGCGTTTCTGTGCAGTGCGCTCTGCAGCTGCCCTGGAGATATGTGAACCGGCTCCATAGAGAGATAGTCACATTCTCCTGCTATGCGAATTTGATGCGGAGAAACCAGAATCCAGTTCACATAGGTGTGAACCCGGCCTTAACGACAACCCTTCTACCAAAAAACAATGTAATATATGTAATACCTGTATATGAAACATTAGGGTTGATTTACTAGAGGCAAATAGACTGTGGACTTTGCATGTGCAGTTGCACTCTGCAAGAGAGTTTTCTCCCCCCATAGCAAATGAAGGGAAGCTCTGCTGACTGCCATTAACACTTATGTGAAAGCAAAAATGCTGTTTTTATTTTCCTTGCATGTGATTGGATATTCTTTGCAAAGTGAAGCTTCACCTCATTTACTAAGCTCTGGAGAAAATTTCCTTGCACAGTGAAATTACACTTGCAAATTACACTTGTCTATGTGCCTTTAGTAAATCAAGCCCGACCAATAAAAAAAAATGTTCCTACTGATCCCTACTAATGGTGTGTACTAAGTATGTATACAGCTAACTGCAGTCAAATATTGCAGCTTGTGAGCATAAAAAGAAAGAAAGAAAAACAAAATATGTTCACTTACAAGATTATTTCTAAAATACTTTGAATAGTTTGCTTCGTTTCTAAATAGGTGATTTTTTTTTTTTGTTACGATCTCTCATACATTTTTGACAAATAGCCTTCTAAAGCGATTAACAAAATCACATATCTGAGGAACTAAGAGAAAAAAATAAAAAAAGAGTGGCTCAATTCCAACAATCGTCTAATCATTTCACTGTTGCTGTACGAAATATATATGGAAGGCGCACAGAGCCCAAGCCAGGGGGAAAAAAAATGAGAAATTTGGCAACCTGACATTTGCATTAGGACAATGTACATTTATCTAAATTAGCAGAAATTCTAAAGGTATAAGTGTGAGGTAGGTGGGATCAAGAGAACAATGGCAGACTCACTTTAGGATATTAATGTCTAGATTCAGGAGGAAAATGCAAAACGGTGTAAATTACAGAAAAATATATGGATCAACTCTGTCAGAAAGCCTAAAAAAAATCACTTTGCAGTTCATATGCCGGCTTCAAAGTGATCAGAAAGAGTAAAAACCACAAAAGAGACATTGAAAATGGAGACAGAGTGAACCCAGTCATTGAAAAATCAGTAACAATGCATGGAAACAAAACCAGCAAATTCATGGAATCACAAAGAAGACAAAAACATGGCCTGATTTGAGAAAGGTGTTCATTACTAAAGGATTAACACCACCCACATACAACAAACTCACTTTCTCCTCACCATGTAGTAATAACATCCTAGGCAGCCAGAAAACATTAGAATCTAGCAAAGGATTATGCACAAGGAACCAGAGGATTATAGAACAAGGAACTCTTCATTTTACTGAAGGAACGCTCAGCAGGTCTAGCGTAAGAGCCTTTTTATGCTTTAAAAGTCAAAGGTAAGAAAATAGAGATAATAAAGATAATGCAGAAAGTGTGCTTGGAGAATGTACACGTGTCTGTAAAGCACATAATAGAATTATATACAACTAAAGAGAGCTAGGAAATCAAGTTTAGAGAAATGACCAACTTCCAGTATGCCAAGCCTGAAAGCACCACTAAGCACCACCTGCTCTTTAGGCTAGTTTCACACTGGGGCATTGGGGGCGCTGGCGGTAAAGCGGCGATATATTTAGCGCCGATTTACGGTTGTTTTAGCAGCGCATTTTGGCTGCTAGCGGGGTGGTTTTACCCCCGCGAGCGGCCAAAAAAGGGTTAATACCGCCCGCAAACTGCCGCTGCAGCAGCGTTTTGCGGGCGTGTTCGGTGCGCTGCCCCATTGTTTTCAATGGGAACGGGCGCTATAGGAGCGGTAAATATACCGCTCCTACAGCGAACCAAAGTTGCGGCTTGCAGGACATTTTTCAGCGTCCTGCAAGCACACCGCTTCAGTGTGAAAGCCCTCGGGCTTTCACACTGAAGACACAGCAACAGCTGTTTCGGGTCGGTTTGCAGGCGCTATTTTTAGCGCAATAGCGCCTGCAAACCGCCCCAGTGTGAAAGGGGCCTTAGAGAGAAAGTGCAGTGTGTGTTCAGCAAGTTAGGAGTTATTATTGCACTATTTACCCTAAAATATCCTACCCTGCGGCTTTGTTTTAAAAAAATCAATATTGTAATGAGCCTAGCACAGTTCTTAACCACTTCAATACAGGGCATTTTCACCCCTTCCTGCCCAGACCAATTTGACTGTGATGGCTGAATTTATTTTCTTTTTTAGCCTTGCCTTCTATTTTCATCTAGTAACCCAGCCAGTATGTCTGTCGTTTTTCAAAAGCATTAGCTCTCTAGCATAATGTATCAGTTCCAGAGATGAGACAAACATTTAACACAGGCAGGGGTGCTTACAATGATCAAATTTTATTTATTTATGTAAAACCTTTATCCCAAAAAGAAAAAACGGTTTGCTGTAACTGCTCATAAAGTGTTAAGGCCTGTACACACGGTCAGAAAATCTGAAGATAAATTTTGTCTGATGAACGATCTGCCGATTTTCTGATCGTTAGTATGCTGCTTTCGACATCAATTTTTTCGACATCAATTTTTGTCTGATGTGACCACAATGTCCGATTTTCTTTTCATTAGTACGGTTTCCTGACAAAAAAAAAATCTGACGAGCAAGACTAGGCATGCTCAGAAATGAAAGAACACATACAAAACAATTCATCACATTACGTCACTTCTGATGTTGAATTCTGTCGATTTCGATTTGAGACTAGCATCAAACAAAAAACTGTGACACGGTGACACCAAATTCCGACGATCAAAAACACCACGGCATACAACACGTTCGACTGCACTATAAAAGGGAAGTTTAATGCTTCTGAGCATGCGTTGAATTGTTTCCGAGCATGCGTCGTAATTTTGTGTGTCGGAATTGCATACACGCGATCGGAAAATCCGATAGAAAGGTTTTCCGTCGGAAAAATTAAGAACAGGTTTTCAATCCAAAGTCCGTCGGAAATTCCGACAGAAAAAGACCGATGGGCATACACACAGTCGGAAAATCTGATGAAAAGCTCCCATCGGACTGTTTCCATCAGAAATTCTGACCATGTGTACGTGGCATTAGAGTCTGTAAAAGACTTGAAAATGGGTCGGAGGTTCACCCAGCAGGACAACGACCCTAAACATACAGCCAAAGCCACGTGGAATGGTTTTGATCAAAGCCTATTTGTGTGTTAGAATGGCCCAGTCAAAGTCCAGACCTAAATCCAATTGAGAATCTTTGGCAAGACTTGAAAATTGCTGTTCGCAGACACCCTCCATCCAATCTTACAGAGCTTGAGCTATTTTGCAAGGAAGAATGGGCAAAAATGTAATTCTCTAGATGTGCAAAGCTGATAGAGACATCCCCAAAAAGACTTGGCGCTGTAATTGCAGCGAAAGTTGGTTCTACAAAGTATTGACTCAGGCTGGGTTCACACTTATGCGAATTGGATGGTGGTTGCTCCGCATTCAATTTGCATAGCAGGAGATTGTGACTGTCTCTCTATGGAGCCGGTTCACACATCTCCGCAGTGGCTCCGGTGCAAATTGCACAGGAGCCCTGTGTGTCTTTTGGTCCAAATTCGGGGTGAAATCGGACCTGAAACGGTAAATGGAGACGCACTGGACTCCTGCTCAGAGCCATTTTGTGTTCTTGTGTGAACCCAGCCTCAGGGTGGCTGAACACAAATCCACGCCACACTTTTCAGATATTTATTTGTAAAAAAATTTGAAGACCATTTATCATTTTCCTTCCATTTCACTCTTATGTGCTACTTTGTGTTGGTCTATCACATAAAACTCCAGTAAAATACATTTCCGGTATTGGTTGTAACATGACAAAATGAGGAAAATTTAAAGGGGCATTAATACTTTTTCAAGGCACTGTATAGTGTATAAATGGAGACATTTAGTACTGTGGCTACTCTTCCTAGAAGTTGGTACCTTGCTAAGATGACTTCCAAGGCACAACAGAATCCTCAATAAGGTAAAGAAGAACCCATAAGAACAGCTAAAGGCTTGAAGACATCACTGGAACTGGCAAGCATACCTGTTCATGAGTCTACCATACGTAAGGCTGAACAGACAGAGTTTGCCAAAGAGCACCTTGGCTAACCGCAACGCTACTGGGAAAATGTTATGTGGACTGATGAAACAAAAGTAACATTTTTTGGGAAGAATTCTTAGCACTATGTATGGTGCAAAAACAGGAACCTCTTACTAACATAAAACACCATTCCAATGATAAAGTATAGTGAAGGGAACATCATGATTTGGGCTTGCTTCACTGAATCAGGGCCTGGACCACTTGCCATCATTGAGGGAAAATTATTTCCCAAATTTACCAAAAATATCCTACAGGATGTCAGGGTGGATGTCCACTAGCTGAAGCTTCGTACAGTTGGGTGATGCAGCAGGACAATTACTCTAAAGCCTCATACACACGATCGGACCGTAGACCAACTTTTCCGTCGATTTTTGTCCAAAGGGCGTTGGCCCCAAGTTGGTATTGCATATACACGGCAGGACTTTTTCAGCCAACTTTCACCAAATCACTTGGTTTTTCTGCTCTTTACCGCCACCTTTGGTCAACTTCTGTATTGTTGTCTGATCTTTTGCATTGGTTCTGCATTGGTTTGTACAAAAGTCCGTTGGTTTTGTGTACACACGGTCGGACTTTGGTCCATCGGACTTTTGTTGGCAGAAAGTTGGTCCGTTCGCACAGCCAACAAAAGTCCGATGAAACCTGGAAAAAGTTGGTCCGATGGAGCGTACACACGGTCGGATGTTGGTCCAAAATAGCTAATTTGCATGTTGGTTGTCAAAAAGTCCGATCGTGTGTACGGGCCTTAAGCATCGCCATAAGTCCACCACAGACTGGCTTCAGAATAAGAAAATGGTCCAAAATTCCTTCTGAACATTGTGCAGATCTGACCCAGAGCTACCATAAGTGCTTGCATGAGGTCATTGCTTTCAAAGGAGCTATTAACTAATTTCCTCCAGCACTGTACATGTTTAGGCTGTTTTCACATTTCAGCGTTTTAAATCATGGGCAGATTTGCCACGATTCTGCCCACGATTTGAAAGCGCCGATGTGTGAATGACAAATCGCGGGACTCGCATTTGTGATGTCATTCACTGGAATGACACTTAAAATCACGGTGCGAGTCTGCCACGATTGACGCACGTTAAATCGCGCTGCAATCGTGGCAACCCGCATCGCGGGAAGCATGACACCCAAAATAAGTTCAGGAGCTACTTGGGCAACATGCTTACCGTGATGCGGGTTGCCTCAATTGCAGCACAATTTATCACGGCAGACGCGCACTGCGATTTTAGTTGTCATTTAAGTGAATGGCGTCTCAAATGCGAGTCCCGCGATTTGTCATTTACACATCAGCGCTTTCAATCGCAGGCAGGATCGTGGCAAATCTGCCTGCGATTCAAAGCATTGAAGTGTTTTTAAATTATATAATCTTTATTTGTTTTTTTCGTACAAAAAAAAAAAGCACATAATACATACACACATTTAATTTCAATAAAATCATCTTCTCGCAGTTTGCCAAAAAAAAAAAATCACCGTTAACCTATAGTTCTTTTATACCTCGCGCCTTTCTTTTTTTTTTTACTTCTACTGTATTCCCTTCTTTTCCTGTCCCGTTCCCCTTACCTTTATGCTCTCTCTATCCCCTCTATTTTGCCCATACGGTATTCTTCCCCGTTTGGTCTCCCACCCTCTTATCCATTACATTGGGCATCCCTGCTTATCCATCCACGTTTTCCACGTTTTTACAAATTCTTTCATATTTCCTCTCCTCGTGTATACCGTTCTTTCCCTCCATATTGTTTCTGTTATTAATCTCGCCCATTCTCTTTCCGTTGGGGGTTTTTCAGCCTGCCATCTTTGCGCTATTAGCTTTCTTGCCTGGAATAGACATCTCATCACTGCTTTGGTTACCCAGGGACCTCCTACTATTCCTTCATCCAGACCTAGTATGCACAGTCTGGGACTCATTTCTAACCTCGCGTCGTACACTGTATTCAGTGTCTCGAGAATTTCTGACCAGTAACGAAACAGTTTCGGACATTTCCAAATCATATGTGCCAAGTCCCCAGTATCTTGGCACCTGGGGCACCTGGCGTCCTTTCTCCACCCGAAATCAAAGAGTCTCTTGGGAGTATAGTATGTCCTGTGTAATAACATCAGGTATGAGACCCTTTGTGCGGGCGAGACCGACACCATGTGTCCCTTCTCAAGTATTCTCAGCCATTGTTCATCTGACAGGGTTCCGAATTCTTTTTCCCACTTCCTCCTGCTCTTAAGTCGTACTGGACTTTCTACACTGCCTTCGCATATATATGGATAAATTTCTGCTATGAATCCTTTGGACTTGACTTGGGAGCCTATTCTTTGATATACCGGGGAGTTAACCCAGTTTGGTCCTTGTTTCGAAAATTGCCTATTTAAGGCGTGCCTGATTTGTAGATATTTATAGAATGAGTGTTTCGGTAGGTCATAGTCTGTTCTTAATGCGGTGAATGTCTTAAGTATCTTTCCCTCGTATAGCTGCCCTAGCTTAACTATCCCCTTTGTCTCCCACTCTTTAATCTTCCCTATCTTCTCCACTTCCTGCAGGTTCTTGTTGTTCCAGAGGGGGGTGTATTCTGTCATGCCTTCCAGCCCTTTTACCGCTTTTAATGCTTTCCAGACTTTTAACCCAAGCCTCACCGTGGGGGTTCTATAACAAAATGAGTTTGCCTCAAGAGCCTCTATTATTGATCTGTGCGGAGTACCTGCAATCATTAAATCCTTATTGCTACCCCCAGCCCCCCCTATATGTTGCAGTTGGGCGGCTAGGAAATAGCTTCGTGGATGCGGTAGTGCCATCCCGCCCTTTCTTGTTCCTAGTTGTAGTATTTGTAAACCTATCCTAGGCTGACCTCCTTTCCATATAAGTTCTCTAAACAGTGTATCGATTTTCCTAAACCATTTTTTATCTATCCATGTCGGGCAGTTGTGCATCAGATACAAAAGCTGTGGCTGCCACAGCATCTTGATCAAATTACATCTCCCCGCCACCGATAATGGAAGACGTCTCCAGATTGCAATTTTAGATTTAAATTTAGCTAGTAGAGGTACTATATTATCATTGATGTAACTATTAGGGCTCCTTTTTATATTTACACCTAGATATTTAATTTGTTCGACCACTTCTAGCTGTAGGCTATCCGGTGTCCTCTGGTTTCCTAGGGGGTCTATAGGCATTAGTGCAGATTTTTCCCAATTTATGGTCAGCCCTGAAATTTTCCCAAAATCTATGAGGATGTTCATCACCTGCCTGGGGGATTGCTCCGCGTCCCCCAGGAAAAGGAGGACATCGTCCGCATATAATGCGATTCTCTCTTCTCCCCCCTTTCTTCTAAACCCCTGTATATTCGTATCTGATCTAATTACGCTGGCCAGCGGCTCCATTGCCAGAGCAAAAAGCAAGGGGGACAGTGGACACCCCTGTCTTGTCCCCCTCTCTAATTGGATTTTGTCAGAGAGATCATTATTAACCCTGATTTTAGCGCTGGGATCCGTATATAAGGTTTTAATCCATTCAGTGAATGAGGGGCCAAATCCAAATTCCCTTAACACACGCCATAGATATCCCCATTCTAAACTATCAAAAGCTTTGACCACATCTAAGGCCATAACCACCCTTGTCCCTGTATCCTCTGTTGGTATCTGCATATTGAGATACAACCTCCTGATATTTATACTGGTGGATCTACAGGGGATAAATCCTGTTTGGTCCGGATGTATAAGTCTAGAAATGATTTTATTTAGTCTGATTGCTATAACTTTCGCAAGTATTTTAGCATCCGCACAGAGCAAAGAAATAGGTCTGTATGACTTAGTCTCTAGCGGGTCCTTCCCCTCCTTATGTAAAACTATTATTGTTGCTTCCGTCATGGACGTTGGCAACGTCCCCTCCTCTTTCGCCCAGTTGAATACTTTAAGAAGCTCTGGCAGTAGTACTTTCCCGTATTGTTTATAGGTTTCTACTGGGAGGCCGTCTGGTCCTGGTGATTTCTGATTGGCCATTTCTTTCACCGCCAGTTGGATTTCCTCCAATGTTAGCGGTGCCTCCATTATCCCTCTTTCTTCATCTGTGAGAGCCGGGGTGTCGACGTTTCTAAAGAATATATCCATTTCTCCTTCATCCACCGTCCCATGCGATCTATACAGTTTTTCATAATATAATCTAAAAGTTTCTGTGATTACTGACTTTTCAGATGATATTTCACCTTTTTCAGTCTTAATCACAGGGACACTGGATGGAGGAGAATTGGTTCTCACTAAATGTGCCAACATTTTCCCAACCTTTTCCCCCTCTCCGTAGGCTACCTGTTTCTGAAACAATCTCTTATTCTCTGATTTCTTAATGACTGTGTCTTTATATTCCTGTTGTTTAGTTAGCCATACGCTTTGTGTATCCGGTGTGGGGTTATTGACATAATCTCCCTCTGCTTTCATCAACTCTCTCTTAATCCTACTCTCCCATTCCCTTGTGGTTTTTTTTGATTTTTGATACTGATTGAATGAGAATACCTCTTAGATACGCCTTCAATGCGTCCCACATTATTCCTCTTGTCACCGACTCATTATTAAATTTGATAAATTCTTCCAGTTTTAATAACACCTCATTTGGGTCCCCTATTAATTCAAACCAAACAGGGTTCATTTTCCATACTGCAGGGGATCTTTTTCCTTCTAAGTTTATTGAGACAACCAGTAATGCATGATCAGATATTCCTCTAGGGTGATATTCTATATCCCTAATGGTTTGGCATGCTTCTTCGTTTCCCAAGGCTAGGTCTATCCTTGAGAGTGTGGAATAGGAGCTTGAGTAACATGAGAATTGCAGCGCCCCTGGATTCCGCGCCCTCCACATGTCAAAGAGCCCTGCTTCCTGTAAGAACTGATATAATCGACTCTCATCTGCTTTCTGGCCGTGTGTACCCAGAGGGAACCTGTCAAGTTTTCTATTGATAACCTCGTTAAAGTCCCCTACTGCTATAACCGGTACCCCACCTTTATCTGTTAGAAATTCCAAAAGCCTATACATTACATCAAGTTTGAACGGAGGGGGAATGTAAATATTTGCTAGAACATATTCTCGGTTTTCAATTACACAGTGCAAAAAAATATACCGTCCTTCTCTGTCTATACTGACCTGCCGACAGGAAAACCCCAACTCTTTCCTTACCATCACAGCCACTCCTCTTGAATAAGAGGTGTGAACTGAGTGGAATTGGCATTGATATTTCTTGCTTTGGTTTTGTAGCTTAGAGTCTTGAGTTAGGTGCGTCTCCTGTAGGCAGATCAGTCCTACCCCACTCCTCTCCAAGGTCTCTACCACTGCTGCTCTCTTTGCCGGTGTGCCTAGCCCCCGTACATTCCAGGAGCCAATACTCATTATCCTAGTCTGCATGCTTTAACGTGGGAGAGAAAGAAGAGGAGAGGAAAAAAAAAAAAAAAGGGGTATGTACACAAAAAAGAGAATGCTATGTCCTGGGTACTCTACCCCCCCGCCCTTGTTAGAGGAGTATAGACTATAAGGGGTAGTAGATTCTAGAGCAGGGGTCATTTTATCCCATCTTATATTTGTACTTGTACTGTAATGCTCGCCCATCCTACCACTACCTAGGGTCCGGGAGAGAGGAATTATAAGATATACAAAATAGCAAAGAAAGGAAGAGAAAAAAAAAAAAAAAAAACAATCAAAAAAGAAAAAACAAGGGAGCGATGGGAAGAAAGGGGAAGGTAACCAAGCCTTTAACCAAAGGGAATACCCCGTGTGAACAAAAGGAAATCTTTTACCTATCTTAATATTCTTCTCTACGTAAAAAAGTGCTAATCTTTTTTCTAAGTGTTTATCTGGCAGTATTTTTGGCTTACTGCTTACTCTCGTGTAAATTAAATATTTTCCCCATGTTTTTCTTTGTTGCATCTTCACCCCCCCTCCCCCCTTATACCATTCTAGTATTTTTAGCTTACTGCTTACTTCCGTGTAAATTAAATATTTTTCCCGTGTTTTTCTTCGTTGTATCTTCACCCCCCCTCCCCCCTTATACCATTCTAGGTTATCCCTAAGGACTTTTTTTGTGACCGTTACCACACACCCTTTACCTACAAACTTCCCCCCCCCCCCTCCCCCCCCCTATGCTTATATACAAATCCACTCTCGCCCTCCCCCCGCCACCCACCCCGTCCCCATCCTTACACACACTGACAACTATATTTTGCCCCTCCCCCCGCCCTTTCATTCCTTACTTTAGCGCTATATGGCCCCTTCCACCCTCTAATCCCTGTGCATATATCTTCCCCTGAACCACCTCCCCTCTCATCCCTCTATATTTGTTCCTCCATTTCTAGACCAATCATCCCCTCGTTTTAATCAGTAATTCATCTTTCCGGTCTTCCAGCCATGTAGCCGCATTTGCTGGAGAATCAAAAAAAAGAGTCTCTCCCATTGCTACCACACGTAGCCTAGCTGGGTACAGTAAAGCATAAGTAACATCAAATTTCTGCAGTTTGCGTTTGATTTCTATAAAATCTGCTCTACGCTTCTGCAAGTCCGGTGAAAAATCAGGGTACAGTGAAATTTTGGCTCCCTTGTAGAAAATACTCCCCATCTCTCTGGCCCTACGGAGGAGCATAACTTTGTCCTTGAAGTTTAAAAATTTCATTAATATAGATCTAGGATGCCCTCCCTGGGGTGGGGGTCTAAACGGGACCCTATGCGCCCTTTCAACTGAGAACTGTTGTGAAAAAGTCTCTCTTCCAAACATTTCAATAAGCCACTTTTCCATGAATACAATTGGATCCGATCCTTCACTTTTTTCCGGGAGGCCTACCAGCCTCACATTGTCCCTTCGGAGTCTGTTCTCCATTTCGTCCAGTTTTCCTGCGAACTTGTCTGATTGTTCTTTTAAGGTTTTAACCTCTTGACTTATTGGGTACATGTCATCCTCTATTTGGCTGATTCTCCCTTCTGCTGCTGTTATTCTGTCAGCCGTCCTTTCCAACTCATGGCGCATCAGGGACAGTTCCTCTTTGATATTTTTCATTTGGTCACATAGCTCCCCTAGGGACTGTTTACATGTGTTAACTGCCGCCAATACATCCTTTAGTGTCGGCTCTCCTTCAGCCGTTGGTGCCTGGGCTGAAGCCAAGTCTGATTTTCCAGGGGCTCCTACATTTTTATTGGTTGTGTTCTTTGCTCCACCTATAATGGCCCCCGCAACGGCTGTCTGGTTGTTTATTTGCCCTTGGCTCTTTCTGTCATTTGACACTTTCGCCTGTATTTGTTGTCCCCCTTTAGTTGGACAAAGCATTGAAGTGTGAATGCAGCCTTAATGGTTGTGCTCAATAAAAAAACAAGAAATGTGAATTGTTTGTGTGTTAAGAGCTTAAGCACATAGTGTTTGTCTATTAATGTGACTTAGATGAGGATTAGATCATATTTTATGGAAAATTACTGCAGAAAACCAGTTAATTCCAAGGGGTTCACATACTTTCAATGTGGTGAACTTTTCCTTAAGAGATAACTACTTTTAAAGGGATACAGACACTGCAACTGTCCTCATCACTGAGAGTGCAACAGGTTATTATAAAATTTATTATAAAATTATAAAACACATACCCTCCCATTCATTCAGGACTTGATCAAACAAACGTCAGAACAGAAAAAGGTGGGAATCTGCAACAAAGTTTGTTCAAATCCATGCAATTTACACAGATTTTTCATTTTGGATAAAGTGAAAAGGGATGAGATCAGGGATAATGTGTCAGGTTTTATTGCAGTTTGTGCCCCCTTGTTAAGTAGATTCCCTCTCTCTATTTTTCCTGTTTACCATTATCACTAAGGGTAAAAGTAAAAGAAAATATTGAGTGTTGAAATGTTGGTTGTCATCTGAACAGCAAAAGATGAAAAATCTTCCAATGGGGACACTGGTTGTGATGACCAAGGTGACAACCAGAGATTCCCTAACTTTGGAGGGTTTTGCTCTTACTTACTGTTTTGGCTATGGGACAGGAAGTGAAAGAAAATCTCCCCAATAAAGCACATATGCCAAAAATGGGGTTATAAACCTCCCTTACTGTTTTCAAACAGAGAAAAAAGTTTACCTTTAATTCTACTATTAAGAGTAACTCCACTTTAGTTGAGGAAAAAAAAAAAAAGCAACCCCCTCTGGGTGATCCGTGTACATTGCAGGGATTTTAACAAACATTGTTGCAGATTCCTACCTTTTTCTGCTCTGAAGGAAAAGCTGTTTGTTGGCTGCAGAACAAATCTGAATGGTAGTGACTTTTCATTATCAATCAGCTAATGGACTTGCAGTGTACTAATGAGGAACGTTGAAGTGTCTGCATTTCTTTAGAAGTAATTGACCAAGTATCTCACCAAAAATAAAATCTTTGTTTGCAGAGGATGTCTAAAATCTTTGTGCAGACTTCTGGGAAAAGCTGTTAGCTACTCACAGAACACAACCGAGTGGATTTTCAGTAAAGTGCCAATTTGTAGGAGCTCTTGGTCCCCTCATTGAAAAATACTAACCCATCTGGCTACCGTATCTGATCCAAAAGCAAGGGATTGGGTAAGCAATAAACTGTTCCCTGAAGACTTGCCAAGAACTTGCATCTAGCAGACTTTTCCCTTATAGGCTCTGGGGTTGTAGAGGTACACTGTCCTTGTCCTGCAGCTAAAGATAGAACTGCTTTCAGGCCTTCTGCTGGGCTGGTTCCTTTCCAGGCTATGCAGGTTATCCTTACCTGGTGGACTGCAGGGCAGCTCCCTCTTGCAGTTTTCCTCCTATCTCCAACCTCCAGCCTGGAGGCAGAACTCTCCCTTCTCCGGGGCTCCCTCCCAGGCCACACAGCAGCACCTCAACCATCCATCTTCCACCTGACTCCTCTGCTGGCCAGGCTCTACAATATTTATGGGCTGGTTCAGCCACCCTTGACCAGATTCCCATAAATATTCAGATCCCTGTCTCTATACCCCCCACCCACTAGCTTCTAGAAGTTTCCATGAAACCTCCAGAACCAGGGGAAGGCGACAGAGGACTGGTCTGCAGAACCTGACCTGAATCCTGACCCAATTAACAGACTCATGCAACTACGATGAGTCAAGTAAATTTCCCTACATTTATTCCAACATTAGAGGGCGCTACACAATTTTTGTTTTTTTTACTTGCTATTATTTTCCCATGAAAGTGGAGTTATCCTTTAACAGTTACCCTGTTCAAAGGTGGCAATACTACAGTGGTTTTACTGTATAATGAACAGGATTGTCACACTGTTAAAGGAAGTGGATAAATAACAGATTGAATGGCAGGAACAAAAGGGAATAAAACTATTACAGGAGGTACTATGTTTATGCTAGGGACAAAACTGCTTCATATACATGGGATTTTTGTTTTTCTCATGGTTCTATTTCAACTGCTCTCTCACTGTAAAGAAAAGCAAATCTTTAATTGGTTGTATTCAGTCATTTCAGCTGCTCCTCATTTTAAAATAATATTCTTGAATTTCCCTGACACTGGAGTTTGTCCTTAGCGAACAGCTGGTATAAAATACCTTGTCAAAACTATTTTTCGCGGCTGTCATTCTAGCTGAGTGACAACACCGCTCATGCAGAATTAAGCAGGGATTACTCCCACTACATCATGAGGAGATGGAATATACTGACATACTGAACGGGAGGAACTGCTTTCAAAACTGTTTTCCAAATTCTAAACTCTCATTTGCCAATGCAGATGAAAAACCCATCAGTTTGCACTCATCTCCTCTGCCCAGCTGTCTGTCCGTGTGTCCGACGTTCTTTCCAGCACCTTTGCTGACATTGTGGGGACAGTGTTCATAGGTGAGCAACTGCACCATCTGCTGGTCATCAATAATAAAAAGTGCAGTACAGATTGACTGTGGTAGATGTATACATTCAAAACCGTGTATTAGTGAATGGCTTCACTTTATACATGTGCACAAATGTCTCAGAAAAAAGAATTAATATATTTATGATTGCTCAAACAAATATATCATGAAAAGTTCAAAACAGCTCCAAAATTCTTTCTAGATGATTCCACTCCAACACCATGGGGGTTGTTTACGAAAGGCAAATCCACTTTGCACTGCAAGTACACTTGGAAGGGCAGTCGCTCTAAATGTAAGGGGTAGATCTGAAATGAGTGGAAGCTCTTCTCAGGGCCGGTCCGTCCCGTGGTGCACGGGGTGCAGTGCACCCAGGCGCCACAGAGGCGGGGGCGCTGGAGCGCCAGAGTGCTCCGCTCCCTCCTCCTCTCCTTGTCCGTAGGCGGCGCGGCTCTCTCCGCCCGCAGTGACACCACGGGGGGGGGGGGGGTGGGGCGCTCCGTGGCCGAGCCCGACTTGAACAGAGCGTGTGTGATGCTGGTGCTTGTGGGCAGGAGGCGGAAGTTAAACACAGGAGGAGTCCTGTGTTTAACTTCCGCCTTCTGCCCACAAGCACAAGCATCACACACGCTCTGTTCTCCACCCGGGCGGCGCGGCTGCACACTGTCCTCTCCAGCTGCCGCCCGGGTGGTTTTAATTAGCCTAGTGGTGGGGGGGTGGTTTGTCTAGGGGGGGGGTCTATACCAATGTGCGGGGGGGGGTAGTTTGTCTAGGGGGGGTCTATACTAATGTGGGGGGGGGGTTGTCCTGGGGGGGTCTATACTAATGTGGGGGGGGGTGGGGGGGGGGGGTTGTCCTGGGGGTCTATACTAATGTGGGGGGGTTGTCCTGTGGGGGGGGGGGGGGTCTATACTAATGTGGGGGGGGGGTGGTTTGTCCTGGGGGGGTCTATACTAATGTGGGGGGGTTTGTCCTGGGGGGTCTATACTAATGTGGGGGGGGTTTGTCCTGGGGGGTCTATATCAATGTGGGGTGGGGGGGTTTGTCCTGGG
Source organism: Lithobates sylvaticus (assembly GCA_028564925.1). Taxonomy (NCBI): domain Eukaryota; kingdom Metazoa; phylum Chordata; class Amphibia; order Anura; family Ranidae; genus Lithobates; species Lithobates sylvaticus. The sequence goes on from CM053030.1 coordinate 435,270,505, forward strand.
GGTCTATACTAATGTGGGGGGGTGGTTTGTCCTGGGGGGGGTCTATACCAATGTGGGGGGGTGGTTTGTCCTGGGGGGGTCTATACTAATGTGGGGGGGGTTTGTCCTGGGGGGTCTATACTAATGTGGGGGGGGGGGGGGGTTGTCCTGGGGGGTCTATACTAATGTGGGGGGGGTTGTTCCTGGGGGGTCTATACTAATGTGGGGGGGGGGGGGGGGGTTGTCCTGGGGGGTCTATACTAATGTGGGGGGGGGGTTGTCCTGGGGGGTCTATACTAATGTGGGGGGTTTGTCCTGGGGGGTCTATACTAATGTGGGGGGGTTTGTCCTGGGGGGTCTATACTAATGTGGGGGGTTTGTCCTGGGGGGTCTATACTAATGTGGGGGGGGGGGGTTTGTCCCGGGGGGTCTATACTAATGTGGGGTGGGGGGGTTTGTCCTGGGGGGTCTATACTAATGTGGGGGGGGTTGGTTTGTCCTGGGGGGGTCTATACCAATGTGGGGGGGTGGTTTGTCCTGGGGGGTCTATACTAATATGGGGGGGGGTTGTCCTGGGGGGTCTATACTAATGTGGGGGGGTTGTCCTGGGGGTCTATACTAATGTGGGGGGGTTGTCCTGGGGGGTCTATACTAATGTGGGGGGGGGGTTGTCCTGGGGGGTCTATACTAATGTGGGGGGGGGTTGTCCTGGGGGGTCTATACTAATGTGGGGGGTTTGTCCTGGGGGGTCTATACTAATGTGGGGGGGGGGTGGTTTGTCCTGGGGGGGGTCTATACTAATGTGGGGGGGTTTGTCCTGGGGGGTCTATACTAATGTGGGGGGGGGGGGTTTGTCCTGGGGGGTCTATATCAATGTGGGGTGGGGGGGTTTGTCCTGGGGGTCTATACTAATGTGGGGGGGGTGGTTTGTCCTGGGGGGGTCTATACCAATGTGGGGGGGTGGTTTGTCCTGGGGGGTCTATACTAATGTGGGGGGGGTTTGTCCTGGGGGGTCTATACTAATGTGGGGGGGGGGGGGGGTTGTCCTGGGGGGTCTATACTAATGTGGGGGGGGGTTTGTCCTGGGGGGTCTATACTAATGTGGGGGGGGGGTTGTCCTGGGGGGTCTATACTAATGTGGGGGGGGTTGTCCTGGGGGGTCTATACTAATGTGGGGGGGGGTTGTCCTGGGGGGTCTATACTAATGTGGGGGGGTTTGTCCTGGGGGGTCTATACTAATGTGGGGGGGTTTGTCCTGGGGGGTCTATACTAATGTGGGGGGTTTGTCCTGGGGGGTCTATACTAATGTGGGGGGGGGGTTTGTCCCGGGGGGTCTATACTAATGTGGGGTGGGGGGGTTTGTCCTGGGGGGTCTATACTAATGTGGGGGGGGGTGGTTTGTCCTGGGGGGGTCTATACCAATGTGGGGGGGTGGTTTGTCCTGGGGGGTCTATACTAATATGGGGGGGGGGGGTTTGTCCTGGGGGGTCTATACTAATGTGGGGGGGGTTGTCCTGGGGGTCTATACTAATGTGGGGGGGGGTTGTCCTGGGGGGTCTATACTAATGTGGGGGGGGGGGTTGTCCTGGGGGGTCTATACTAATGTGGGGGGGGGTTGTCCTGGGGGGTCTATACTAATGTGGGGGGTTTGTCCTGGGGGGTCTATACTAATGTGGGGGGGTCTGTACTAATGTGGGGGGGGGTTGTCCTGGGGGGGGGTCTATACTAATGGAGGGGGTGGTTTGTTCTGGGGGGTCTGTACTAATGGAGGGGGGGGGGGGGTGGTTTGTTCTGGGGGGTTTGTACTAATGTCGGGGGGGAAAGGTTTGTCCTGAGGGGGGGTCTATACTGATAAAGGGGGGTGTTTTGTCCTGGGGGTCTATACTAATGGGGGGGGGGTCTGTCCTGAGGGAGGTATTTATACTTAGTGAAGGGTCTGCACTGACGGAGGGGGGGTCTATACTTAATGGAGTGGGGTCTGTACTGAGGGACGACTATAGTTGGTGGAGGGGGGTGATACCATGTTTTACTGCACCAGGTGACACCAACCCTAGTGATGCCACTGCAGCTGCGGGCTCTTATTTCCCCTCTCCCTCACCTCCTCGTGCGATGCTGTACTAATGAGCGGCGCACTATGTTTCTTCCCCCGCCTTCATAACGGCCAGGGAAGAAAAAACAAAGGAGCAAAGAAAAGGATTGTGGGACATGTGGTCCCAAGGACTGGCAGCCCCACTGTAACATGGAAACTGCAGCCCAAACAGCATGCTCAGCTGAATGGGAGAGAGAAAGCCAGGAGCCCGGGGAAGCTTTCAGGGAAGGGCACCCAGGACTCCAGAGGGAGAGGGCAGTGCTGAGAGAACACCATCAGAGAGAGAAAAAGCCTCACAGCCTGGCACCATCCCTGGTGGAGGAAGGAATAGAGTCATTGCAGGAATACAGATCTGGGCTCTACCCAGCGGAGTCGCCACGGGCAATTCAGAGTGAGCTGACTCCTGATCAGAGGAACCGTTGTTGCTGTATCGCTGGGTCAGGTGAGAGGGCCGATCGGCCATTATTTACTACCATCTCTTGTAACATGTCTGCAGTCTCTGACCATCTCTTGTAACATGTCTGCAGTCTCTGACCATCTCCTGTATTGTGTGCAGCCTGACCATCTCCTGTACTATGATTGCAGTCTCTGACCGTCTCTAGTATCATGCCTACAGTCTCTGACCATCTCCTGTACTATGTCTGGGGGCTCTTTCTAATAGACTCTCTAACAGAAGCCCCCTCTGTGTGCATCAGAGAGACTCCCCTCCAGGTCTCATTAGTGTACGCTCTTTCTGTATTTTATTTATTGGTAAAAGATTATGGGAGGATCCCAGGGTAACGAAGACTTCTTACGGGAACATGTCTGTGTTGAAGTCGTTGTCATAGAAACATTTGTAAAGGGGAGGAGTTGGTAAGATGACCACGCCCACGTGGGGGGCGCCAGAAATATTTCTGCACCCAGGCGTCTGTGACCCTAGGATCGGCCCTGGCTCTGCTGATTTCATCATCCAATCATGTGCAAGCTAAAATGCTGTTTTTTATTTTCCTTGCATGTCCCCCTTGGATCTACAGCGACTGCACTTCCAAGTGCACTTGCAGTGCAAAGTGGATTTTCCTTTAGTAAATAACACCCCATGCGAGAAATAAAATCCGTGTTCCAAATAATATACGTGACTTTTCACCCAAAGTGACAACAAATTGCGCTCATCAGATGGCCCTGGCCAGCAAGTGACCATAAGACATGAAGTACCTCCTCAAATCTTGGAAACCATTTAACGATCTTTTTCCAATCGCTAGTTCACATGTAAGGTGAACTTGGTCGATATGCATCAATATATCGAAAACACCTAGTGCAATAGAAGTCTGTTCATCACATTAGGTGTTTCCGATATATTAATGCACTCCCCTGCTGGAAATACTGTAAGGCTGCTTTCACACTGGGGCGGTTTGCAGGCGCTATTGCGCTAAAAATAGCGCCTGCAAACCGACCCGAAACAGCTGTTGCTGTGTCTCCAGTGTGAAAGCCTGAGGGCTTTCACACTGGAGTGGTGCGCTAGCAGGACGGTAAAAAAAGTCCTGCTAGCAGCATCTTTGGAGCGGTGAAGGAGCGGTGTATTCACCGCTCCTATACCGCTCCTACCCATTGAAATCAATGGGACACCGCGGGGATACCGCCGGCAAAGCGCCGCTGCAGTGGTGCTTTGCGGATGTTTTTAACCCTTTTTCGGCCGCTAGCGGGGGTTAAAACCACCCCGCTAGCGGCCGCATACCGCGGGTAAAACGATGGTAAAGCAGCGCTAAATATAGCGCTGCTTTACCGTCGCCGCCCGCACCGCCCCAGTGTGAAGCCGGCCTTAGTGACATTTTTTAACAAAAAAACAAACGATACTACACTATATCTGCCTTCCCTGGTTCTTTTAGCCGGAGCTTGATTTTCAGATGTGGGAGATTGGAGCGTGGGATAGATAACAAAGATTTGATCTGGCTGTTCACGGGCACATTCGACCAAGTTCACCTCACATGTGCACAATCGATTGGAAAAAGATCATTGAATGGTTTCCAAGATTCGAGGAGGTACTTCATGTCTTATGGTCACTTGCTGGCCAGGGCCATCCGGTGAGCGCATTTTGTTGTCACTTTGGATGAAAAGTCACAAATATTATTTGGAACACGGATTTTATTTCTCACCTGGTTTTGAAGTGGAATCATCTAGAAAGAATTTTGGAGCTGTTTTGAACTTTTCATGATATATTTGTTTGAGCAATCATAAATATATTAATTATTTTTTCTGAGACATTTGTGCACATGTATAAAGTGAAGCCATTCACTAATACACGTTTATACACGGTTTTGAATGTATACATGCTATTTGTATAAATCTATTTTTGCATTTTAATGATTGTATTGGGAGCGCCCTTTCATTCATTCTTCATTCTTTCAGGTGCAGCAACCCTTTTTTTCCTTTTGTTTTATTATTGGCGCTGGTTCCATTTATTTATTATACCATTGACAGTGTTTTGTTATATTTGTTTAATCCCTTGCCGACCGGCTCACGCTAATATGTGTCGGCAGAAGGGCACGTACAGGCATATTAACATACCTGTATGTTGACCTTTAAGACGTGGCATTGTGGGCGTGCGTGCCTGCCGCAAGCTCTGTGAGTGTGATTGCGATACCCGCGATCGTCTCACGGAGAGGAAGAACGGGGAAATGCTGATGTAAACAAGCATTTCCCCATTCTTCCTAGTGACAGGACACTGATCACAGCTCTCTGTGATAGGGAGCGGTGATCAGTGTAGTGTCACATGTAGCCCATTCCCCCCACAGTTATAATCACTCCCTAGGACAGACTGAACCCCTGCAGCACCCCCTACTGGTTAAAGTGGAAGTAAACCCTCCTATCGTTTTCAGCCAAGGAAGCTGCAATCTTGGCCTCCGTTTAATCTTTAACTGCCATGAAGCTGCACATGTGATCAGTTATGACACCAGCCATTGGATGGTTTGACAGTATGGTTGAGAGTACAACCAATGTGACAGTTAGCATTTCCGGCATGCCGGGAATGTAACTGTTTTTTCAAACTGTTAGATCGATGGGTTTACTTCAACTTTAATTCCTTCACTGCCAGTGTCATTTACACAGTAATCAGTGCATTTTTAATCGCTCTGATCGCTGTATAAATGTTAATGGTCCCAAAATAGCGCCAAACTGTCCGGTCTGTCTGCCATAATGTTGCAGTCACGATAAAAGATTGCCGCCATTACTAGTAAAAAAAAATGTATTAATAAAAATGCCATAAAATTATCCCCTATTTTGTAGACGCTATAACTTTTGCGCAAACCAATCAATAAACGCTTATTGCAATTTTTTTTTTATTTACCAAAAATATGTAGAAGAATACGTATCGGCCTAAACTGAGGAAAACTTTTTTATATATATATTTTTGGGGATATTTATTATAGCAGAAAGTAAAAAATATTGCGTTTTTTTCAAAATTGTCGCTCTTTTTTTGTTTTTAGCGCAAAAAATAAAAACCGCAGAGGTGATCAAATACCACCAAAAGAAAGCTCTATTTGTCAGAAAAAAAGGACGTCAATTTTGTTTAGGAGCCACATTGCACGACCGTGCAATTGTCAGTTAAAGCGACGCAGTGCCGAATCGCAAAAAACGCTCTGGCCAAATGGTCCGGGCTGAAGTGGTTAATAAGTGCAAAAGATACAAAATGATTTTGCTAGAAGTCTTGTGAGCTGATCGCTTTCTGTGCTGTCACATTAAAGGGTTAGGGGACAGGGCTGACACCTCATGCTTAGGGATTCAGAGCTGTGCTGTCATGTCAGCCCGGGCTCACACTATAGCACGAGCGCTGTGCGTCCCTGTTCCCCGCTTCAGGGACGAATTAGGGCCGATTCTATGCCTGAATCCGGCCCTGAAACGGAATCAAAGACGCACAGCGTTTTTGTGCAGTGCGCTCCGCAGCCGCCCTGGAGATATGTGAACCGGCTCCATAGGGAGCCAGTCACATTCTGCTACTATGCGAATTAGATGCGGGGAAACGCACATCTAATTCGCATAGGTGTGAATGGGGGCTTAAAAGGAAGGTAGGAAGCATACTTTATTAATGGCACATGAACAGTTATTTCCTGTACTTACAGAATTATTATGGGGATAAACGATCATGCATTGCAAAGATGTACTAAATATATATTGTTTCGCCTTTACATATTGTAACGTAAAGTGTTTCCATCAAGTCCAGCAGATGGCAGCAGTGGCTCACTGTACATAGACTAGAAATGACTGCAGAAGTAAAGTAACATTATTTTTTGCAGTTAAAATGTATCTAAAGTCAAAACCCTTCTTTTTTTTTTTTTTGATAGAGTGGGGAAGAACTTGAACCCGTCAAGTTCAGTGCTTTCCAGAACTCCTTTAGAGAGATGTCCCACCACTTTCTGCCCCTGAGACAACCCTTTTCACTGGACAGGAAATAAAATTCTCCAACAGCATTACAGACCAAAGTAAAAAAAAAAAATATATATATATTTTTTTAACCACTTCAGTACAGGGCTCTTTTACCCCCTTCCTGCCCAGGCCAATTGTCAGCTTTCAGTGCTGTCACACTTTGAATGACAATTGCGAGGTCATATATTTTTTGCAAAACTAATTTAAAAAAGACTGACATTTTTGAAAAAAAATGTTTTTGTAAATAAGTACGTTTTCTCCTTCACTGACGGGCACTGATGAGGCTGCACTGATGGGCACTGATGGGCACTGATGAGATGGCACTGATGAGGAGACACTAGTATGCTAGACATGTGCATTTCGTTATGTTCCGAATCGAAATTCGGACGAATTTTTCATTATTCGGACATTCGGATGCATCCGAATTACCGAATTACAATACTAACGAATTTAACCGAATCCAAATTTTTTTCGAATCGAAAAATCGCAAACGAAATTCGAAATATCTCAGGGTCACTTAGTGATAGAAACCAAATTTGGATATGTTGTAGTGCTAGTTCTACTGTGTTTGCATACCAAATTTGGGGTTTCTAGCTACAAGTGGCCCCGAGATATGTGGCCCCAAAGTCGGGTCGAAAAATGTCATTCTCTGCTGCAGAAAAGTGCTTGACATTTTGTGACCCGACTTTGGGGCCACGTATCTCGGGGCCACTTATAGCTAGAAACCCCAAATTTGGTATGCAAACACAGTAGAACTAGCACTACAACCTCTCCGAATACCAAGTAACCCCGAGATACGTGGCCCCAAAGTTGGGTCGCAAAATATTTTCGAATCCGGTTGAAATATTTCTACCTCAAATTATTTCAACATGATTTGAAATTATTTCAACCGCATTCAAAACTATTTCAACCGGATTCGAAAATATTTTGTGACCCCCAATTTGGGTCCACCTATCTTGGGGCCACTTATAGCTAGAAACCCCAAATTTGGTATGCAAACACAGTAGACTTAGCACTACAACTATCCAAATATGGGGTTTCTATCACCAAGTGACCCCGAGATACGTGGCCCCAAAGTTGGGTCGCAAAATATTTTCGAATCCGGTTGAAATAGTTTCAAATGCGGTTGAAATAATTTCAAATGCGGTTGAAAAAATTTCAAATGCGGTTGAAAAAATTTCAAATGCGGTTGAAAAAATTTCAAATGCAGTTGAAAAAATGTCAAATGCAGTTGAAAAAATTTCAAATGCAGTTTAAAACTATTTCAAGCGGATTCGAAAATATTTTGCGACCCAACTTTGAAAAAAAAATTAAATTGATTCTAACAGTCTGCAGAAGATCTGTAAAAAAAAAAAAGAAGTGAAATGGCTGTTAATAGTCTACAGGAGATCTGCTATTAAATGATATATTTTTTTCTATTCTGTTCTAATCTTTTCTATTTGAATTATACATTTTGGAAGATGGTTATTTACTTATATACATCTGTCACATAAAAAAAAAAAGATGTGAAATGGCTGTCACGGATGTCGATCGCAAGGCAAGTACATATGCTGTATGTTATTGTCCACTTGCCACAACACCTGCCACAAGTGCCAAGACACCTGCCACGAGTGCCAAGACACCTGCCACGAGTGCCACGTGACTGACCACAAGTGCCACGTGACCTGCCACGTGACCAAGTTGTGGATTGTCCACTTGCCATGTCACCTGCCACAAGTTATGGGGTTCCTAGCACCAAGTGACCCCCAGATATGGGGGATATGTCAAGTACTTTTCTACAGCAGAGAATTACATTTTGTGACCCGACTTTGGGGCCATGTATCTCGGGGCCACTTATAGCTAGAAACCCCAACTAGAACTAGCACTACAGCCTCTCCAAATTTGGGGTTTCTATCACCAAGTAACCCAGAGATACGTGGCCCCAAAGTCGAGGTCGCAAAATGTCCTTCTCTGCTGCAGAAAAGTGCTTGACGTTTTGCGACCCGACTTTGGGGCCCCGTATCTCGGGGTCACTTTGGAGAGGTTGTAGTGCTAGTTCTACTGTGTTTGCATACCAAATTTGGGGTTTCTAGCTATAAGTGACCCTGAGGTAGGTGGCCCCAAATTCGGGTCACAAAATGTAATTCTCTGCTGTAGAAAAGTACTTGACATATCCCCCATATCTGGGGGTCACTTGGTGCTAGGAACCCCATAACTTGTGGCAGGTGACATGGCAAGTGGACAATCCACAACTTGGTCACGTGGCAGGTCACGTGGCACTTGTGGTCGGTCACGTGGCACTCGTGGCCGGTCACATGGCAATTGTGGCAGGTGTCTTGGCACTTGTGGCAGGTGTTGTGGCAAGTGGACAATGACATACAGCATATGTACTTGCCTTGCGATCGACATCCGTGACAGCCATTTCACATCTTTTTTTTTATGTGACAGATGTATATAAGTAAATAACCATCTTCCAAAATGTATAATTCAAATAGAAAAGATTAGAACAGAATAGAAAAAAATATATCATTTAATAGCAGATCTCCTTTATACTATTAACAGCCATTTCACTTCTTTTTCTTTTTGCAGATCTTCTGCAGACTGTTAGAATCAATTTCATTTTTTTTTCAAAGTCGGGTCGCAAAATATTTTCGAATCCGCTTGAAATAGTATCAACATGATTTGAAATTATTTCAACATGATTTGAAATTTTTTCAACTGCATTTGAAATTTTTTCAACTGCATTTGAAATTTTTTCAACTGCATGTGAAATTTTTTCAACTGCATTTGAAATTTTTTCAACTGCATTTGAAATTTTTTCAACCACATTTGAAATTATTTCAACCGCATTTGAAACTATTTCAACCGGATTCGAAAATATTTTGTGACCCGACTTTGGGTCCACGTATCTCGGGGTCACTTGGTGATAGAAACCCAAACCCAAATTTGGTATGCAAACACAGTAGAACTAGCACTACAACATATCCAAATTTGGGGTTTCTATCGCTAAGTGACCCTGAGATACGTGGACCCAAAGTTGGGTCGCAAAATATTTTCAAATTCGAAAATCGGACGAAAACGAAACGAAATCCGAAAACGAATTTAACAAATTTAACGAATCTAACTAAACGAAATTAATTAATTAACGAATTAAAACGAAACGAAACGAAACGAATGTTTTCCTTTTGCACATGTCTATAGTATGCAGCACTGATAGGCAGCACTGATATGCGTCCACTGATAGGTGGCACTGATGGGCACTAAAAGGTGCCAATGATGGGCACTGATAGGCAGCACTGATGGGCACTAATTGACAATGATGGTTGGCACTGATGGGCACTGATAGATGCCACTGATAGGCAGCACTGATGAGGAGTCACTGACAGGCATTACTGAAGGGCACTGATTGGCATCTGTGATGGGCACTGACAGGCATTACTTATGGGCATTGATTAGCATTTGTTATGGGCACTGATTGGCATCTGATGGGCACTGATTGGCATCTGGGGTGGGCACCTCTGATGGGGGCTGTGCTAATTATCAGCGCAGACCCTCCCTGTCAGGAGAGCCACCGATCGTCTCTCCTCTACTTGCGCCTTGTTAGCGCGAACTGAGGAAAGCCAATTACCGGCACTTCCTGGTTACCACTGTGACCAATCATAGCTGATCACGTGGTAAAGAGCCTACGCCAGGGGTCTTCAAACTATGGCCTGCAGGCCGGATACAGTCCTCCAGGGTGATTTACCCGGCCTGCGAACTGTCCCTTCCATAAGATCGCAGCACTCCCCTTCCACTCTGCTACATTATTGCATGACAGGTCCAGACAAAGGGCGTGACTTTTTGAGTTAAGAAGCAGGTGATTGGTTACAAGGCAGCAGGGCTGTCCGAGCAATCAATTACCTGCCTTTCATTTAAAAAATCCCGCCCTTTGTCTGGACCTGTTATGTTTCGTTACTTGTGTGAATAAGGTAGGGGAGGGGGAGTGCTGCGATCTTATGGAAGGGGCAATGTAATATCGCTGGAGGGATCTGTGATGAGGGACTCTGTGATATGGTGGGATCTGTGATGGGGGGGCTTTGTGATGGGGGAGTCTGTGATGGTGGGGAGTGTGTGATGGGGGTCTGTGATGGGAGCATTGTGATGGGGGGCTTTGTGACTGGGGGAATCTGTGATGGGGAGATCTGTGATTGGGGGGATCTGTGATGGGAGCTTTTTAATTGGGGAGTCTTTAAAGCGGCATTTGTGATGGAGGGATCTGTGATTGGGGGGCTTTGTGATGGGGGAAGTCTGTGATGGGGGGATCTGTGATAGAAAGGGCTCTGTGATGTTGGGGTCTCTGTGATGGAGAGGTGTCTGTGATGTGGAGCTCTGTGATGGAGAGGAGTTTGTGATGAAGGGATCTGTGATGGGGGGGGGGGGGTCTGTGATGGAGAGGAATCTGTCATGGGGATCTGTGATGGAGAGGAGTCTATGATGGAGGGATCTGTGAAGGAGAGGGGTCTGATAGGGGGGATCTGTGATGGAGAGGAGTCTATGATGGGGGGCTCTGTGATGGAGAAGAGTCTATGATGGGGATCTGTGATGGAGAAGAGTCTTTGATGGGGGGGATCTGTGATGGAGAGGAGTCTATGATGGGGGGCTCTGTAATGGAGATTAATCTATGATGGGGGCTCTGTGATGGAAAGGAGTCTGTGATGGGGGGGGGGGGGGTCTGTGATGGAAATTAGTCTGTGATGGGGATCTGTGATAGAGGGGGGAGTCTGTGATGGAGATGAATCTGTGATGAGGGATCTGTGATGGAGAGGAGTCTGTGATGGGGGGGATCTGTGACGGAGAGGAGTCTATGATGGGGGACTCTGTGATGGAGAGGAGTCTATGATGGGGGGGCTCTGTGATGGAGAGCAGTCCATAACTTTTGAGCAAACCAATCAATATACGCCTATTGCATTTTTTAATATATAGAAGAATATATATCGGCCTAAACTGATGAATAAATTCGTTTTTTTGTATATTTTTTTTTGATATGTATTATAGCAGAATTTCAAAATTGTCTGTCTTTTTTTGCTTATAGCGCAAAAAATAAAAACAGCAGAGGTGATCAAATACAACCAAAAGAAAGCTCTATTTGTGGGTGAAAATGGTTGTCAATTTTGTTTGGGTACAGCATCACACGACCGCGCAATTGTCAGTTAAAGTGACGCAGTCCCAAATCCCAAAAAATGGTCTGGTCATTAAGGGGGCTGAAGTGGTTAAAGTGGAACTTCCCCTTTTGGGCGGATCGCCACTTTAAGGGCCTAGTTTGTTCAGAGACGAGGTTCTGGAATGCAGGGCTAAAGCTAAAAAGCTAATACAAATCATGTATGTCACAACCCCAGCCATCCAGGCTGTTATTTGCCAGCCAATTCTCACCTCTACCCTAAGCTGGTATACATCATTATCTGACCACTTCTCAGCCCCCAACTCCCCAAAACTTACCTCAATTGCAGGCCACTTCACACCTCCAGCTGACAATAACAGTGGTGGTTCAGTAAGAACGTGATGACGTCACAAGGGTTTGGCTCCACTCTTACGTGTTACATCCCAAGGCAGAACTTCATCAGAGGGTCCCTATGGGAATAATAAACATTTTATGAATAGAGCACTAGACATTGTCTTGTTTTATTGAGGGGGATTTGTGGAGTGAGTCACAGCTAGACGTGTAATTCGTTATAGTACGAATTGAAATTCAGATAAAATTTTCATTATTCTGAGATTTGCATGTATTCAAATTTCCGAATTATAATAGTAAGGAATTTAAAACAAATCTGAAATTATAAGTTATAAGAAAACAAATTATTTAAATTCGAAAAATAAATTTTAAATACAGTAAGAGAAATATTATGATGATTTCTACTCAGGCTGCTCTATATAATAGAATAGAAAAGAATAGAACAGAATAGAATAGAAAATAAAGGAACAGAATGGAATAGAAAATAAAATAATAGAATAGAAACTAAAGGAATATAATAGAATAGAACAAAATAGAATAGAAAAGAATAGAATAGAAAATAAAAGAATAGAAAAGAATAGAGTAGAGTAGTATAGAATAGAAAATAATAGAATAGAGTAGAATAGAATAGAAAATAAAAAATTAGAATAGAATAGAATATAGCCATCTTCTGAAATTCGAAATTCGAATTTCAGAAGATTGACAAATTCATTCTATTCTATTCTTTTATTTTCCAATATATTCTGTTATATTTCATTCTATTATTTTCTATTCCATTATTTTCTATTCTATTCCATTTTATTCTTTACTATTCTATTATATTATATTCTTTTATTTTCTGTTATTTATAGTTTTATTAAATTTTTTCTATTCTGTTTCTTTGGTTTCTATTCTATTCTATTTTCTATTCTATCATGTATTATTCTAGTCTATTCCTTTATTTTCTATTCTATTCCGGTTTATGCTATTATTTTTTATTCTGCAAAGCAGCCTAAGTAGGAATCATCATTTTATTTCATGTTTATACCTCACTGTGTTTATAGCAATATGTTTCCATTTTGAATTTGAATTCAATTTCAAATTCAAATTAATTTTAAATCAATTTTAAAATAAAAAATATATTAAACAAATCCGAATATGCAAAACTAATTCTGAAAAAGAATCATTCTAACATAACGAATATGACTAAACAAAATTATTATCTTAACAAACAAATCTGAAAAAATTATTTTTCCATCATGCACATCTCACAGCACATTGAGTGAATTGTCTGCTTGATTCCAGTTACCTTGATATCTTACTATATATGGTACCATCGACTGAATCTATATCACTCAAGCGATTATAGCCCTCCTATAATTCAGAGGTCTATACTTAGAGGAGCATATATAGAAGATAGCACTGTCCAAACTGGCTAAAAGTTTTTTTGCACCAAATGTGTTTTGAAGAAGTGTCCACTGGGTGCATTAATATATAAAGATCTGTTATGGTGTGCTTTCACCAGAATTAACTGACACCGATTGATTTACTAAAACTAGAGAGTGCTAAATTTGGTGTAGCTTTGGATGGTAGCCAATCAGCTTCTAACTTCAGCTTGTTCAGTTAAGCTTTGAAAAAAAAAAAAAAATGGAAGCTGATTGGTTTCTATGCAGATCTGCACCCAGGGCCGTTGCTTGACTATTGGTTGCCTACAGCCGGGTGCTGATTGTCAGAGCGGACTCACTAGGGCAGCGGAGCTTCTCCTCCATCCTGAGACATGGTGCCCACCTCCTCCACTGCCCCAGCTGTCCTCCGACTCCCAGGTGGTGGGGATGTTAGTCTTGTCTAGGGCGCGGGTGGCTACAGCCGGGTGCTGATTGTCAGAGTGGACTCACCAGGGCAGCAGAACTTCTCCTCCATCCTGAGACATGGTACCCACCTCCCTTGCCGCCCCAGCTGTCCTCCACAGCAGCCGTGAAGGATGTCCTCCACAGATTGGCCAGCAGAGAGTCAATCAGCCCCCCAGCCCTGTGTAGGATGGCGGTCTCCAGCCCCTCGTGTTTCCCGGCCAGGCTAGTAGGGAAGTCAGCGGTCGTGGCTGTGCCCCCTAGGCAGCAGTGCGCCCTAGGCGCATACCTTCCAACTTTTTGAGATGGGAATGAGGGACACCTACTATCAAAAGTATTTAGGCATAGGACACCCCCCACCACGCCCCCTTAAAGAAGAATTAACCCCCCCAAAAAAAGATTAGTTAAACCCACAAGGGCTTTTTTTTACCACTACTATTCATTTATATCGGATTTTGAAATTTACAAATGCAGCAATTTAGAAATTGGATCAAAGGTTTAGGACTGGGAAACACTTTTTGAGAGATAAAAAGTGCATTTTATATACAACTATACAGATCAGACCAAAATGAGGGACACATGAGGAGGAAAGAGGGACAGAGGGACTTTGATCCAAATCAGGGACAGTCCCTCGAAATCAGGGACAGTTGGGAACTATGTAGACGGCTGCCTAGTTCGCCTAGCGGTAGTGCCGGCCCTGTCTGCGCCAGATTTTGTACTCTCCAGTTGTAGTAAATCAACCACACAGAGACTAGATACAGTATATTGATTGCACTTTTGACACATCAAATTATTGCATTATATGTTTATATTTGTATATTATGTTACACAATTATTTAGATTTGAACAAAGATAATATTATTATTTATGTGATATGTTAATTATTTATATTATATGTTTTTCACATTATGGGTTTTTGATTTATATGAGCGCTGAATGGATTTTGAAATTTGATTATTGCTGGGGTGAATCACAGGGTGTGCCAGCTGACTTCCATTTTTATAGATGCTTACCATGCAGTGACAATCTTTGTTATGAACAACCACTGCACAACTTCTCAAACTTTTTTCATCCATGCCCCATCGATATCATGCATGACATCTGGACCTCTTCTATACGCCATCAGAAATAAAAAAAGTGTCGGGTGGGTTTATTTTAGGTTCTACATTTTAGATTTACTTATATTTAAAAAAAAATGTTAAAGAGATTCAATTAAGTAAAACAAAAAAATAGATAGATAAATAAAAGAAAACAGGTTTTAACGTGAAAAACCCTTATTTATGCATGCAATAATGTCTAAAAGTAATCAGTAAACCTTTTATTTAACACACTGCACATTAATATTTATCTATGCAAAGCTATCTGCTCTTATCCACACAGTGACTGGAGCAAAGTGCAAGGCTACCTTTCATTCAGACTGGCACTCCTGCTTTTAAAGGGGTTGTAAACCCTAGTGGTTTTTCACCTTAATGCATTCTATGCATTAAGGTGAAAAACCTTCTGTGGTGCAGCAGAGCCCCCCTTTTTACTTACCTGAACCCGATCGTTCCATCAACGGGGACGAGCACAGCAGCTCCAACTGCTGTCTCGGGTCCTCATTGGATAGATTGATAGCAGTGCAGCCATTTGCTTCCGCTGCTGTCAATCAAATTCAGTGACACAGGAGTCGGGGGGCAAGACCAAGTCCTGCTGTCTGTGTCAATGGATGCAGCAGCAGGACTCCGGAGCGCACCCGCACGGGTGTCCCCTTGAAATGCGGGTCTTTGAGGGGGCACTTGATGCGGAGAGGAGCCAGGAGCGCCACTGGGGGACCCCAGAAGAGGAGGATGAGGGCCACTCTGTGCAAAACCCTTGCACAGAGGAAGTAAGTATAACATGTTTGTTATTTTAAAAAAAAAAAAACCTTTACAACCCCTGTTGCCTCCCTGGTGGTATGATTAAAGGGCCATACACACGATCGGACTTTTTGACAACAAACATGCAAATGAGCTGTTTTGGACCAACATCCGACCGCGTGTATGCTCAATGGGACCAACTTTTTCAGTTTTCATCGGACTTTTGTTGGCTGTGCGAACCGACCAACTTTCTGCCAACAAAAGTCCGATGGAGCAAAGTCCGACCGTGTGTACACAAAACCATCAGACTTTTGTACAAAGTACAAAAACGCATGCTCAGAACCAATGCAAAAGATCAGACAACAATATAGAAGTTGACCAAAGGTGGCGCTGGAGTATTCGAACGTCCTCTTTTGAAGTGTCGTCAGTACGTTGAAACGTCATTACGTTCATGTTTGTTGCCTAAAAAGTCTGATTGTGTGTATGCAATACAAACTTGGGGCCAACGCCCTTTGTACAAAAACCCACGGGAAAGTTGGTACAAGGTCCGATCGTGTGTATGAGGCTTTTGCAATAACACTCTTAAATCTGTCCAAACAAGAGTCTAGTAGACATGCCGGGTGTAATAGTGTTTGAAACACAAAATCATAAATTATAATATAATAAATACTGTATTTATCAGCATATAACACACACCTTCAATTTAACCACTTCCCACCCGGCCAATGTAGATATACGGCCGGGTGGGAGCCGTCTACTTCTGATAGGACGTTCCGGAACGTCCTTTAGAAGTAGAGGGATCGCGCGCGCGCGTGCCCGCGCAGCGGCGCGATCCCGATGCGGCCGGGTCATCTGGGATCGGCAGGAGGGCTCGGTGATTGGCCCTCCTGATCACATGACAGCTGTGTCGAATCACAGCTGTCATGTGATGTAAACAAACAGCCGGTTGCTAGGCAATCGGCCCTCCTCTCCTCACACGGAAGTCGTCGGTGAGGAGAGGAGAGCGGATCGCTGCAGCCGGCTGGTGATCAGTGAGTATTAGCTGTTTTTTTTACTCACTGATCACCAGTTGTGACCCCACAGTAAAACACACATATCCCCACACATGTCCCCAAAACACACATGTCCCCAAAACACACATGTCCCCAAATAATAAAAACACATGTCCCAAATAAAAACACATGTCCCCAAATAATAAAAACACATGTCCCTCACATATGTCCCAGTAAAAATAACATGTGCCAATGATTATCTGCACACATATATCCGTGATCACCTGCACACCCCTTTTACATGATCATTTGCGTACATATGTCCGTGATCACGCGAACCAATTATTATACACTTAACGGAATTTTTTTTACAAAAAACATGTATCAGAATACATTTTGGCTTCAATTTATGACAAAATTTGATTTATTGGATTTCTTTTAAAAAAGAAAGGGAAAATATTGTTTTTTTTTCAAAATTTCCGCTATGTTTTCGCTTATATCGCAAAAAATAAAAAACGGAGTCGCGAATAAATACCACCAAACTAAAGCTCTATTTGTGCGAACAAAATGATAAAAAATTCATTTGGTTACAGCATTGCATGACTGCGCAATTGTCACTGAAAGTGCGAGAGCGCTGAAAGCTGAAAATTGGTCTGGGCAGGAAGGGTGTTTAAGTGCACAGTATTGTAGTGGTTAAGAGGGAAGTTTCAGTTCTGCAGCCTCAATGCAGGCTGATTAGTGCCCATCTGCAGCCTCAATGCAGGCTGATTAGTGCCCATCTACAGCCTGATCTGCACCCATGTGCAGCCTGATCTGCGCCCATCTGCAGCCCATCTCCCATCAATGCAGCCTGATTAATGCACATCTGCAGCCTCACCATCTCTCATCAATGCAGTGCAGGAAATCACCAAGCCGTCATCTCCTGTTTACTCGGCTCTCAGTCGGCAGTCACATACACAGTCCCGCCTCCGCCATCGGCATTGGACCAGCTCCTGTGATAGACAGAACACTGTTTCAATGCTCATGGCGGAGAAGGGACTGTGTGTGACGTGAGAGCCGAGTGAGAGCTGAGTTAGAGCCGGGTGAGAGCTGAGTAAACAGGAGATGAAGGCTCAGTGAATTCCAGCGGCACTCGTCACCCTCCGAGGAACACTATCAGCGTATAACACGCACCCATGATTTGCCCCCTATTTTCAGGGGGGAAAAGTGCGCCTATATTGGTTGTTGATGTAAAATGCCCCATTACATTGGTTGTTCATGTAAATTCTTCATTACATTGGTGATCAATGTACATTTCCTTTTCCATTGGTGGTATGTGCAGAATTGCCCTTACACTGGTGGGCAGTGTAAATCCCCCCTAACATTGGTGGTTGGTGTAAAAGTGTCACCTTACATTGGTGGTCAGTACAAATCTCCTCGACAATGGTTGTCAGTGTAAATTCCCCTTTACATGGGGGTCATTGTATATTCCCCCTTACACTGGCGGTTGCTGTAATTGCTCCTATTACATTGGTGTCAGTGTAGAAAACCCTCCTTATATTGGTGAGTGGTATATAATTTCCCGTTACATGGTGGTCAGTGCAAATTCTCCATTACATTGGTGGTCAGTATAGAATCCCCCACTATATACTTTCCAAAGATTTCCAGCTTTGCTCTACATGATTCAGAATCTGCCACAGTGTACTGCCTCCTAACTAATCCCATCCCCCACCACTGATACTGATCCCATCAACCCCCCAGAATTGCCACTGGTCACAACCCCCCCCCCCCCCCCCCACCCCCCCCACACACACACACACACCCCAGCATTGCCACTGATCCCAGGAGTCCTAGGATGCCTAGGAGTTTTCTTTCTATTGATGGGTCCCCTCACCTCCCCAGTTCATGGTGTGCAGGCAGTGAGGAGATGATGTGCTGTAACCTTTAGCAACCAATCAGTGAGCAGTGATGATGTGCACTAACCTCTTGCAACCATTTATTGAGCTATAAGGATATGCAGTAACCTCAAGCAACCAGTGAGCAGTAATAATGTGCAACAACATTTAGCAACCAATTAATGAGTGGTATGGATGTCCAGTAACCTCTAGCAACCAATCAGTGAGCAGTGATGTATCTCCAGGGTTCAATCAATATTAAAGACGGCCCTGCACACATAGGTGATTTGAATCGCGGGCGGAATAGCCGCGATTCCAGAATCATGGCAAGACGTGGGACACAATTGAGATGCCATTATTTCTTAATGGCACCCTAAATTCAATGCGATTTTGACACGATTGTCACATAACAATCGAGATGCAATCTCGCAAACAAAATCGTGCAATGCGTGTCGCCAAAAAGACATTGGCTTAAGAGCTGATTCCGCTTATCCTAGATGCGGAAATTTGGGGTCCATGATACACCTATTACGGCGCTGCCCAAAACTCCAAAGGTATTGGGCAGAGGTTGTAGGCACACTTAATGGAATTTTAGATGTGAATCTTCCGTGGATTCTCTTACATGTTTACTGGGTTATGTTGATTTTTCATTGCTTAACCACTTGCAGTGGTTGCAGTTAAACGCCCCTCCTGTCCAGACCAATTTTCAGCTTTCAGTGCTCTCACACTTTGAATGACAATTACTCAGTCATGCAACACTGTACCCAAATTATTTTTTTGTCCTTTTTTTCATACAAAAAGCTTTCTTTTGGTGGTATTTGATCACCTCTGAGTTTTTTATTTTTTAAATGATTTTAAAGGAAAAAAGACCGAAAATTTTGAAAAAAAAAAAACGAATTTTTCTTAATTTCTGTGATAAAATTTAGCAAATTTGTAATTTTTCTTCATAAATTTTGGCCACAATTTATACTGCTACATATCTTTGGTAAAAATAACCCAAAGTTTGTGGAAATGACTTGGTCTGTGTAAAAGTTTTAGAGTCTACAAGCTATGGTGCAAATCATAAAAACTGATCACATCTGATGTACTGGTGGCCTATCTCATTTATTGAGACCCTAAGAAGCAATGAAAGTACAAATGCCCCCCAAATGACCCCTTTTTGGAAAGTAGACATTTCAAGGTATTCAGTAAGAGGCATGGTGAGTTATTTGAAGTTTATTTTTTCACAAAATTGTCATCGTAATAGCTTATTTCTCTCACATGGCACGTGCATACCACAAATGACACTCCAAAATACATTCTGCTACTCCTCCTGAGTATAGCGATATCACATGTGTGGGACTTTTTCACTGCCTGGCCACATACAGAGGTCCAACATGCAGGGAGCACCATCAGGTGTTTTAGGAGCATAAATTACACATCTCATTTCTCAACCACTTTTGAAGGCCCTGGAGCACCAAGACAATAGAAACACCCACAAAATGACCCAATTTTGGAAAGCTAACACCCCAACGTATAATCTATGAGTCATAATGAGTCTTTTGAATTGTTCATTTTTTTCCAGAAGTTTTTGGAAAATGTGGAAAAAAAAAAATGAAAACGCATTTTTTTTACACAAAGTTGTCCGTTTATAGGATATTTCCAACACATAGCATTTAGATAGCAAAAATGACACCCCAAAATACATTTTGCTACTCCTCCTGAGTATTACGATACCACATGTGTGGGACTTTTTCACTGCCTGGCCACATACAGAGGCCCAACATGCAGGGAGCACCATCAGGTGTTCTAGGAGCATAAATTACACATCTCATTGCTCAACCACCTATTACAATTTTGAAGGCCCTGGAGCACCAGGACAATGAAAAAACCCACAAAATTACCCCATTTTGGAAAGCTAACACCCCAACGTATAATCTATGAGGCATAATGAGTCTTTTGAATGGTTTATTTTTTCCAGAAGTTTTTGGAAAATGTGGAAAAAAAATGAAAACGCATTTCTTTTACACAAAGTTGTCCGTTTATAAGATATCTCCAACACATAGCATTTAGATAGAAAAAATGACACCCCAAAATACATTCTGCTACTCCTTCTGAGTATGGCAATACCACATGTGTGAGACTTCTACACAGCCTGGCCACATACAAAGATCCAACATACAAGGAACACGGTCAGGTGTTCCAGGGACACATAGCATGCACATACCAAGAATTACACCCCAAAATACATTATGCTGAGCAAAGCATAAACAAAAGATTACCTGTGGTTGTAGTAGCGCAGTTGTACACAGGAGGATAGCACTGGTCCAGGCAGCAGGCAGGGACTTGGTCAGCAACGGCGAACACAATTGTCCAGGCAGCAGGCAGGGATACTGTCCATATACAGTCCAGGGTCAGTGCAGGCAGAGATATTGTCAGAAGTGCAAACAATATTGGTACACTCTCACAATAGTTACATTGGTCCAGCTTGGCCACGCATCTACTGTATACTACAGTGATTGCTGCAAGCTTCTGAGTCCCGTGCTGAGTGGTTTCCCTGCTGCTTCCTGGAAACAGAAGGTTTGATGTTGCAGATGTAGCAGTTTAGAGTGTTGAGACAAACCATCTACCATTTGTGGGCAGAGCTTAAGGTGCCCTAGTGGGGACACTTTGAACTGCAGTGGCTAATGTCTAAATGCTAGGCAGGATATGGTGGAATCAACATTAAGGCACAATTCCGACTTAGAAGCGAGTGGCGCTAACGTGATTAACTCCCTCTAACTTTGTGGCTGTTACACTTGACACTTCTTCTACTTAGAGGACACCACTTTCAGGGTGTGCAGCATTTAGGTACTCCAGAGCCTGTATCGGTCTCCACCAATCCAGCAATACATGTCGCCTCTATCCCAGTGACTAATCCTATGGTTGCTATGGGATACAGGAAACGCTCTTTCTCTCCAACCTGTGAGCTTGCTCTCTCTCCCACGGCCCCTCCACATCTCTCTCTTCTGTGACTTCAGGCTGGGTCCCTAGGCACTCTGTGCCACGGGTCTGGTCCCAAAAAGTGGGGAACTGGCCACTAGTGGAGGTGCCAAGTGCTTAACCCCATCCACTACCAGGGTGACTGTCACAGACCTGGTCTTGAGGCTGAGATGGTGAGAGAGCTTCCCTTGCGGCTAAGTGCACAACACCCCTGGAGATGGTAACAGGAGATGCTGAGCACAAAGAAGCACGGGTTGTCAGCTGTATGGTAGTCAGATGAATCTGCAGCGGTGATTAGGGATGAGCCCGGTGTTCGATTCGAACCCATGTTCGAAACGAACATCGGGCGTTCGCCCGCTCGGCGAGCCCAGAACTATTTGGGCCGCTCGCATCAAATTCGTGTGATGCGAACGGCCCGCAATGCACTGCGCCAGTCGCAGTGCATTGCTGGCTGATGATTGGCCAAGCATGCACTGTGAGCCGCATGCTTGGCCAATCAAAGAGCCAGCAGCGAGGAGAGCAATAATTGGCCACAGGCAGGATGCCTGTGGCCAATTATAGCTCAGGGGGTTTAGTACACGCTCCACAGTATAAAAGGCTGTTGCGCCGGCGGCCTCGTATATTGTGTTGTGTTCCAGCGTCAGTGTCAGTGTGCTGACTGCTGACATTATGTGCTGTGATTCTGGGGATTAGTGTGTGCGTGCTGTTAGTACAGCATTGCAGTTATAAAAGACCTGTCAGACGCAGCGAAGCCTCACAGAGCGGGAGCCTCCCATTGCGCGGAGCAGCCCAGAAGAGACGCCGACGCCATGGAAGAAGATGCCGGACGAGAAGACCAGAGCAAGAAGAAGCGGATCGGAGGAAGAAGATGATGGAAGAAGAAGATGGAAGAAGATGCCGGAAGGAGAAGATGAAGAAACCGAAGGATGAAGAGAGGAAGAAGGAAGACCAGAAGAAAGAAGATTTTAATAAAGGAATTGTCAAAGACCGTCTCCTGTCATTTTTAAAATTTTTGACACTTTTTTGGTGAAATGGTAGGGGTACCTTTGTACCCCCTTACCATTTCACACAGGGGGGGGCCGGGATCTGGGGGTCCCCTTGTTAAAGGGGGCTTCCATATTCCGATAAGCCCCCCGCCCGCAGACCCCCACAACCAATGGCCAGGGTTGTGGGGACGAGGCCCTTGTCCTCATCAACATGGGGACAAGGTGCTTTGGGGGGTCTCAGACCCCCAAAGCACCCTCCCAATGTTGAGAGCATGTGGCCTGGTACGGTTCAGGAGGGAGGCCGCTCTCGTCCCCCCTCTTTTCCTGCGGCCTGCCAGGTTGCGTGCTCGGATAAGGGTCTGGTATGGATTTTGAGGGGGACCCCATGCCATTTTTTTTTTTGGCCGGGGTTCCCCTTAAAATCCATCCCAGACCTCAAGGGTCTGGTATGGATTTGGAGGGGGACCCCACGCCATTTTTTTTTTTTTTTTGGCTGGGGTTCCCCTTAATATCCATAGCAGACCTGAAGGGCCTGGTTATTGAATTTGGGGGGACCCCCACGCTTTTTTTTAAATTTTTTTTTAAATTTTTTATCAATGACTTTTTTTTTTTATCAATGACTTTCAATGAATGACTGTTCTCTGTGTTACGGGAGCCGTCAATTCACATTAGCCGCAAGTGATTTTAAATAGCTTTTTTTCCTGCAAAAATGACACTTTGTGCAGGGACAGTTCTAAGCACAGGAAACATGCGCCCCTTCACAGGCATACTATAGACACCCCCCAGGTACTAAATTTAACCACCTGATTACTGTGCACTTAAACCCCCCTCGTGACCAGACCAATTTTCAGCTTTCGGCGCTGACGCACTTGGAATGACAATTGCGTGGTCATACAACACTGTACCCAAATGAAATTTTTACCATTTTTTTCCCACAAATAGAGCTTTCTTTTGGTGGTATTTAATCACAGCTGGGGTTTTTATTTTTTGCTAAACAAATAAAAAACAATGGAAAATTAAAAAAAAAAAAAAATCATGTTTAATAGTTTGTTATAAAATTTTGCAAACAGGTAATTTTTCTGCTTCATTGATATGCGCTGATGAGGCTGCACTGGTGGGCACTGATAAGCTGCACTGGTGGGCACTGATAGGCTGCACTGGTGGGGACAGATAAGTTGGTACTGATGGGCACAGAAAAGATGGCACTGATGGGCACGGATGGGTGGCACGGATGGGTGGCACGGATGGGTGGCACTAATGGATGGCACTGATAGATGGCACTGATGGGCACTGATAGATGGCACTGATAGGTGGCACTGATAGATGGCACTGATGGGCACTGATAGGTGGCACTGATGGGCACTGGTAGGGGACACTGATGAGCACTGGTAGGTGACACTGATGTGCAACACTGGCAATGTGGGCACTGACAGATGGCACTGTGGGCACTGACAGGTGGAGCTAGTGGGCACTTTTATTAGCCAAAGGTGGGCACCATGAACCCTGGGCATATTGCAGTGAGAGGGACTGATAATAGACAATAGACGTCGTCCCGGCATATCAGATCCGCGCTGTAGCCGTCATTCGGCTATAGCGCGGATCTCAGGTGGTTAAAGGAATATTACACTTTTATTGTTTCACTTTAAGCATTATTAAAATCACTGCTCCTGAAAAAACTTCAGTTTTTTAAAAAAAAATTTGCATTGATACATGTCCCCTGGGGCAGGACCCAGGTCCCCAAACACTTTTTATGACAATAACATGCATATTAGCCTTTAAAATTAGCACTTTTGATTTCCAACGTTCGCATCCATTGTAACTAATAGGGTTCTTATGCTCGCACGGACTTTAGGTCCGTTCGCGGGTTCTGATGCGAACCAAACCCAGGGGTGTTCGGCTCATCCCTAGCGGTGATACCTCTTTAGATGGAAGCTGGCCACTGGAAGCAGCTGATCCAGGACAAGGCACTGGGAAGTGTAGACAGTTCTCAGCAGGCAGGATGAGGCAGGAGACGTGGTCAAAAACGGAAGCCAAGGTCAGAGGACAGTGGTCAAGCAGAGGAGTAGACAGGAGCGTGGTCGGAGGCAGGCCAAGGTCATAGACAGGAGGTAATTCGGAACAGATCCATGGAACAAGCCAAAGTCAGAGCTAGGAATGAAGCAAGGGGAAATTCAGAAGCAAGCTGGGTCAGTAACAGGAAATCCTGAAGTAACAAGCACACAGGAACACAGGTTTAAGGGCTTGTTTACACTTGCTTCAAAACATGGCTTCGGACACACTTTTTTAATGCTCTCTGAATGCCAGTCAAAGCACCTGTCACTAAAAAAATGGTAAGCTATTAGTCCTGTTTACAGCTTGAGTTTGCTTTGCTTCATAAATTATACCCTATGTTGCTTATTACTTTAGTGGTGCTTCAATGCGTCTTCAAAGCCTCCATAGAAGTCTATGACAAAGCCCTCTTGAAGCACCTACAGCTTTTGAGAGGCTTTATTTCGGCTTTAGCTTTGCTTTGCTTTGGAGGCATTGCAGGTTTGAGATATCAGCACACACACAGGGCATCTGCCAAGGTTAAAGCTTAAAAAAGCACCACCAAAGCATCATCGAAGCATTAAGAATTGTAGACGGCCACTCACATTGGCTTGTCTAGCTCCGCGCTTAGGATAATTCAAAAGGGTCTATACTAATATTAATACTGTAAACCCAGTACAGCTGCTCCCTATGAAATCTAGATGATTTAATTGGTAGTTTAATTAAATGAGGGGCGCTAGTACCAACAAGAGATACTAAATTAATTAATAGGTTAATTAATTGTATATTCTGAACTGTATAGTAGAGACTAAGAGCTTATTGAAAAAAGGTGTGCAGACACAATATAGATCTACCATGAACTAAGCTAATTAATAACTATTTAAAGTGATAATAGTGAACCACATTTGGTTACTCATACATTACAACCATTATAATGTGAATAATAAAAATTGGTTAGAGTGTGTTTATACAAACAATAATAACACCAGACACCTAGCGTGACCCAGTGAGGTATAAATTAATTATTACCCCAAAGATAATTAACACACAAAATAGAGCTGACCGAGCTCTATTTAAATTAAATAATATAAATATAACAGACCCTGTACCTTGTATCACAATGTGTACAACGAAAGTTAATGATCAAGCACTTATGCCCAATCTAATATATAAAAAGTGCAAACCAACAAATTTGGCAAATATCCCAATATCTTGGGTACATCCAAAAAACGTGAAAAATATTAATATAAATTAGACAGTGTTAATTGATATAACGCAAAGTTCATGTAGTATATAAAAAGTGCAAGCCAACAAAATTGGCAAATAATCCCAATATCTTGGGTGCATCCAAAAAACGTGAAAAATATTAATATAAATTAGACAGTGTTAATTGATATAACGCAAAGTTCATATAGTAGTCCTATATCTACAGGAGTGATTGTGGCGTTTTGCAGCAAGGACTACTATATGAACTTTGCGTTATATCAATTAACACTGTCTAATTTATATTAATATTTTTCACGTTTTTTGGATGCACCCAAGATATTGGGATTATTTGCCAATTTTGTTGGCTTGCACTTTTTATATACTACATGAACTTTGCGTTATATCAATTAACACTGTCTAATTTATATTAATATTTTTCACGTTTTTTGGATGTACCCAAGATATTGGGATATTTGCCAAATTTGTTGGTTTGCACTTTTTATATATTAGATTGGGCATAAGTGCTTGATCATTAACTTTCGTTGTACACATTGTGATACAAGGTACAGGGTCTGTTATATTTATATTATTTAATTTAAATAGAGCTCGGTCAGCTCTATTTTGTGTGTTAATTATCTTTGGGGTAATAATTAATTTATACCTCACTGGGTCACGCTAGGTGTCTGGTGTTATTATTGTTTGTATAAACACACTCTAACCAATTTTTATTATTCACATTATAATGGTTGTAATGTATGAGTAACCAAATGTGGTTCACTATTATCACTTTAAATAGTTATTAATTAGCTTAGTTCATGGTAGATCTATATTGTGTCTGCACACCTTTTTTCAATAAGCTCTTAGTCTCTACTATACAGTTCAGAATATACAATTAATTAACCTATTAATTAATTTAGTATCTCTTGTTGGTACTAGCGCCCCTCATTTAATTAAACTATCATCGAAGCATTGCAGAAGCATCAAAAACACATCAAAAAAGCATGTTAAAGTGGGGCTGCTCTTGTTCTGGGACGATGTCATATGACGGTGCCCAGTTAAGCTGGGATCATTCTGGTGGGGGGGGGGGGGGTGACCGGGGGCCTGGGACTCGGGTGCAGGGATCCTTCCTGCACCCGAGTCCCAGGCCCAAGGTCACCCCCCCAGAATGGGGAGTGCCCTCAAAGGCCCCCGACAGCCTAGTACTTCATCCTCAGTTCTTCCACCCGACAACCTCGCCAGCTGGGCTGGCTCTAGGTATTTAAGGAGGCCTGCCCCCTGCCAATCCAAGGGGTGCTCCTTAGAACACCCCAGACAGCTCTACCTCTCTTCCCCTCCTCTCTTCTAGAATCCTCTAGTGAATGCATGAAGGATCTGGACAGGAGGCACAGAGAGGAGTCAGAGAGGACAGCGGGAGTTAGTGCTGCCGGGCAAGTCTTCAGGAGGGAACCACTGGTGTGTGCACAGCCAGGAGGGCTGATGAGTGAAATGTGCTATCGGGAGTACTGGAGAGGCATGCCAGAGAGGACTGAGAGGAAACAGTCAGAGCTGGGTGTGGAGCCAGTGAGAAATGCAATGTCACTGGCATTTGAGTCGGGCAGCTGCAGCCAGGAGGGCTGGCAGGGCCTGAAGAGGGATTGCTGGGAGCAGTAGTCCCCCATAGGACAGCTAGCACTAAAGACTTTCATACATAGTTACATAGTAGGTGAGGTTGATAAAAAGACACAAGTCCATCAAGTCCGACCTATGTGTGTGATTATATGTCAGTATTACATTGTATATCCCTGTATGTTGTGGTTGTTCAGGTGCTTATCTAATCGTTTTTTTTTTAAACTATCGATGCTTCCCGCTGAGACCACTGCCTGTGGAAGGGAATTCCACATCCTTGCCGCTCTTACAGTAAAGAACCCTCTGCGCAGTTTAAGGTTAAACCTTTTTTCTTCTCATTTTAATGAGTGGCAACGTATCTTTTATCTGTAGTACGGGGTCACCAGTACGGTATTTGTAAATTGTAATCATATCCCCTCTCAAGCGTCTCTTCTCCAGAGAGAAAAAGTTCAGTGCTCGCAACTTTCCTCATAACTAATATACTCCAGACCCTTTATTGGCTTTGTTGCCCTTCTTTGTACTCGCTCCATTTCCAGTACATCCTTCCTGAGGACTGGTGCCCAGAACTGGACAGCATACTCTAGCTGCGGCCGGACCAGAGTCGAGTGGGAGAATTATCGCTTTATCTCTTGAGTTAATCCCCTTTTTAATGCATGCCAATATTCTGTTTGCTTTGTCAGCAGCAGCTTGGCATTGCATCCTATTGCTGAGCCTATCATCTATTAGGACCCCCAGGTCCTTTTCTATCCTAGATTCCCCCAGAGGTTTTCCTCCCAGTGAGTAGATGGCATTCATATTTTTGCCACCCAAATGCATTAGTTTATATTTTTCTAATTTTCAAAGCTCGCTAGACTGGAGTGTTCTCCTAAAGTTACTCATATATATTGTACTATCATCCCAGATTAATATAAGAGGAAAAAATATTGGAGATACGGGACTGTCCAAGGTACAAACACAAAAAGAATTTCATAGAGATATAATAAAAAATATACTTATTTTATTGACATATAAAACAAGGGGGAAAAGGAATATATATAAGACTCCATGTACAGCAGTATATAAGTCACAGGGTTCAAAGGTACTACATACAATTCCTAATAGAACACCTTTATGATCATACACTCAAAATACATAGGTCATGATACTTGTCCAATCGCTCAACATGTTTCGCCTAGATAGGCTTCATCAGGAGACAAGGATAAAGTACATTGCAGATGGACGAAGACTTTGAAGATATTTTCTTATTCTATGGTATGTATACAAAACAATATATCGGTTAATATATACACAGAATAATTTTGTTCATTTAACATTGTATATGCTGCATGAATGTGCGGTAGCGGTAACGTCTATGTGAAGTCAATATGCACACGCATGATCCCCTACCTCCAATGTCATAGAGTCAATACATGCCCAGACTTCCAAGTATTGGTCCAGATGGGCCCACCACAGCACCTCCCAGATAGGGATTTACACAGGGCTATGCCAAACGGTCTCAGCCAGAGATAATGGCTGGGGAGTCGTAGGGGGAGAGAGAGGTCCTGTTCGTTTTCAAATTTAGCGTTTGTGGGGCCTGTAAAGTACAAGAGTACTTGTTTAACACAATTGTATTTATATAAATTGTAATATGATTACCCGAGATGTAGGGAAATAGTATGACCATGCCCAATGTCTGTTGTCAAACTATACCTACCTCTACGGAAGCTCATAAACGATTATGCACGCAGGAGGCTCGGGTTGAACCCCCAGAAAAGGGGGGGAGAGAGAAGGGCAACTGATCTGTCTTGATTTTGAATAATGTCCACTAATGGCCAAAATGTTCTGGAGAAATAACAAAGAAAAAAGGAAAGCTCTAATGAGAATACATAGGAGCTATATCCATTGTATTTCAAAGACCCCCAATATGGTTACAATCCCCTACCTTCTAATGAGGTATATATACCATCAGGATATATCGTGCTGATGGCTGATCGGCTCATACAACCTGCCCCAAACATGGGGCTAAGTATGTCATTCAATGCCTGTGAATAAGATAGAGGTTTTTAGGGTAAATGCGATGGCTCCATATAGTGAAGATTCAAAGGACAAAACGTCCACAGTTAGAAGGGATAAAATCTGGCACTTTACCAATTTTGAAGTTCCCGATGCGTCCCGAGCCTCACGTCCACCTCAGTCTGACCCAGCGTCAGACTGGGTTTAAATAGTCTCCCCCCGTGGCGCCAAAATGACTACTGGTAAGTAGTCATTATATGAGCGATCAGAATAGTAACAAGCAAGTCTCAGGTACATATAGATGTGGCAAATGTAAATTCTGCCGCTTCATTTTAGAAGGCAAAAGCATAGACCTACCAGATGGAAAAACATGGACTCCAAAACATCGCACTAACTGCCAATCCGTGGGATCAGTATACCTGATGAAATGCTTATGCGGAGCATTTTATGTGGGGAAAACAAAACGCCCCCTATTCTGCCACATGAGAGATCATGTATCACTAATCTGTAAACGTAAAATGGAGACGCCTATTAGTCGTCATGTAGGCTTATATCACAATTTTGACCTTAAATACATTGGCTTCTATAGTCTTGAGCATCTGCCCCAACAGGAACGGGCGGGTGATCTAGATAAGAAACTCTTACAAATCGAAACCAGATGGATCTATATGTTGAGGGCTACCCGGCATCCGGGCCTCAACGAAGGGATCAGTTTTAAACCCTTTCTATAATGTAGAACTTTAAAGGGGGTTTGCCCCCTTTGGGAGTTACAGCATTGCCTTTTTATTTCTTCATTTTTCATCGGCTACAGTCCTTTCCCCTCTGTTTGCGCCTGAAGTTGGGCACCACTAGGTTTGGTGCGTGGGCCTCATGGGGCCTAGGTTTAGCTTTGACCTATCTGCTTTGGAGCGTGCTCGCTCATTTGACATCCCCCTCTATGTAGGGGTGGAATAATGTCTAGTGATTATTATTCATACTTTGTAACAGTATTTAATTATACCTATCCCAAGTTGTAAACACAGTGGCCCAGGTTTTGGGGCATTTCTTGTGTGGTTATAACGTGTTTTTATGTTACAAATAAAAAACAAAAATATTTGTGTGCTGCAATGAATGTGTGTTCGCGGGATGTTTCTTCTAACATTTTTTCCAATTTTCTTTTCTTGCATTCCTTTTTCTTTTTCTTTTTCTATGCTCTGATTGGTCCGGGTGGACTCCGCGGTGGCACAGGTCCCCAGGGGTACTTTACACCAATGCACAGGGGGAACCCCATGCGGCGGCCGCCTTTGGGCTATGGGGATTCGTATGGATCTATGGTATTGTTTCCACCAATTCATGGCGGATCATTCCCCGCCACGCGTCCGGATCGGGAGTCAGCCATGAGTACCGATCCGGCCATTTAGTTGCAGCTTCTGACTCCGGGGACCCTCTCATGCCTTGTTTTGACAGAGCAATATGGCTGCTGTCAGCAGGGTATGTCAGGGCAGCCCTAGCTGCACTTAGAACCGGAAGCAGTTCCACACAGGAACGTTCCGGTCACATGGCATGGATTGGGCGCTGGCCGGCCCCCGTACTACGTCCGCGTGACGTCAGCACGGCGTGACGTCACACGCCGTGCATTTTGCCGCCACGGGGGGAGACTATTTAAACCCAGTCTGACGCTGGGTCAGACTGAGGTGGACGTGAGGCTCGGGACGCATCGGGAACTTCAAAATTGGTAAAGTGCCAGATTTTATCCCTTCTAACTGTGGACGTTTTGTCCTTTGAATCTTCACTATATGGAGCCATCGCATTTACCCTAAAAACCTCTATCTTATTCACAGGCATTGAATGACATACTTAGCCCCATGTTTGGGGCAGGTTGTATGAGCCGATCAGCCATCAGCACGATATATCCTGATGGTATATATACCTCATTAGAAGGTAGGGGATTGTAACCATATTGGGGGTCTTTGAAATACAATGGATATAGCTCCTATGCATTCTCATTAGAGCTTTCCTTTTTTCTTTGTTATTTCTCCAGAACATTTTGGCCATTAGTGGACATTATTCAAAATCAAGACAGATCAGTTGCCCTTCTCTCTCCCCCCCTTTTCTGGGGGTTCAACCCGAGCCTCCTGCATGCATAATCGTTTATGAGCTTCCGTAGAGGTAGGTATAGTTTGACAACAGACATTGGGCATGGTCATACTATTTCCCTACATCTCGGGTAATCATATTACAATTTATATAAATACAATTGTGTTAAACAAGTACTCTTGTACTTTACAGGCCCCACAAACGCTAAATTTGAAAACAAACAGGACCTCTCTCTCCCCCTACGACTCCCCAGCCATTATCTCTGGCTGAGACCGTTTGGCATAGCCCTGTGTAAATCCCTATCTGGGAGGTGCTGTTGTGGGCCCATCTGGACCAATACTTGGAAGTCTGGGCATGTATTGACTCTATGACATTGGAGGTAGGGGATCATGCGTGTGCATATTGACTTCACATAGACGTTA
Organism: Lithobates sylvaticus; assembly: GCA_028564925.1. Taxonomy (NCBI): domain Eukaryota; kingdom Metazoa; phylum Chordata; class Amphibia; order Anura; family Ranidae; genus Lithobates; species Lithobates sylvaticus. Next base: position 435,302,238 of record CM053030.1, read on the forward strand.
CCGCTACCGCACATTCATGCAGCATATACAATGTTAAATGAACAAAATTATTCTGTGTATATATTAACCGATATATTGTTTTGTATACATACCATAGAATAAGAAAATATCTTCAAAGTCTTCGTCCATCTGCAATGTACTTTATCCTTGTCTCCTGATGAAGCCTATCTAGGCGAAACATGTTGAGCGATTGGACAAGTATCATGACCTATGTATTTTGAGTGTATGATCATAAAGGTGTTCTATTAGGAATTGTATGTAGTACCTTTGAACCCTGTGACTTATATACTGCTGTACATGGAGTCTTATATATATTCCTTTTCCCCCTTGTTTTATATGTCAATAAAATAAGTATATTTTTTATTATATCTCTATGAAATTCTTTTTGTGTTTGTACCTTGGACAGTCCCGTATCTCCAATATTTATATTTTTCTACATTAAACCTCATTTGCCACGTAGTTGCCCACCCCTTTAAATTTCTCAAATCTTTTTGCAAGGATTTCACATCCTGAGGAGAAGTTATTACCCTGCTTAACTTAGTATCGTCCGCAAATACATAAATTTAACTGTTTATCCCATCCTCCAGGTCGTTTATGTACAAATTAAATAGGATTGGTCCGAGCACAGAACCCTGGTGGACCCCCACTACCCACCCCTGACCATTCCGAGAACTCCCCATTTATAACCACCCTCTGAACTCGCCCTTGTAGCCAGTTTTCAATCCACGTACTCACCCTATGGTCCATGCCAACAGACCTTATTTTGTACAGTAAACGTTTATGGGGAACTGTGTCAAATGCTTTTGCAAAATCCAGATACACCACGTTTACAGGCCTTCCTTTATCTAGATGGCAACTCACTTCCTCATAAAAGGTTAATAGATTGGTTTGGAAAGAAAACCTTATGAAGATTCTTCATAAATCCATGCTGACTACTGCTAATGATACTGTTCTCATTACTAAAATCTTATATATCTATCTTATATATCTTAATCGTATATAATCCCTTATCATTCCTTCCAAGAGCTTTGCTACACAAAAGCAGCATACCTCCCAACTTTTGAACTTCAGAATAAGGGGCACTTGAGGAAGGAAGTAACCTTGCACAGCGTGCCGCGGCAAATGTGGGCGTGATCAAAACTATGACAGTGGGAGGGGCTTAAGGGGCATCATTAAACAAAACTCGGCTTCCTTGTACCTATAAAATATGCTTTTCTTATTGTTCCACAAGCAAGAGAGTTCCATGGATACATACAAACCCCAGCACATTCATTTAAAAAAAAAGAATAAAATCATGCAGGGTTTGGAGTGCATTACGTCCAGAGTGCAGGGTTCTGGGATGAGCTATGAACAGAGTGCATGGTTCTGAGATGAGCTATGAACAGAGTGCAGGGTTCTGGGATGAGCTATGAACAGATTGCAGGGTTCTAGGATGAGCTATGTACAGATTGCAGGGTTCTGGGATGAGCTAGGTACCGATTGCAGGGTTCTGGGATGAGCTATGTACAGAGTGCAGGGTTCTGGGATGAGCTATGTACAGAGTGCAGGGTTCTGGGATGAGCTATGTACAGAGTGCAGCATTCTGTGATGCGCTGTGTACAGAGTGCAGGGTTCTGAGATGAACTATGTACAGAGTGCAGGGTTCTGGGATGAGCTATGTACAGGGTGCAGGATTCTGGGATGACCTATGTACATGGTGCAGGTTTCTGGGATGAGCTATGTACAGAGTGCATGGTTCTGGAATGAGCTATATACAGAGTGCAGGGTTCTGGGATGAGCTAGGTACCGATTGCAGGGTTCTGGGATGAGCTATGTACAGAGTGCAGGGTTCTGGGATGAGCTATGTACAGAGTGCAGGGTTCTGGGATGAGCTATGTACAGAGTGCAGGGTTCTGGGATGAGCTATGTACAGAGTGCAGGGTTCTTGGATGAGCTATGTACAGAGTGCAGGGTTCTGGGATGAGCTATGTACAGAGTACAGGGTTCTGGGATGAGCTATGTACAGAGTGCAGCGTTCTGCGAAGAGCTGTGTACAGAGTGCAGGGTTCTGGGATGAGCTATGTACAGAGTGCAGGGTTCTGGGATGAGCTATGTACAGAGTGCAGGGTTCTGAGATGAGCTATGTACAGAGTGCAGGGTTCTTGGATGAGCTATGTACAGAGTGCAGGGTTCTGGGATGAGCTATGTACAGAGTACAGGGTTCTGGGATGAGCTATGTACAGAGTGCAGCGTTCTGCGAAGAGCTGTGTACAGAGTGCAGGGTTCTGGGATGAGATAAGTACACAGTGCAGGGTTCCCTTTCACATGTTTTGCAGTCCTGCAGTCTTGGGCCCCCGCCATGGTGGCAGCAGCCCAGGGCCCAGTCGTAAGTGCGACCTTTGGTGGTAGTTCTGCCAGTGGTGTCAGTGTGGACTGTGAATGGTGTCAGTCAGTACAGCAGTGGATGTGGTCAGTAGAGCAGTGGACATGGTCAGTAGAGCAGTTGACATGGTCAGTAGGGCAGTGGACATAATCAGTAGGGCAGTGGACATAATCAGTGGGGCAGTGGACATAATCAGTAGTTTTTAATTTTTGTTAGTGGAGGGCAGTATGATCATGGGATGGGGGTAGTGGAGGGCAGAATGATGGGAGGTGGTGGTAGTGGAGGGCAGTATGATGGGAGGGGGGTTAGTGGAGGGCAGTATGATGGGAGGGGGGTGGCAGTGGATGGCAGTATGATGGAAAGGGGGATAGTGGAGGGCAGTATGAGCTATGTATAGGGTGCAGGATTCTGGGATGAGCTATTTAAAGAGTGCAGGGTTCTGGGATGAGCTATGTACAGAGTGCAGGGTTCTGGGATGAGCTATGTACAGAGGGAAGGGTTCTTGGATGAGCTATGTACAGAGTGCAGGGTTCTGGAATGAGCTATATACAGAGTGCAGGGTTCTGGAATGAGCTATGTACAGAGTGCAGGGTTCTGGGATGAGATATGTACAGAGTGCAGGGTTCTGGGATGAGCTATGTACAGAGTGCAGGGTTCTGAGATGAACGATGTACAGAGTGCAGGGTTCTAGGATGAGCCATGTACAGAGTGCAGGGTTCTGGGATGAGCTATGTACAGGGTGCAGGATTCTGGGATGACCTATGTACATGATGCAGGTTTCTGGGATGAGCTATGTATAGGGGGCAGGATTCTGGGATGACCTATATACATGGTGCAGGGTTCTGGGATGAGCTGTGTACAGAGTGCAGGGTTCTGGAATGAGCTATGTACAGAGTGCAGGGATCTGGGATGAGCTAGGTACCGATTGCAGGGTTCTGGGATGAGTTATGTACAGAGTGCAGGTTTCTGGGATGAGCTATGTACAGAGTGCAGGGTTCTGGGATGAGCTATGTACAGAGTGCAGCATTCTGTGATGCGCTGTGTACAGAGTGCAGGGTTCTGAGATGAACTATGTACAGAGTGCAGGGTTCTAGGATGAGCCATGTACAGAGTGCAGGGTTCTGGGATGAGCTATGTACAGGGTGCAGGATTCTGGGATGACCTATGTACAGAGTGCAGGGTTCTGGAATGAGCTAAATACAGAGTGCAGGGTTCTGGGATGAGCTAGGTACCGATTGCAGGGTTCTGGGATGAGCTATGTACAGAGTGCAGGGTTCTGGGATAAGCTATGTACAGAGTGCAGGGTTCTGGGATGAGCTATGTACAGAGTGCAGGGTTCTGGGATGAGCTATGTACAGAGTGCAGGGTTCTTGGATGAGCTATGTACAGAGTGCAGGGTTCTGGGATGAGCTATGTACAGAGTACAGGGTTCTGGGATGAGCTATGTACAGAGTCCAGCGTTCTGCGAAGAGCTGTGTTCAGAGTGCAGGGTTCTGGGATGAGATAAGTACACAGTGCAGGGTTCCCATTCACATGTTTTGCAGTCCTGCAGTCTTGGGCCCCCGCCATGGTGGCAGCAGCCCAGGGCCCAGTCGCAAGTGCGACCTTTGGTGGTAGTTCTGCCAGTGGTGTCAGTGTGGACTGTGAATGGTGTCAGTCAGTACAGCAGTGGATGTGGTCAGTAGAGCAGTGGACATGGTCAGTAGAGCAGTGGACATGGTCAGTAGGGCAGTGGACATAATCAGTGGGGCAGTGGACATAATCAGTAGTTTTTAATTTTTGTTAGTGGAGGGCAGTATGATCATGGGATGGGGGTAGTGGAGGGCAGTATGATGGGAGGTGGTGGTAGTGGAGGGCAGTATGATGGGAGGGGGGTTAGTGGAGGGCAGTATGATGGGAGGGGGGTGGCAGTGGATGGCAGTATGATGGAAGGGGGGATAGTGGAGGGCAGTATGAGCTATGTATAGGGTGCAGGATTCTGGGATGAGCTATTTAAAGAGTGCAGGGTTCTGGGATGAGCTATGTACAGAGGGAAGGGTTATTGGATGAGCTATGTACACAGTGCAGGGTTCTGGAATGAGCTATATACAGAGTGCAGGGTTCTGGAATGAGCTATGTACAGAGTGCAGGGTTCTGGGATGAAATATGTACAGAGTGCAGGGTTCTGGGATGAGCTATGTATAGAGGACAGGGTTCTGGGATGAGCTATGTACAGAGTACAGGGTTCTGGGATGAGGAGCTATGTACAGAGTGCAGCGTTCTGTGATGAGCTGTGTACAGAGTGCAGGGTTCTAGGATGAACTATGTACAGAGTGCTGGGTTCTAGGATGAATTATGTACAGAGTGCAGGGTGTTGGGATGAGCTATGTATAGGGGGCAGGATTCTGGGATGACCTATATACATGGTGCAGGGTTCTGGGATGAGCTGTGTACAGAGTGCAGGGTTCTGGAATGAGCTATGTACAGAGTGCAGGGTTCTGGGATGAGCTATGAACAGAGTGCAGGGTTCTTTGATGAGCTATGAACGGAGTGCAGGGTTCTGGGATGAGCTATGTACAGAGTACAGGGATCTGTGGTAAGCTATGAACAGAGTGCAGGGTTCTGGGATGAGCTATGTACAGAGTACAGGGATCTGTGGTAAGCTATGTACAGAGTGCAGCATTCTGTGATGAGCTGTGTACAGAGTGCAGGGTTCTGAGATGAACTATGTACAGAGTGCAGGGTTCTAGGATAAGCCATGTACAGAGTGCAGGGTTCTGGGATGAGCTATGTACAGGGTGCAGGATTATGGGATGACCTATGTACATGGTGCAGGTTTCTGGGATGAGCTATGTACAGAGTGCAGGGTTCTGGAATGAGCTATATACAGAGTGCAGGGTTCTGGGATGAGCTATGTACAGAGTGCAGGGTTCTGGGATGAGCTATGTACAGAGTGCAGGGTTCTGGGATGAGCTATGTATAGGGTGCAGGATTCTGGGATTAGCTATTTACAGAGTGCAGGGTTCTGGGATGAGCTATGTACAGAGTGCAGAGTTCTGGGATGAGCTGCGTACACAGTGCAGGGTTCTGAGATGAGATAAGTACAGAGTGCAGGGTTGTGGGATGAGCTATGTACAGAGTGCAGGGTTCTGGAATGAGCTATGTACAGAGTGCATGGTTCTGGAATGAGCTATGTACAGAGTGTAGGGTTCTGGAATAAGCTATGTACAGAGTGCAGGGTTTTGGGATGAGCTATGTACAGGGTGCAGGATTCTGGGATGACCTATATACATGGTGCAGGGTTCTGGGATGAGCTGTGTACAGAGTGCAGGGTTCTGGAATGAGCTATGTACAGAGTGCAGGGTTCTGGGATGAGCTATGAACAGAGTGCAGGGTTCTGGGATGAGCTATGTACAGTGTGCAGGGTTCTGGGATGAGCTATGTACAGAGTACAGGGTTCTGGGGTGAGCTATGTACATGGTGCAGGATTCTGGGATGAGCTATGTATAGGGTGCAGGGTTCTGGAATAAGCTATGTACAGAGTGCAGGGTTCTGGGATGAGCTGTGTACAGAGTGCAGGGTTCTGGGATGAGCTATGTACAGAGTGCAGGGTTCTGGGATGAGCTATGTACAGAGTGCAGGGTTCTGGAATGAGCTATGTACAGAGTACAGGGTTCTGGAATGAGCTATGTACAGAGTGCAGGGTTCTGGAATGAGTTATATACAGAGTGCAGGGTTCTGGGATGAGCTATGTTCAGAGTGCAGGGCTCTGTGATGAGCTTTGTACAGAGTGCAGGGTTCTGGGATGAGCTTTGTACAGAGTGCAGGGTTCTGGGATGAGCTATGTACAGAGTGCAGGGTTCTGGGATGAGATAAGTACACAGTGCCGGGTTCCCTTTCACATGTTGTGCAGTCCTGCAGTCTTATGCCCCGCCATGGTGGCAGAAGCCGAGGGCCCAGTCGCAAGTGCGACCTTTGCTGGTAGTTCCGCCAGTGGTGTCAGTGTGGACTGTGAATGGTGTCAGTCAGTACAGCAGTGGACGTGGTCGGTTCAGCAGTGGACGCGGTCAGTAGAGCAGTGGACATAATCAGTAGGGCAGTGGACATAATCAGTAGTTTTTAATTTTTGTTAGTGGAGGGCAGTATGATAATGGGAGGGGGGTAGCGGAGGGCAGTATGATGGGAGGGGGGTAGTGGAGGGCAGTATGATGGGAGGGGGTGGCAGTGGAGGGCAGTATGATGGGAGGGGGGATAGTGGAGGGCAGTATGATGGGAGGGACAGACCTCCCAAGGCGGGACTTTCAGGGCCAATCCGGGATGGTTGGGAGGTATGCCGCAGTCCCTGCCTACAAATGGCAACTTCTAGGGCCTGACTGAGTCAGTGTTAGGCCTAACCTTGTGCTAGCTGTGTCTGGAGTCAAGTGTCATGTACAAAGTGTGTACATAGTTCTGTCCCAAATTGACTGTTCTATAATTCTACTGGGAATCCCATATAATGCCATCCCTATCCAAGTTCAAATCCCTCAATTAACCACCTGAGTCCCAGTATACGTCATATGACGTCTTTTTTGTTCTCCGGGGTATATCTGAATGATGCCTGTAGCTACAGACATCATTCAGATATTGCCGTTTTCAGCCGGCGATTCCCTGCACCGTAAGAACGATCATAGCCGTTCCGCCACTTGATCGTTCTTACGGGCGGCGGGAGGGGACGCCCCCCCCCCTCCCGCCGCCCTCCGGTGCTTCTACCGACTCACCATTTCCATCGGTGAGTCGGACACAAAATCCGCCGGCCCCCGGATGAGGATCATAGAGATTTCCGGCAGACCAGATGGTCGCCAGAGTCTCTATGATCGTTCGGAGACCGGGCGCGATGTTATGACGTCACGCCCGGCCTCTGCATTCAAAAAACGGCGGCACCGTGGCTGGGAAGCAGTGATCGTTTTTTTTTTTTATTTTTTTTTTTTATTTTAGGCTTCCCAGCCTAGAGGTGAGATGCTGGGTCTTATTGACCCCATATCTCACTGTAAATAGGTCCGATCGTGTCATATTCCTATTACAAGGGATGTTTACATTCCTTGTAATAGGAATAAAAGTAATCAAATACTTTTTTTTTTTTTTAAAAGGTGTCGAACTAAAAAAATAAAGTAAAATTAACAATAAAAAATAAAAAAATAAAAATTTAAAGCGCCCTGTCCCCGCGAGCTCGTACGCAGAAGCGAACGCATACGTAAGTCCCGCCCACATATGAAAACGGTGTTCAAACCACACATGTGAGGTATCGCCGCGAACGTTAGAGTGAGAGCAATAATTCTAACCCTAGACCTCCTCTGTAACTCAAAATATGTAATCAGTAAAAAATTTTAAAGCGTCGACTATGGGGATTTTTAAATACCAAAGTTTGGCGCCATTCCACAAGCGCATGCAATTTTGAAGCGTGACATGTTGGGTATCTATTTACTCTGCGTATCTTCATCTTTCACATTATGCAAAAAAATTGGGCTAACTTTACTGTTTTTTTTCTGAAAAAAACGCGTTCGAAAAATTGCTGTGCAAATACCGTGCGAGATAAAAAGTTGCAACGACTGCCATTGTATTCTTTAGGGTCTTTGCTAAAAAAACATATAGTGTTTTTATAATGTTTGGGGGTTCTATGTAATTTTCTAGCAAAAAAAATTTGGAATTTTACATGTAGGAGAGAAATGTCAGAATTGGCCTGGAACTCAGGTGGTTAAAATACAAAAACAAGCATATTGTCTGTTCATTGACTCAGGGTGATTGGGAAGTGAATGCCGGGCTGGGCAGGGTGACAGGTGGGCCACAACTTTCAGCAGCCCCTACAGGGGTACCACAGATTACTAGGTGAAAACAGAGGGGAAAGAGGCAAAAAACGAAAGGTGCCCAGGTGTGAGCCAGGCCTAAACTCCAAACCTTCTTGTATTCATGGGTGGTGGTAGGAGACTCTACGGCTGCTGGAACTCTGAGTGTACAGGAAACAGATTGCACATCATTTCATTTCACTCGGATCGGATGGGTGATTTACTAAAGGAAACAGACTGTGCAGAGTGCAGTTTCTCTAGAGCAGGGGTCTCCAAACTTAATAACCAAAGGGCAAGGTTACCGTCCTTCAGAGCCAGACTGTGGCCATTGGGCGTAGAAATTGTCCTGGCGTCTGTGGGAGTAAACAATGCATCTTTGATATTAGGGGGAAGAATAGTGCCTTTTTGGTGTCAGTTTGAGGAATAGAGCACCGTTGTTGGTGTTAGTGGGAGGAATAGTGCCCCATTGTTGGTGTCAGTGGGAGAAATAGAGCCCCTTTGTTGGCGTCAATTGGAAGAATAGTGCCCCATTATTTGTATCAGTGGGAGGAATAGTGCCCCATCATTGGTATCAGTGGGAAGAATAGTGCCCCATCAATGGTATCAGTAGGGGGAATAGTACCCCATCGTTGGTATAAGTGGTAGGAATAGTACCCCATCATTGGTATCAGTGGGAAGAATAGTGCCCCATCATTGGTATCAGTGGCAAGAATAGTGCCCCATCATTGGTATCAGTGGGGGGATGGTGCCCCATCATTGGTATCAGTGGGATTAATAGTGCCCCATCATTGGTATCAGTAGGGGGAATAGTACCCAATCATTGGTATCAGTAGGGGGAATAGTACCCAATCATTGTTATCAGTGGGAGGAATAGTGCCCCATCATTGTTATCAGTGGGAGGAATAGTGCCCCATCATTGGTATTAGTGGGGGGATGGTGCCCCATTATTGGTATCAGTAGGGGAAATAGTGCCCAATCATTGGTATCAGCAGGGGGAATAGTACCCCATCATTGGTATCAGCAGGGGGAATAGTACCCCATCATTGGTATCAGCAGGGGGAATAGTACCCCATCATTGGTATCAGTGGGAGGAATAGTGCCCCATCATTGGTATCAGTGGGGGAATGGTGCCTCATCATTGGTGTCAATGTGAGGAATAGTGCCCCATCATTGGTATCAGTGGGAAGAATAGTGCCGCATCATTGGTATCAGTGGGAAGAATAGTGCCCCATCATTGGTATCAGTGGGAAGAATAGTGCCCCATCATTGGTATCAGTAGGGGAAATAGTGCCCAATCATTGGTATCAGTAGGGAGAATAGTACCCCACCGTTGGTATCAGTGGGAGGAATAGTGCCCCATCATTGGTATCAGTGGGGGGGGGGGGGGATGGTGCCCCATCATTGGTGTCAATGTGAGGAATAATGCCCCATTGTTGGTGTCAGCGGGAAGAATGGTGTATTGTATCAGTGGGTGGGAAAGTCCCCCAAGGGTCGGAAAGTAGCAAGCAAAGGGCCGCAGTTTGGAGAACGCCGCTCTAAAGCTTAGTAAATGAGGTAAAGCTTCACTTTGCAAAGAATAGCCAATCACATGCAAGGAAAATAAAAAAATGCCCTTTTGCTTGCACATGATTGGATGATGGAAGTCAGCAGAACTTCTGCTCATTTACTAAGCTCTCTGGAGGAACTGCTCTTTGCAAAGTCTTATTTTCTTTTAGAAAATCCGCCTCAAAGTGTATCTGGAGCCCTGAAATCATGTGTGCAGCTTTAGAAAAGTCATCATATTGGAGAACTAGCTGAATGATTGAACCTAACCCTCAGAGCTGACATTCAGGGAGAGCTGGTCTGGTCCCAGGCGGTGGGCGGGCACTAAAGGGACGACCCATGTGTGTGCTCCTCCCTCCTGCAATCTCCTTCCCCGAGATCTGGAGGCGGCTGGGTACTTTGGGACTCCTGAGACCCGCACTTCTCCTATACGTTGTCATACAGCCGGAGACTGGTCACCATGGAAACTGCGGCCGCCGGGAAGGTGAGCACACCGTCAGCACGCACACACCCGCACTGCACGCGGCACTGTGCTCTCCACGTGGGCGCTCAGCCTCTGCCAGCTGGATTTGGCGCCACTGGAGGGGAAGCGTGCTGTGTGCAGGAAGCTCTGATATGAGGGGATACAGAGATCTGTTATTATTCTGATCATAAAGTCATTGATTAGTAAAAGTTGGTGTGAGGAGAGCTGTGTTGTCCATGGTAACCAGATTCCAATAATTGCTGTGAAAGGCAGAATTGGTGGTTGCTATGGGTAACAGCACAGTTTTTCCTTTTGATGTGTTTTCTGCTTGGGGCCGGTTCACACCAGAATCACACAGGAACGCACGTTTTTCTGCAGCTTCTAGTACTATTTCATTCAGCCTATTCATTTGAACAGGCTGAGATCGCATTGGATTGGACAAAAAAATAGTGCGTCCTAAAACACGCCGCCGTACCATCTGATATGGTGCCCGCAATGCACTGCATTTGAGGTTCTGCTGGCAATGTATTTGAACCCGCAGTAGATCGCAAAGGCAGTGTTTTGAATGTGGTGCACAGAACGCACCTTTCCTGCACCACGTTCTGGTGATAAGCGGTCCTCGTCACCCGATTCCAGAATAACAAGCCGCTTTTATGGCTGGTTCATGCTGGAAAAGTGCATTCAAAATAAGGTTGCCACCTCATCCTTTTAAACCCGAACACATTAATTACACAGATTCTGTGACTGATTAACCACTTGCCCACGCACTATAGCCAAATGACAGCTGCAGCACGGTCGTATAACTCTGGGAGGGCGTACTATGACGTCCTTCCAGAATCCCGCTCTCGCACGCCCCATGGGGCACGCACCCGAGAATATCCGTGACTGGCACATCACGGTAATCAGCCGCTGATGGCGGGCGTTTACCACGTGATTGCTCCGTCAAATGAACAAACTGGCGTCATGTCCGGTTCCTCTCTCCCCTCCCTGTACCTATTGGGAGAGGGGAGAGTTCGGTGGCAGCAGCGCTGTGGGCTGGATGTGTGGTGCCCACAGGGCTGATATGTGCCCGTTCCAGCCATCCATACCCATCCATATTCTGCATACTCCTCCATCCATACTCATCTATCCATCCATGCTCACCCATCCATACTCAGCATACCCATCCATCCTCTGCATACTCATCCATCCATCCATGCTCAGCCATACTCCGCCATACCCGGCCATACTCATCCATGCCACATCCATGAAACTACAATGCCTCACAAAAGTTTACTAGGTAGTCAAATTAGATTTGAAACTTATTCCTCTAGAACACCTGACAGTGCTCCCTGCATATTGGGCCTCTCTATATGAACACGCTGTGGAAAAGTCTCCCACATGTGGTATCGCTGTACTCAGCAGGAGTAGATGAATCTATTTTGGGGTGTAATTTTTGGTATGTACATGCTATGTGTTAGAAACATTTGTGTAAAAAAATAAAAATAAAATGCGTTTTCATTTTCTTTACACATTTTCCAAAAACTTGTAGAAAAAAATGACATGTTCAAAAGACTCGATATGCCTCATAGATTATACATTGGGTTTTTTTCTTTCCAAAATTGGGTAATTTTTGGGGCGTTTCCATTGTCCTGGTTCTCCAGGGCCTTCAAACATGTAAGAGGTAGTCAAGAAATGATATGTGTAATATATGCTCCAAGAAAGCCTGATGGCGCTCCCTGCATGTTGGGCCTTTGTATGTGGTCACGCTGTGTAAAAGTCTCACACATGTGGTATCGCCATACTCGGGAGGAGTACCGTATATACTCGAATATAAGCCGAGATTTTCAGACCCTTTTTTAGGTCTGAAAGTCCACCCTCGGCTTATATTCGAGTCACCGCTGTCTGCCTACATGAACAGCTTGTCATGCAGACAGACGGCAGTTCAAAAGCCGCGCCGCCTCCTCCCGCCCGTCCGTGATAGGCGGACACTAATTTTCCCAGCAGTACAGTGTTCCGCCTATCACGGATGGCCTGTCATTCTCATCTCATGGACGAGGATGAGAGAATGTCCGTGATAGGCGGAACACTGCACACTGACTGCTGGGGAAAAAAGTGTTCCTCCTATCACGGACGAGGAGGAGGAAGAGGTGCGGCTTTTAAATTGCAATGGCGCCGTACACGCTGTGGGGGGGACAGAGCGGGACCTCATCGGCTGCACGGACCCCGGACACAGGACCCCGGACCCACGGATCGGCACAGGTAGGCTGCATTGGGGACACGGGCTGCAATGGGGACACGGGGGTCTGTACAGGGGACATGCAGATGGGCATTGCTGACCCTTTTTCCACTTACAGTAGCTGCTGCATTTTTGCCCCTCGGCCTATACACGGGTCAATACGTTTCCCCATTTTTTTGTGGTGATTTAGGGGCCTCGGCTTATACTCGGGACGGCCTATACTCGAGTATATACGGTACAATGTGTTTTGGGGTGTAATTTGTGCTATGCATATGCTGTGTGTGAGAAATAACTTGCTAATATAACAATTTTGTGAAAAAACAAATCTTGATTTTTGCAAAGAATTGTGGGAAAAACTGACAACTTCAAACAACTAAATACCTTGGAATGTCTACTTTCCAAAAAAGGGGTCATTTGGGGGGTATTTGTACTTTCCTGGCTTATTAGGGTCTCAAGAAATGAGATGGACCATTAGTACTTCAGGTGTGATCAATTTCAGAGATTGGCACCATAGCTTGTGGTCTCTATAACTTTCACAAAGACCAAATAATATACACCGATTTGCGTTATTTTTACCAAAGATATGTAGCTGTATACATTTTGGCCAAAATATATGAAGAAAAATTACTAATTTGAAAAATTTTATAACAGAAACTAAGAAAAATGCATTTTCTTTTTTTACAGAATTTTTGGTATTCTTTTCATTTATAGCGCCAAAAAAAAAGAACCCAACGGTAATTAAATACCACCAAAAGAAAGCTCTATTTGTGTGAAAAAAGGACAAAAATGTCATATAGGTACAGTGTTGCATGACTGAGTTATTGTCATTCAAAATGTGAGAGCACCGAAAGCTGAAAATTGGTCTGGTTAGGAAGGGGGTTTAAGTGCCCAGTGGGTAAGTGGTTAAGATGGTAATTAAACTCACTTGGTGCCCTATTTTCATTTAATTAGCTTCAGAACCTGTGTAATTCCTATGTGTTCAAGTTTAAAGGGACGAGGTGGTAACTGCCTTTGTGATCCATTGTGGGTGCCCATACATTAACGGCACCCCAAATGCAGTGCATTTGTGGGCACCAGATGGCATAGTACCACAGTACCAAGCGATTTGGCGTGGCACGTTTTTCACAAGTAGTGCATGCACTGCGTTTGTGAGGTCCGATGGAATCAAATGAGCTGAAAATCACACTGCAACTGAATGCGCACCACGTTCCTATGCACTTCTGGTGTAAACCGGGCTTTAGGCCTGGTTCACACCTATGCGTTTTTTGGTGTTTTTTTTCAGAACCACACTACAGTCCATTTAACACCGTTTTCATATGGGACACGTTCACATCTATGCTTTTTTTTTTATTTATTTTTTTTTCAGCCGCTGCGTTTTTTTTTTACATGCATATCTGTTTTTTTTTCTTCACTAGACCTCAATGGAGAAGCTGCAGAAAAGCATGTAGTGCGTTTTTACCACAATTTTCATTTTTTAATCTGCCCAACAACAAATTGCTCCCAAAAAAAAAAAAAAAAAACCTGCAAATCGCTGTAAAATCACGTGTGCAAAAACCCACAGCAAAAAGTACAGCAGAAACGTATCAAAAGCAAACTGCGTAGGTGTGACCCAAGCCTTAAAGCGGACCTTCAGTCTTTTTCATCTTTCCATCTATTAACAACTTCAGCCCGGACCATTTGGCTGGCAAAAGACCAGAGCACTTTTTGCGATTCGACACTGCGTCGCTTTAAATGACAATTGCATGGTTGTGCGACGTGGCTCCCCAACAAAATTTGACGTCCTTTTTTTCCCCACAAATAGAGCTTTCTTTTGGTGGTATTTGGTCACCTGTGTGTGTTTTTTTTTTTTTAATTTTGAAAAAAAACGCGTATTTTTCACTTTTTGTTATAATAAATATCCCCCAACTGTTTAGGCCTATTACGTATTCTTCTAAATATTTTTTGGTAAAGCGTTTATTGATTGGTTTGCGCAAAAGTTATAGCGTGTACAAAATAGGGGATAGTTTTATAGCATTTTTTTATATATATTTTTTTTTTTTTTTACTAGTAATGGCAGCGATCAGCGATTTTTCATCTTGACTGCGACATTATGGCGGACAGATCGGACACTTTTGGCGTGATTTTGGACCATTCACATTTATACAGCAATCGGTGCGATTAAAAATGCATTGATTACTGTGTAAATGTGACTGGCAGTGAAGGGGTTAACCACTAGGGGGCACTGTAGGGGTTAAGTGTGTCCTAGGGAGTGATTCTAACTGTGGGGGGGGGGGGGTGGGCTATGTGTGACACGAGACTGATCCCGATTCCAGGGAGCTGTGATCAGTGTCACTAGGCAGAACGGGGAGATGCTTCTTTACATCAACATTTCCCTGTTCTTCCTCGCCATGAGACGATCGTGGGTATCCCCGTGGACATCGAGTCCGTGGGACCCGCGATCACACTCTCGCCCGTTAGCCGCTTCTTAAAGGGCAACGTACAGGTACGTTAATATGCCTGTACGTGCCCTTCTGCCAACGTATATCGGCGTGAGCAGGTCAGCAAGCGGTTAAATTAAATATTCTGTCCTCATTTTAAAGGGGTTGTAAACCCTTGTGTGCGCCCGATTTTCATATAGTGTGTACTCTAGGGTAGGTTACCGCGTAAGTTGTGCGTGCTCCTTTGCATGGGTAAAGCAGCCCGATCATTGGAATGGGCTGCTGTACTTGTGAGAAACACAGGAAAAGAAGCCTCTGACCCTTTGCTGCGCCGTGTGATTTTTCACGCACTCAAAAAGATCTTCCACATTAACATAAGAGTTAATGGCACCCCGCGTGCTAAAGAGCCGCACATTTTGCCTGCAGATTGGGAACACCCACAACTATGCACACATTCCAGACCCACAAATATGGGAACCTATGCCCAGGCTATGTTAAAGTTGGCCAGCGGCGAGCCATCTTCCTGGCAGAGCTATACGCTGTGTGCGCGATCAGACATTGTACAAATCAATGGCTAGCATCACCATTGTTAACATAATGTGTTGCATGCAGAGCCTCTGACCGATCTCAGACGCACTCTGTCCGCTGCTTTCTGCAGTTTCTGGCCACAGCTAGTCAGCCATTTTGTATGTGGTCACAGCACAGCGTAAAGCTGTGTCCAAGCAGATCCGCACAACGAACGTGACCTACTGTATAAAGTATGCAGCCTCAACAATATGCCCACTTTGTTTGGGGTGGAAAAAACTCAACCGCCTGTTTTTACCTCCCCTTTACTGTGCATGTGAATGAGGCCTTAGGGTAGATAGTTCCAGGAAATAAAAGGAGATGGATTTCTTTGCTACCCTTCCCCCCTCCCAAGAACTCCATAGAGAAATCCAATTGTTATTGGAAGAGCTAACAATTCGGAATAGATGAAGAGAAAAGTGAAGGTCTGCTTTCAGTATCCTTCCTCCAGTGCCTGTCCTGCAGATTTAGGGCCCCTTCACACGATTGCCTTGTAACGGCACAAAAACACAGGCTTATATCACCCCAGAAGGGCGCAGAAAGTCGTTTCCCTTTTAACCTGGGAAGTCGCTCACCTCCGTTTGTAGCAGTACGGAGCAGTGCAGTGCGGTTCTGAAAGCTGCTGCATCTTTTGCATGCGCTTGGACAAATGCTTATTACATCATAGTCACGGTCATAGTCCTCATGGTGACACACTAAATCCACAATACAAGTTTTAATTAGTGCAGTATTAGTCACATGAGCAGGAATTTAGGGTAGAACTAAAGGCAAAGATTTTTCTTACATTTTGGATAGAGTAAGGAAGGGTTATAACTCCTGTCAGATTTTTATTTGCCATGTGTGTCCCATTGTGGAGATTTCCCATTACTTCCAGTCCCATAGCCAAACAGGAAGTGAGAGGAAATCCTGCACATTTAAGGGAATTCCTTGGGGACCCCCAAGTCACCAGAACCGGTGTCCCTATTGGATGATTTCCCCTCTTACTTTTCTGAGGACAACCCAAACGTTGGGATTTTCTTTTACTTTCAATGATGAGACCAGCCTCACAGTGAGGCGGTTTAGTGCTAGAAATAGCCTCTAAATAACACCTTAAAACCGCCGCAACACTTGCGTGTTTAACCCCTTCGACTGCTAGCGGGGGTTAAAAGCACTGCTAAAGCAGTGCTAAAATGTTTAAGCTGGCCTAATGTCTCTCCGCTCTATCCAAAACCTAAAAAAAAAAAAAAAAAAAAAGTTTTGCCTGTAGTTATATTTTAACCACTTGCCCACTGGGCACTTATACTCCCTTCCTAACCAGGACGATTTTCAGCTTTCGGTGCTCTCACATTTTGAATGACAATCAGTCATGCAACACTGTACCCATATGACATTTTTGGCCTTTTTTTTTTATTTTTTTTTCACACAAATAGAGCTTTCTTTTGGTGGTATTTAACCACTACTGGTTTTTTTTTTATTGTTGTGCTATAAATGAAAAAAGACCAAATGTTTTGTTAGAAATTAAGAAAAATGCATTTTTTTTTTTTTAATTATAAAATTTTGTAATTTTCCTTTTATAAATTTTGGCCAAAATGTATACTGCTACATTTCTTTGGTAAAAAATAACCCAAATCGGTGTATATTATTTGGTCAAGTTGGAAAGTTAGACCCCTTTCACACTGGGGTGCTTTGCAGGCGCTACAGAAAAAAATAGCGCCTGCAAAGCGCCCTGAAAGCTGCTGCTGTCTCTTCTCCCCCGAGGGCTTTCACACTGGAGCGGTACTCTGGCAGGACGCTAAAAAAAAGTCCTGCTAGCATCTTTGGAGTGGTGTATACACCGCTCCTTCACCGTTCCTGCGCATTGAAATCAATGGGGCAGCACGGCTATACCGCTGGCATAGCGCTGCTGTAGCAGTGCTTTGTGGTGGTTTTAACCCTTTCTCGGCTGCTAGCAGGGGGGTAAAATCGGCCCACTAGCAGCTGATTAGCGCAGCGAAATTGACGGTAAAGCACCACCCCAGTGTGAAAGGGGCCTTATAGAGTCTACAAGCTATGGTGCAAATCATTGAAAATGTATCACATCTGATGTACTGACTATCTCATTTCTTGAGGCCCTGAAATGTCAGGAAAGTACAAATACTCCCCAAATGACCCCTTTTTGGAAAGTAGACATTCCAAGGTATTTCGTAAGAGGCATGGTGATTTATTTTTATTTATTTTTTTAAGTTGTAATTTTTTTCCCACAATTCTTTGCAAAATGAAGATTATCTGCTTTAATTGGGTCTCCGATGTAGTAACCCGGAAGAGAAGTCCCAACATCACTTCCGGTTTACTCGGAAGCCAACGGATATCTATTTACTCAGCATAACATTGTCTTTCATAATGTACAAAAAAAAAATGGGCTAACTTTACTGTTTTTTTTTATTCAGTGAAGTATTTTTCCCCAAAAATTGCATTTGAAAAACCGCTGCACAAATACTGTATGACATAAAATATTGTAACGACCGCCATGTAAGGCTTCATATACACGGGACATTTTTACAAGCTCTCCTAAACTATGTAACTTGACAGATAAGTAACCAATCATGGCATCATGTAAACAAGTGTCAGAAATAGTCTTGGTCCTTAAGCGGTTAATACTTGTCTTGCGTTGCATTCAATTTAAATGTAATGCGTTAAAAACACATATGATCATCGCATGAGGCTTTACCCCAACCCTGTGTGTATGTGGATGTTTGTGTTTTACTACTGGTAGGAAACATTGCTGAATACAGTGTTTGCAGGTTTAATAGTATTTTAGAAAAGAGTATGTGTGGAATGGGGTATGTGTGAATAAAATAATTAAGGTGACTCAGGGTATCATCCTGACATATATAGCAAAAGGCGTATTTATGGTAGATTGAGACTTTAACCACTTGCTGACCAGCGCCGGTCATATTGCAGCAGGTCGGCTTGTTCCCGCAAATCGCCGTAGGTGTACCTCGGCACAGTGACATTTACACGGTAATCGGTGCATTTTTATAGCTGTATAAATGTCAATGGTCCCAAAAATGTGTCAAAGTGTCCGATCTGTCTGCCACAATGTCACAGTCCCGCTAATTACTAATAAAAATAAATAATAAAAATACCATAAATCTATTCCCTGTTTTGTAGACACTCTTTTTCGCCAACCAATCAATATACGCTTATTCGCCATTTAAAAAAAATAATAATAATTCTTCCAAAAATATGTGGAAGAATATATATCGGCCTAAACTGATGAAGAAATACTTTTTTTTTTTTTTTTTTTTTTTTTTTTTTTTTTAACTTTATTTTGGATATTTATTATAGCAAAACACACAGGTCCCAGGAGTTAGCATTTAGGACACGCAGCGCGACTCGCGCATGTGCAGTAGGGAACCGGGAAGTGAAGCCGTAACGCTCCACTTCCTGTTTCCTCACAGAGAATGGCAGCAGCCGAGAGCTGAGTGATGCTGCAGTATTTGTAGCTGCTGATGTTTAAAAAATATTTTTTTCGCGGGTCTTCCGCTTTAAGAACGTCCGTTCAATTTTCTAATCGTTAGATGGGGGGTCAATCGTTAGGTGGTGTAGGTGGTTTTCGTTCAGAAATTACTATTTTTTTTTAAAAACAGAATGTTAAAAACAAGTGAAATTTTCAAACAACATTCTTTAATTCTGCGAATGCACAAAGATTTTTTTGTCTGAATAGTCTGTTTCTGCAGTGCCTTTTGCTGTGCTTTTTTTATTTTTGCGCACGTGATTTTGCTGCGATTTGCCGATTAATCGATTAGTTGTTTCAGCCCTAGATACATGGCTTCTGCAGGAGGAGCCAAGATCTCCCTCTGACATCAGACGGGGAGGTCGTGTGGCCGCTTAGCCCCTCCCACAGAAGCCCTGTCTCGGAGAAGTAAAGCTGCCGCGAGTCACGTGACCGGCCTGAAGGTGGCTCTAAAAATGTATTTACCTGGCTCATTTTAATGAAAGGCATAGCACACTGTAAGTCTATAATAGAGGGGCTGGCAGTGACCATTGTAAATTTTTGATCATAATAATGGCAGGGGGCGTAGACTGAGATACAGACCACGGAGCTGACAGGCAGGGAGGAGGGGGTGAGGAGAGCAGGGCTGCAAAAGATGGGAGGGACGTATGCTGACCACAGTGGTCAGGGCTCAGCAGCCCTAATTTTCGTGGTCAGTGCAGAAAGGGGGATACAGGGGCAGGCACACTTTAAATATACCACTGATTGTAAACATTTTTACATGTATTGAATAAAATTGAAAAAGTTTTTATACAATCATCAATGTCCTAGAAAATAACCTGTAAGAGTCCATTCACACAGGGGCAACACGACTTCCAGCACGACTTTGGGAGGCAACTTGGACACGACTTGAGTATTAAAGTGGAAGTAAACCCCCCTATCGTTTTCAGCCAAGGAAGCTGCCATCTTTGCCTCTGTTTAATCTTCAAATGCCACGGTGCTGCACATGTGATCCGTTATGACACCAGCCATTGGATGGTTTGACTGTTTGGTTGAGAGCACAGCCAATGTGCAGTTAGCATTCCCGGCATGCCTTTTTTTTTTAAACTGTTAAATCGATGGGTTTACTTCCGCTTTAATCACAGCGTGACTTGGGGCAACTTACAAGGCAACTTGAAGTTGCCTCCAGGACAGGGGACTTTGCCAGTGGCCAATCACATAATAATCAGCTCTGTGGAAGGGAGGGGTTTGCCTAGAAAACTATTTTTACTTCCTGGAAAGTTGCTTCAGTTAAGACAGGGGATCCGACTTGGTGGCGACTGCCATTGAAATCAATGGGTACAAGTTGCCTAGAAGTCGGCTTGAAGTAGTACAGGAACCTTTTCTGAAGTCGGAGCGACTTTAGTAGTGTGCATTAATACGGATCCATTCACTTACATTGATTTTTTTTTTTCATGTAGTGCGACTAGGGGCGACTTGAAGTCGGATCCAAAGTTGCCCCTGTGTGAATGGACTCTAAAGCTGATACTTCACATAACAGCAATGTGTATCCTTTAAAAGCGAGTCTACAGTCGTTTCGCGGATATCCCACTTCTTCAGGACCCAGAAGGATTTACACGTTCAAGACGTTTACTCACAATCCTAAAAACATTTCTTCAAAAAATAGTTAATAGGCACATACCTGATGACCCTGCCCATAAATTCCACCTAATGCAACTCCCTGTGATGGTGTGACAACAATGCTGCACTGCTCCAGAATTAAGAGCGGAGTTGCCACTCTCATGTAGGCTATGCCCATTTGTGTTGCAGGGGGTGGGACTATAAGTATTGTCTGTAGCTTGTCAGTCGGAATCTGGCCACACCTACTCCTGCCCACTGCTTTTTGGATAGACATCACTGCCTATGTTGCTGAAACCATTGCACTGTAAGCCGCAGTACCTGGGAGGGGGAGCATGTAAGATACAATCGAGGAGGATTTGACTCAGTCAGGGAAGGTAAAGGAAGTTTTTTTTGTTTACTTTATCATGCTTGTGGATCACCTAGTAACTGGATTTGGTACTTGTTTAGACTGTGAGACAGTAGCCATTAGCTTTACTTTCAAGCTGATAGTAAAGTTATCGAAAACTACCGTCATTTCAGACTGTTGTGTCCGTTTTTATGGAGCAGTGGAAAATATCCACTGCTCCATTCTCCGGCATTCAGAGATCTTTCTCCTCTGAGTGCCTGTTTATGAAGCGGTGTAGATCGCCTCTCCTTTTGTGAAGTGAAGCGATCTACAAACGCTTCAAACAGTGGATAACGCCCCTGATACAGGGGGTCCCTGACTTACGAACGCCCAACCTACGAACAACTCCTAATTGCGAACCGGGCACTGCGGGGATCCTCTGCCATTCTGCGTGGACATCGGCCATTCTGCGCATGCGCCGCCAGATGGAGCCACGGAAAATGGCGGAGATGTCCATAATTTGCCGCGCATGTGCAGAACTGCATTCGACGGAACATCGTAAATGTCCATAATTGTCATTCTGCGCATGCGCAGCCAACTTACGAACATTTCCGATTTTAAAAACGGGAGGAAAGTCCCTAACAACAGGTTCGTAACCCGGGGACCCCCTGTACTGGAATCTCGTGAGATTACAGTACCAGAAATTTACTGAAGCACTGAGATGTCAGTTTATTAAGCAGTGGTAAAGAATCACTGCTCAGCACACGGACCTTCTCAGAGGAGACCCTAGCTTTAGTCTCTTTATCCTTGTTAATACTATTGCTGTTAGTTTTATATACACTTGTGTTAAATGTATAGAACCTGGATTCTTCCTAATTTGGTGCCCCCCCCCCCTATTTGAGGGGAGTGGTGGTTTTATATTTAGCCTTCCCCTTGCCATTATGCATGTGGTGTGGTTCTAGTTTGGATTCATAGCGTTTATGGTTCAGCAATGATTGCTTCCATGTCTTTATTGTGATGTTGCCTTTTGTGATTGGGTTGATGCTTTTAATTTCATTCACCAATATATTTTCACTGTTTTCTGGGAAGTCTTTGTCGTTTGCCTTCTGGGACCTCTTTGGCTTTTTTGCTGTTTCAAACACCCCCAACTCCTATGCGTCAATTTTTGTTTTGTATGGAAGTTTACACTTTTTCTAAAAAATAAAATAAATTAATTGCCTCTTTATGTATTTTGAAAAATGGAGCATTTTAGTTTTGATGGGACTTACGAACAGTTTGAGATTATTGAAATCATAGAGGGGAGTCCAGAAACTCTTCATAAAGGTGGTTGGGAGGAAATGGCCTTTAAAAATGAAGCAGCAAGTTTTCTTAATTAAAGCCCATCGGCTCCCAGCTCTTATAGTGCAAAGTATGTTTCATCTTTGTTCTTAATCTGTAATTGTGCTCCCCTGACGCTGGCTTCTTGGGAGAAGAGGTAGCAATAATAAAAGAAACGGTAAAAAATGAGTTGGTACATAGTATTCTCAGCAGGGTTGTGGCATTGCAGCACAAAGGCAAAAGAGCTAATGCAGTTTTTCTTGAAAGTAATTTTTTTTATTCCTTTTGTAAAAATGGCGTGCAGCTCCTCACAAACATTTTTCCATTAAGCCATTAAAATGTTAGATATTGTAGTGCTTCAATTTAGGCTGTTACAGGTGGGGAATCAAATTCCTTCATAGCAAAACTCTTTTATTGAGCTGCCTAACTGATATGCTATATTCTATCATAGTTGTGGAGTGTTCTCAAGGCGGAGGGACACATGTAGGCTTATCCAGCAAAGCTATGCAAAGAGCAGTAATGATTTACAGAATTCAACTTGCTGAAGTAAATTCTGAAAAATAGGGTATTTTGTATTGCAAAAATTCCTTTCTTGGTGTCCATTGAGGGACATGGGTCATATCCCTCTGTTTGACACCATTGATACTACTCGCTGATAGTACGAACGGCTGTCCTGAAATGGCTTACAATTTTTATGTTTGCCTGTATACAGTCTTCCTGTAGGGAGGCAGTATAACCCGAAGGTTATCATGACCCTTAAGCCCTGTACACATGGGCTGAATGCTGGCCAATTCAATAAAAAAACGGCCAACACTCAAATTAGCAAATGCTAATGGGCCCACTAAAAACGCTCAAACACTGGGGACTGCCTGCAGCTCAAAGCACCTGAAGGACCCTATGCTGGAAGCTGGTATAAGATCCGTTTGTCCACCTGGTAGAATTTAGAGAATGTGAAAACGGAAGACCAGGTGGCAGTCTTGTAAATCTGGGAAAAGCTAAAAAGGCCAAGAAGCGTTTATAGATTGAATGGCATGCTTCCTGACAGAAAAGATTGCAGCCAGATCCTGGAGACCATTCGCTTGGAAAACATCCTGTCTAAGCCACAGAGAAAT
This sequence comes from Lithobates sylvaticus, assembly GCA_028564925.1. NCBI lineage: Eukaryota > Metazoa > Chordata > Amphibia > Anura > Ranidae > Lithobates > Lithobates sylvaticus. The sequence continues at coordinate 435,325,430 of CM053030.1, forward strand.
GGAATGAGAAGCTGGTGCACCTTTTTACAGGGAGTATCTAGAATGACAAGAAGTTGGACTTTGTAAAGGAAGTGGTGGCCTTAACAGACTTGATCCAAACAACATTTAGACAATGAAGGGAAAACTGGAGCCAGACAGAGGGATAGAAGTCTTGATTGAGGTGACAGGCTTGAAACTACCTTGGGCAGAAATAAAAACTGTGCCTCAACACCACCTTGACCTTGTGGAGGAACAAACAGGATACATTACAGAATAAGTTGAAAGAGGAATATGTCTGCGTTTTTGAAGTGCTGAGAGAAGCAGATTTAAATTGCGCAGTCGGGTTGTAACAAACGGGGATACCTCCTCACCAAAGGTCTTAATCGAGGAAAGTCATTGGTTTCTGGAACAAGATGGCAGGAGCAGAGACCTGACCCTTAATAGTGCTGAGAGCCAAATGCTGGTCCAGACCCAGCTGTAGGAAGGAATGGATTTACGCTACGGAGAATCTACTAGCGTGGAAGCCTCGTGCCTCACACCAAGTGAGGTATGCCTTCTGTGTTCAGTAATAGAAAAACTTTTGCCTGAGCATTGTTGCAATGAATAAGTTCCAGCACTGATTCTGAAGGCTCAGAATCCATGCAAACCTCTGCAAGGTCTAAACAATCAAGGCTACATTGAATCTGCCCCTACTGGTTTTCAGTAAGAGATTGTCTGTCTGGGTATCCAGCAATGGAAAGATGAGTAACAATACTTTTGTCCACAGACACCAGGAAATCGCTCTGTCCAGAACTTTTGAGCTCTAACGAAGGTTCTTGTGTCTTGAATCAAACATATTCCAGTAGCATTGCCTTGAAGCAACATAGCTCAAGGTATGAGGCAAGTCCGCAGGTACTCGCAAAGCCCAGATGCTGATAGTAGGTGAGGCCCAGATAACCAGAGGGAACTATTTACTGTAACAGAGTGAGCTTCGGAGTTCTACATGGTTCTTGACACTACAGGAATGCAGCAAGAATAATGTCTGGAAAGGGAACCCAAAGATCACTTCAGGCTATCCCCATGATGTCCAGTCTAGTGGGGTCCAGGATTTACACTCCACTCAAGATTACCTCTAGCAGCAATGACTTGATTGAAGAAGAGATTTTGAATAAAAGATAGTGCTAGTACAAAAGGGTTAGTTCTTTCCCAGCAAAGCAAAAGAAAAGATGTCTAAACCTAAGCTGTGTGTGTGTCCATTTCCAGTAGGTGGCTGCATAGCCTGAAGGACCCAACTTGTGGATGTTTTTCTGTTCGTTTCAGTGGAGGCTGACAATAACTTGCTGACTTTCTCATATGGTGGATTTGAGGATTTACCAGTGATTTTGTTTATTTATTGCTATCGGTGGGTTGGTATCAATTAAGGGATCAACCTATTAATTGGCGAGTATATCAGGTTTTTCCTGTATTGGTTTTGGGATTTACATATCCCCATATGTATTATCAGCATACACTGGATATTTTTTGAAATATTATAGCACATTAAGGATTACTTTATTTTACTCTACTTGAAGCACTTTATTTATTTATTTTGGAACACATTGTGTATTTATTTATTTATACAATTGTTACAACCTCATTGTAACGTGAAGCATTTGTTATTTTGCACTTGGGATTGTCACGCAAGCACTTATAAATTGTATTAGATTATATAGTATTATTTTATCACGTCACTTGCCATATTTATTCTTTTAACATCACCTTTACTGATCTAAATAGATTAAGGTTGATATTGCGCACTATTTATACTCTTTTAGTATTTATTTTCATATTAGTACGACTTCAAGTCATTCCAACTTCAAAGTAGTCCCTGCACTACTTTGGTCTGATTTTGATGCCACTTACACAGGCATTCCTTGAAATCGCAGCAAAATCGCGCGACTTTGAAGTCGCAAAAGTGTGAAAGGGGCCTTAGTCTGTCTGCAATTTTCACTGTGGGCAGCTGAAGCTGCTGCCTGTTCACTTCCTGGATTTACACAGACACACACCTCCAGCACTGCAGCTCTCATTGGCCCTCTTATGACTTATGACTCATCCCTCCTCCCTTCCTGGCAAACTCTAGAGCAGGGGTCTTCAAACTACGGCCCTCCAGTTGTTCAGGAACTACAATTCCCATCATGCCTAGTCATGTCTGTGAATGTCAGAGTTTTACAATGCCTCATGGGATGTGTAGTTCTGCAACAGCTGGAGGGCCGTAGTTTGAGGATCCCTGCTCTAGAGTGTGAGAGAGCTGTGCATGATGTCATAAGCCTAGGCTTTTTTTTTCCAGACAAACAGGAAGTGGGCTTTATAAGGTATTTGCTGGCAGAAAAAAAAAAGTTTTACTATCCAAAGGTAAAACAAAAGGGCAGAAGATTTAATAGATGAAAATATGAAAAAATAAGTTCCGCTTTAATGGAAACAAAATTGTTTAGAATTTTTACTTTGTAAAAAAAAAAAAACAGTGTTTGTAAACACTATGTCAAATGGTCAGTTTTTTGACAGCAGTGATTACAGCTGCTCTAGTAACACAGCAGCCCCTCACTGTTGATAATTGCCGGAAAGTGCATGCTCGGGAAAGTGGGTGGCAGGAAGGCTGTCCATGCATGTTGGGAAAAGTCGGGTGCCTTGTTTGGGTGTAATTACAGAAAATGCCATCTTCTAATCCATCCATTTTTTTTTTTTTTTTTTTTCTCCTGTAGAAATCAGTTCTTCGTTCATACAAAACAAAAAATCCAAGTAAAAGTATCACAGAAGACTCTGGTTCAGACAGAAGTGCATTAAAGCGGTTTCCACATAAGGGGAAGGATGGAGCCAATTTACAGGTAAAGAGACTTGTAGATATTTGCAGATTTGATCACTTTTGTAGATTTAAAACTCTTCAGCTGGTGGTATAATTGTTGACATTTTACAAGCCCCCTGGGAAACCCGAGTGTTAGTAGAATATGGTCACCCAGCACAAAACTTCAGAACACTATTATATGATTGTAAGTAGAGTGCTGAAACCCCAATGGGAATGGATCAGAATCTGAATTCTAATATACACCGATCAGCCATAACATTATGGCCACTGACGGGTAAAGTGAATGACATTGATTATATCATTACAATGGCACTTGAAAGTGGGACATTTTAGGCAGCAAGTGAACATGTTCCCGAAGTTAACGTGTTTTAAAGCAGAATTAAATTGGCAAGCAGTATTTAGGAGACTTTGACAAGGTCCAAAATGTAATGGCTAGATGACTGGGTCAGGGCATCTCCAAAACGTCTGCTCTTTTGGAGCTGTTCCTAGTCTGCTGTGGTCAGGACCTACCAAAAAGTGGTTCAAAGAAGGCAAAACCGCGAACTAGCAACAGGGTCATGGTTGGCCAAGGCTCATTGATGCATGTGGAGAGCGAATGCTGACCTGTGTGGTCAGATCCAATAGAAGAGCATTTGTAGCTCAAATTGCTAAAAAAAAGTTAATGCTGGTTCAAAATAGGTGTCAAAATACACAGTGCATCACAGTTTGTTGTATATGGGGCTGTGTAGCCGCAGACTATTCAGGGTACCCAATGCTGACCCGTGTCCACAGCTAAAAGCGACTACAGTGGGCACATGAGCATAAGAACTAGACCACAGAGCAATGGAGGAAGGTGGCCTGGTTGGAAAAATGAAAAAATGGTTTAAGGTGTTGACTTGGCCTCCAAATTCTCCAGATCTCAATCCAACCAAGCATCTGTGAAATGTACTCAAAAAATAAAAAAAATCTATGGAGGCCGCAACTGGCACCTTACAGGACTTTTAGGATTATGGCTGATGCCAGATATCACAGCATACCTTCAGAGCTCTAGTGGAGACCACGCCTCAAGCGTTATGGTGACTGCTCATTATGGTTGATCGGATTATAGGTTCTGTATCACACAATTGGACCTTTTGTGAGGCATTTTAAGAGTTTTCCCTGTGTTGTATAGTCTGAAGTATACAGTTTCTTTTACTCTGCTTTCAAGTACAGGGGTTTGTAGTTGCTCTGGTAAAAGTGAAGGCAGAGGACAAAACATCATTGGAGGTTTCTAGTTTTTGTCTCCCAAAGCTGTAATGTCTAATGACGGTAAGATCACATGTTATGGCTGAAGTTTTAATATGCTATATATTTTTTCCTTCACTGCGCTCCCCCTATCAACATGCAAATAAAATGTTTTTAAATAAAACCTTTTTTCATACCTCAACATAACTTAGACCCAGGGATGTCATTACTGGGCCTCTGTTTCTCTAAGCAGTGGAGGCAGATTGTGGATAGTGGGAGGGGCCAACAAGGTGCCAAACATAGCTTCTTGAGATTATCACAGTACCCTACCTCAGTACTCCTCTCGAGCCCTCAGCCCAGATACAAGCAGTGAGCTTGAAGTATGCAAATCTCAAAATGCTTTGATGGGTCAATTGGGTGTTCAAGAAGGAAGGCACCAAAAGCAGAACGTATAAAGCTCCAGATTGAGAACTTCTATCACAAAATGACGGTGCATTTTCAGTGGTTCAAAGGGTTCCCATTCGTCAGGGTTTGGCACTGTTGAGTATGCACTTGACTAATGAAAGACTTGACCAACATCTGAAGTGATCACATACATTACACTCAGGATTCCTCTAATTTTATCGTTCCACTCACTTTAACTGTACCAAGCCTTGATGATGGATTATTTGAACCCCCAAAATGTGTTGTCACTTCGTGATATGGGATTCTGAAGAAAAGTGAATCTGGACTTGTTCTGGTTTTGGCACTTTCCTCCTTGTGCACCTTGTCCCTAGTCGAGCAAAAAGCGGACTTTTGGCTACCACTCCTTAAATTGGAACTTTAGTGAGAAAATTAAGTCCTTCTAGATCAGTGATTCTCAACCCTGTCGTCAAGTACCCCCAACAGGCCATGTTTTAGGAATTTCTCTTAGATAATATAGCTGTATAGCTGTCCAAAATGCCAAGCTATTGACTCTCTCTGATTTAAAGCACCTGTGCAAGATAAAGGAAAACCTGCAAACATGGTTTGTTGGAGGCATTTGAGGACAGGGTTGAGAACCACTGTTCTAGGTGACTTCAGGCCGGCCCCTTTTGCAGGTATAGCTATGTAAAACATAAAAAAAGTGTCTATACTGTTTAACCGCTTGCCGACCAGCAACCGTCATTTTACCGTGGAAGGTTGGCACGATACCGCGAGCCGTCGTAGCTATAGGTCGGCTTGCGGAATCGGGATAGCGTGCGTGCCACCAACAAGGGTGGCCGGTGCTCGTGGCCGATGTTCGCAATGGCCAAAGCGATCACTGGCACAAGAGGCAGAACAGGGATGTGTGTGTAAACACACACATCCCTGTTCTGTGAGGATTGACAGATCATGAGTTCTTATTGGCTAGGAACCACGATCCGTCACTTCCTGTAGGTCAGTCCCCTCCCCCTACAGTTAGAAACGCACACATAGGGAACACAGTTAACCCCTTGATCGCCCCCTAGTGTTAACCCCTTCCCTGCCAGTGACCTGTGTACAGTAACAGTGCATTTTTATAGCACTGATCGCTGTATAAATGCCAATGTTCCCAAAAATGTGTCAAAAGTGTCCGATGTGTCCACCATAATGTCGCAGTCCCGATAAAAATCGCAGATCGCCGCCATTACTAGTTTAAAAAAAAATTAATAATAAAAATGCTATAAACCTATACCCTATTTAGTAGATGCTATAACTTTTGCGCAAACCAATCAATATACGCTTATTGCGATTTTATTTATTTATTTTTTTTCCATAAATATGTAGAATACACATCAGCCTACACTGAGAAAAAATGTGCTTTTTTTACAAAAATAATGGGGATATTTATTATAGCAAAAAGTACAAAATATTTAGTTTTTTTTTTTTCCCAAAATTGTCGCTCTTTATTTTTTGCACTATAAACAAAACAAAAAAAACGCAGAGGCGACCAAATACCACCAAAAGGAAAGCTCTGTTTGTGGGAAAAAAGGACGTCAATTTTGTTTGGTTGCAGTGTCGCACGCTGTGCAATTGTCCGTTAAAGCACCGCAGTGCCGAATCAGAAAAAATGGCCTGGTCATTCAGCAGCCAAATTTTCCGGGGCTGAAGTGGTTAAAATCCAGTAATACACTGTCTCACCCTGCTCTGCACATGCTCAGTTGCACTCTACAATTTGTAGAGGTCGATCTGCTGACAGCCTAAGGATTTACTGCTGCTGGGGCTGTGGGCTTCATCAAAATGGCAGCCGCCAAAAAGAAACAGTAGCAATGCTGGAAGCAATTTACAGCACACACTAATTTTGGTAGCATAATTAATGTGGAATGTATGTGTCTTGCTAAAGAACATTATTTTTTATAAAGTAGCTATGGGCAAAGTTCCACCTTAAGACCTCATTGAATACACCTACTGCTTTAAAGTGGAGGGCCACCCTAAAAAAAATTACACTAACATTCTTAAAAAAAATCTAAAAAAAAAAAACATTTGATATATATATATATATATATATATATATATATATATAAAAAAAAAATATATATATATATATATATATATGTAATATTTTTACTCACCAGAAACCCATGTTACTAGGCAGTCTTCCTAAACTGCCTCTTCCTGTTCCGTAGCGCTGTTTCTTCAAGTCCTCCTCTACGGGCGGCCCCGTTTGTCTTCTGGGACGTACGTGTGTGCCAGGAAACAACGGGCCATTCACAAAGTGCGCTTGCGCAGTAGGTAATGGGCAGTGAAGCCGCAAGGCTCCACTGCCTGTTTCCCTTCGTTAAGATGGAGGCACCGGCAGCCGATCCAATGGATGGATCGGCCTCGGGGGGCCAACATCGCTGGACAGATAAGTGTCCTTATTAAAAGTCAGCAGCTGCGGACTTTAAAAAAAAAAAACGTCCGGAACACCGCTTTTAAGAGACCCAGTACCCACACCTTTCTTCTACTTGCGCTGATGGATAGATGTCCGCCTTGAGTGGTGGACATGGATAGGCAGGCTGTATTTTCATGCATTCATCCTGTCCTGCACTCTTGCCCACAGTTGGTTTAGAACAGCCAACAGTGTATTAAAAACAGGAATTTGTCGTATGTATTTGATATAATTTCATATCTTATGTGGAAGCCACACTGCCTTGTCGGGCCCCCCTGTTACGTGTGATCCCTAATTGTGGTCTCTCTAAAAAAAAAAAAAGCCCTGAAATAAAGTAATGGTCATCACTACTTAAACACGATGTTTAAAAAAAAAAAAAAATGGAGGGGTTTAGCGTGCAGACTGCCCTGGCTAAGGTCTACACTTGATGAAGAGCTTCCATGAATGAAGGTGGGGGTGGGGCATTGGGGAGGAAATGCTCAGTGTGTAGTGGAACCAGAGTAAGTATATGTAAAAAAAAAAAAAAAAATTATTTAAAGTAGAAATGATAGACATGGAAAAAAAATTAAACCCCTCCGACCCAACTCCCCCTGCATACGAGCTGGGGGTGGAGAAACAGCAGGACATTGAAGGATGGGGGTGTCCAAAAGTCTGATCATTGGAGGAGAGCACACTATTTTCCCTGCACATCTAGAGAACTGACGCTGTGCCCTCCTGCTTAGTGTGGTCAGTTGTTAATAGGAAAGCAGAGGGACTGGCGGGAACACCAGGCATTTCACATAAAGGAAGCAATACAAAGAGAACAGGATACTTTCCCATACAAGTACAGGGTACAGCAGGCAGATATCAGGAATATGAAATTCTAGTGTAACAAACACTTTAATGTACCACCTCTAATGTTGTAACTTTCTCTTAGGACATGGATGATGATCATTTAAATGAACCACTGTCTGGTAGTGAAGAGGAAACTCCGGCACCAAAAAAGAGAAGCTTTGGACTGCGTATTGCTCTGCAGTTTCCCAGCAAGAAGTGCGAGATGAAGGATAAGAACTCCTCCTCTAAAACAAAGTCGGACAGAAAGAAACCGCCCACTAAAAGGAAAAATCCAACTAAAAGGGAAAAAATTGATTCTGATTGTGAAGGGGAAAACGACAAGCCTAATCTGGAAAATGACAAGCCTAATCTGGAAAACTCCAATGCACTTCTTAAACGGGCCATGAATATAAAGGAAAACAAGGCTGTGGTATGTATTGGCATTAAAAAGGAAAATAAAACGAGTATAGTAGAGAGCTTTTGGAGTTATAGCTGTTTTCTTGGAGCGCCCATTCTGCTTATCTAAGATATATTTTGAGGTGCATCTCTCTGATTAGGAACAGAGATCACTCTACTCCCAGTCAGTCTACGCCTCCCTAGGACACACTCAACCCCTTGATCGCCCCCTAGTGTTAACCCCATTCCCTGCCAGTGTCATTTTATACAGTGATCAGTGGCTATTTTTAGCTCTGTGCTTTCACACTGGGGCAGTGTGTTTGCAGGAGGGGAAAAAAAGTCCTGCAAGCAGCATCTTTGATGCAGTGTATACATCGCCTTCCCATTGAAATGAATGGGCACAGCTGCTGAAGCGCTGATTTTTGGGCATTATTAACCCTTTCCTCGGCCACTAGCAGGGTTAAATGCACCCCGCTAGCGGGCGAATAGTGCCACAATAACAGCGGTAAAGCGCCGCTAAAACTAGTGGTGCTTTACCGCTAACGCCTGCACTGCCCCAGTGTGAAAGGGGTCTAAAACAGCAGAATATTCCCAACACATTTCTGAAACTCAAGGCTGTGATTTTTCAAACGTGCTTTATGTCTCACTTGCTTCAGTACTCTGAAACAAGTAAAGCCCCATTCGTGTCAGTAAAAAGTACTGTGTGGAGCCATCGCTGCGGTGTCCTTAAAAGAACAGTACCCGCTCTGCTCCTGAGTTTTCAAGAGTCATGTATTCTAGTATGTTCTAGAACAGCCTTTTTCAACCAGCGTGCCCAGGCAAAATGCCTACAAATTTGTATACAAGCCAGCAAGTGGATGAAGCCTGCCTTTTTATTTACACAAAGCCACAGGTTTTCATTGTGCACCATTACAACCTTCTAGTCATTGGAGTCCTAACAGCCAATTACTTTATTGATAAGGAGGATGTCTGGCACCTGCACAGCATCCTTGTTTGCCCCTCTCTATCGGCATTGAGGTCGCATTATCTGAGTGATGGAGAGAAAATGAGACCGAAGAGAACTGGAATACTAGTTAGTACCAGTGTGCAAAGATGTTTGTTTAGAATAAGTCACCTCCTAATGTTGGCTGTCCTACATGTGTAGATGCTGCTACATTATGTAAAACTTATTTTAGTTTTTTGCATTTTAAAATGAGGTGCCTCGAGCTTGTGCATAATTTTAAAGGGTGTCTTGCGTGAAAAAAGGTTTGAGAAACTATATATTCTAGAAGATACTGTGAATGACTACATCACTTGGTGGTATTTTCACGGTGTGCCAGCTATATGGTGGTAATTTTTTTAATCCTAAATTATGAGTACCATACCCACGTGCAGTAATACAAATATGTTTATTCTTTTGGTGTTCCCTGTGACTATCATGGAATCTGTGATGTCGGCTCCAGGGTTGGTCTCAATTTTGAGAGACACTTGGTGACTGAAGACACTTGCCTGCAAGTCATACAGTCTTCTAGCATGGATCCCTTGGCCCCTGTATAGTTTACTGTGTTTTTAATTTTAACTTTTATTTCTTTTGCAGCTGGCCCAGCTATTGGCAGAACTTCATTCTGTTCCTGACCTGTTTCCAATTAAATCTACTCCTCCAGTAAGTGTTTTTTTTCCCTTGATTTATTTGAAAACATTTAACTAGTTTGGAAAATCACCTGTGCTCTGATGCTGTTTTCTCTTGAAGGGTCGCTCACACTGGAATGCGCATGTTCCTGTGCAGTCCATTCATTTGAATGGGCTGCAAAAAGCACTGAACATGGAAAAACTAGTGCAAGAACAACTTTTTTCAGAACACATTGCACCAACCTGCAAACGTGCTGCGGTTGTGAGCTGTGTTTTTGGGATTGCATTGATAATTCATTGGCACCTGCATGCTCTCATAAGTACAGCAAAATGCACATGGAACATGCCTTTCCCCCGCACCGCCTTTTGGTGTGAACCAGCTCTAAATGTAAAAAAAGTTACCCCCACCAGTACTGACATAAATGCACCAAAAAGCAGATGAGATGCATTGCCCCCACCACCAAAAAATAAATAAATATATATATATATGTGTGTTTTCTGATACCTGCATTCAACATCTTTGAACTGTGGATAAACTAGAAGCTAATGGAGGAAATTTGGGGGGGGGGGGGGGGGGGGTTTCTATGAGCTGATCAGAGAATTTACCAAATTTTGTATTCTACATATATAAGGTAAGTTTTGATTGAACAATCATATCTACATAACAAATATTTTTTTTTATATGAAATTTCCTATTTGTTGTATTTTTCTTCTTTTATTTAACTGTATGACACTGTTTTTATTACGTAACCTGTATAGTTAAGATATTGTGGATAATTTTTTTTTTTTTCCAGAAACAAAAAAAGACGAGCCGTAGAAGCTTTTCTGAGGGTCCGGTTGAACGACGCACTAATCCCACAAGAAGTGCACGACCACCAGAGAACTTTGCATTGGAAAATTTTACCGCATCTGCCATGCAGTTCGCAGAGCATCTCCAAAAATATGGAAAGAAGGCTTTTCATAGGCGCCCTTTGAGTGAAGTAAGTTACCATCAAATAACATTGTAAGGTTACAGTGTTTTGGGGGATGCTGCACATGACTTGCAATATGTGCCTGACCACTGTTCTCTAGCAAGAATATATATATTATATACATTTTTTATTTTATTTTTTGGAGTGGTGGAATAGACACATAGGACTTATTGTAACTGTTCCTGTGGTTTCCTTAATTTTTCCTGTTGGTCTCTTAAAGGATAAGTTCACCTTTTGTAACATGTTACACCCATATTCAGGGTGTAACATGTGACCTGTTACCATTGCACCAACCCCGCTCCCTGATGTCACGGGCAGCAGGGGGGATCTTCTTCCCCGCTCTCTGGCAGAATTTTCAGAGAACGCAACTTGTAGTTCTTAATGAAATACCACAGTGCTGTGGTAGTTCATTGATGCTTCCTGTCGTGTAACTGCTTGGCTGTGTATGATGTACAGCCAAGCAGCTTACACATGGAGCCTGCAAGAGCTCTGCATAGCACCCACGCTCTGCTGATCATGGGTACAATGCTTTCCAGGCCTTTTTTTTTTTATTTTTTATTTTTTTACCTGCAAAAAGACATGCTTTTGAAGAAGAAAATAGTAGGTCATGTATACCCGAAAGTCTTTTTCATGTATTGAAACCAGTGGGTCAGCATAAAAGCCAGGCAATTGATATTTTAGGAGGTAAGCAATGGACAGCCCTTTAATTTCTGTGGCAAATTTGGAGAATAACGCTATATTCGTTTACTGAGGGAGAATAGGCAGAGGGGTCATTTGATCAGGTTTCATGTCAGGATTTACATAACAGACCTGATTTCGGTGCTTTGACACCGTATAAAAAACTGTATAAGCAGTTTTGTGACTTGAGGTGCATTTTAAAAGTCGGTTAACAAGACATAATTGTTTGATAATTTGCACCTTAACGTGTTTGCACATTTTTGTTCCCCTCCATAATGTTGCACCTACCACTCTGTACAATTTAATGACTCTTAGTTGGAAATGTTAGCCTTCCCAGATAAATGTAGATTTTACAAAAAAATGTATCACAGGAGGAAAAAGAAGAGATTCGGAAAAGGCGGAGATCCTCAAAATACAATTACCGTTCAGTAGAGGATATCACGGAGGAGGAACTGGAGAATGTCGCAGATACTGTTAAAGACAAGGTTTACGACAAAATAATGGTAATTTTTGTATACTGTTTTTTTTTTTTTTTTTCTTTTAATATAAATGTTCTCTGTGCATTATAACATTTTTAAAAGTGGAAAAAACTTGTATATTTGCTTCAGTTGCTAGGATATACATCTATATATTCCCAAACCAGGCTTCCGGTATTAGCAGCACCCTCGACACTTTGAAAGCAGAGCTAAAACCTTGACACGGATTTCTCTATTAAGATTTTGTAGCCCCACTCTAGTCAGAACGTTAAAACTATGACCCTGAGAGAAGGCCTCTACCTTCCATTTGTCACAAGCCTCCAAATGGATACACTATAGGAATATGCACCACAGAGAGAAGGAAGTTGGCTAGTAGAGCAAACCAATAGCAGGAAACGGAGAAGTGTCGGGGGGAGGGCTCCAGGAGGTACTTTCTGGAGTAGAAGAATTGGGAATGCACTGACAATTTTGCTTCTGCAAACATTACTTTTTTATAGTTTAAAATTATGCATAAACTACATGGAATATCTGACCTCTGCTATAATTATTTTACCATTGCGTTCAGTTAGCTTTAAATGTACTAGGGGCTGTATCTTGAACCTGTTATACTGCATACAGATTTTCTTTCTGAAGACCTTGACTTAACATTTCTCTTTATAGGGAAGTACTTGTCATCAGTGTCGCCAAAAAACTGTGGATACAAAAACTTTCTGCCGCAATCCTGGCTGTGGCGGGGTCAGAGGCCAGTTCTGTGGGCCGTGTTTACGAAATCGCTATGGTGAAGATGTGAGAGAGGCACTTCTAGACCCTGTAAGTAGTCTGGCAGTGAACTCATAATTTATAGCAAATGGGCAACAAAATCAGACTTCTTGTCCGTTACAGCTGAAGTTTAATCTGCTTATAGTTTGCTTTTCTTGGTTCCTTTTTTTTCCCTTCCCCAACATACTAATGAGATTTGTAAAAAAATCTTTCAGTTTACATTATAAGAGAGAGAGAACAATCAAGCCTAACTAACCCATTGGGTGTGTAAGGAAGCGGTAACAGTACATACTAATCTATAGGTGACAACCTATTAGATACTCCATATACCCAGGTTACGAAGGGTAGTAAACAATATACACAAGAATGTCATTGGCATACAAGGCAACAGGGTGCCTCTTTGGAGTATACATATAACAGTAATATAGCCATGAGCAAATGGAACTCATAGAAGGCGTCAAGGACCAGAAAATAAAATGAATTAAAAGATTAAATCAAGTACTAAAGAATGTACAGGATCCAAGCATCACATAGGGCAATTGGCCTACCACATGCAGGATGACTAAGAATAAGGCAGCAGAGATGGTTCCTCACTGACCAGGTGAGTATATACTGTACATTGTTTTAGACCTAGTGATGTCATCCCTTTGTGTTACTTTGTTATACAGGCAGATCATGGTGGATGGAAGAGGACAGCAGGGTGCTGTACTTTGCTTCTTGAAAACCTTGCAGCACCCCTCCTCAGTACTCATTCTTCTGATGCACACCATGAGCCTGGAGAGGAGAAGAGAAGTTGTCTAAATATCAAAATGCCTTGACTGGAGCATGACTGGAGGAGTGAGCATTCTAAAGCCCCATACACACGGTCGGATTTTTGCATGGATTCTGTCCGATCGCACAATGTTGTTGAAAAATCAGACCGTGTGTATGCACCATCGGACAGTGTACGTCGGATTGTCCGATGGACAATGTCCTATCTCCTGCTGGATAGATTTTCCGACAACACGGTCCGATCACACCAAATCCGACCGTGTGTACGGTTGTCCGACGGACAAAGTGCTACGCATGCTCAGATCACATTACAAGACCAAAGCTATTGGCTACTAGCCTCTACGTAGTCCCGTCGTAGGCAACAAACGTCACCACGTTCAGAATGATCGGATTTTCCGACAACTTTGTCCGACCGTGTGTACGCAAAACCAACATCGGACAAAGTATGACGGACATGATCCGACGGACCTGGTCCTCGGATAATCCGAGCGTGTGTATGGGGCTTTAGACTGCATTTGCATGCAGACTGTCCTATGTGACACCCACATGTAAAGCTAAGCCACAACGATTGAAAAAACAGAAGTCCAATGAAAGGTGTGTGCCAGGAACAGTAAGGCCCCTTTCACACTGGGGCGGTGCGGGCGTTGGCGGTAAAGAAGCGCTATATTTAGCACTGCTCTACTGTCGTTTTAGCTGCGCCGAAAAGGGTGTTTAAAACCCCCCGCAAAGCGTCGCTGACTTTTTTGACCGTCCTGCTAGCGCACCGCTCCAGTGTGAAAGCCCTCCGGCTTTCACACTGGAGTAAAAGGGGCCGGATTTTTTCAGATGCTATACAGGCGCTATTTTTAGCGCTGTAGCGCCTGAAAAATGCCCCAGTGTGAAAAGGCTGGGGAAGAAACGGCTTGATAATGCTTGATGTCATCCAGCCAGGAAAATAGGCTGGCCCTTATTGTTGCAGCAGTAAAGCACATCTTAAGGAGCTTACAATGTTCAGTGAAATCAATGTAAGCAATTTCAGTACCAGAGCCTGTACAACTGTGTGGGAGTGAAGATAAAATTCTGTGTATCGTTATTTGTTTATTTGGGACCCCTGCACTTATAATCCTGGCAACAAATTTGCCAGATTTATTATTACTGCAGATGAGACAGATTTAACTGAAAGCACACACATTTTAAGAAGTGGTCAAGGACATGTTTTATGCTGTTGCATTGCTGTTTTAAAGCAGCTTGGGGGTTTGAGATTAATGAATGATGATTCCTACTTATAGTAAATTCATCTCAAATCTTCCTCCACTGCTTCTATTTAGCATAAATGTGGCACAGAATTGATAAATGTACCCCCATTGTACTTAGTTGTAGACTCTAGTGAACTCTGAAATCTCTTACATGGACTAAGCAAAAGGCTGTTTGTAAGGTATAGTCACACTAGCACTCATGTATTTATTTTTTTCTCTAAAGGATGGAGACAATTCTAATCAGAATTCAGTTTGTTCTGTAACATATACAACTGTGTTCAGTGCAGTTTAGGAGCCATACTGTACAAAAGAATTTTAACTTGCCTGTTAATTTAGTATCTTGGAGTACAGTACTGTACACAGGCTGAGTATTCATAGACCCTGGGTTATAAGCTGATGTGTTCAGATGATTGGACACTGGCAAAGCTTTTATGGCCTCCCTTTAAACCCTACCCCACTCCGTTTTTGTAGAAAGCATACAGGGTAACCCAAGAATAGAATCCTGTACTGTACTCAAGAAATGGTATTTACAGGTAAGACAATTCCTTTTATCTTAAACATACGCAAAGCAGGCTGAGTCTTCATTGACCTTGGCATTTAAATTAGAATGGTGGGTAGCAATTAGGCAAACAAACTACCAACAGGTCCAACAGCAAGGGTCAACAGACGCAACTTCAGAGTGCCGCTGCAAGAACTTTACAGCTACAAGCTGCATCCACGGGAGATTGGAAGCACACTTGGTAAAACCTTGGAAATTTTTATGGAACATAGGACAAGGTGGTGGCCTTGCACATCTGGGCTACAGAGGCTTGGTGCCAGAATGCCCAGATAACACCCACCAACCTGGTGGAGTGGGCTTGTAAAAGCGCAGGAGGATTTTTTTATCCTTTTTAAGAGTGTAAGCTCTAGTGAGAAGTCGTATCCATTTAGCAATGGTGGGCTTTGAAGCAGGATATCCCTTACAAGGTCCTGAGTCCATCTGCCTGATGGAAGATATTGCTTTGAGGTAGATGATGGCGGCTTTATGTCTAGGCAAAGACCAGCAATTTCCCTTTGGGTACTTTGGAGGAGGGCACAAAGATGAAAGAACCTTGTTTTCATTGAGGTGGAAGATTGACATCACTTTGGAAAGAAAAAGATAGTCTTGGGCATAGACTAACTTGTCTTTGTTAAGAATAAGGAACAACCTCTTCAATGTAACTGCAACCAAAAGTCCACTTTTCAGGATAAGTCATCTAAGAGAATATCCCTAATTGATTGAAAAGGTGTATTCTGTAGGCCAGAGAGAACCAAGTTGAGGTCCAAGGGAAGCACTCGAGATACACATTGAATAACTATTTTGACAAGGGAAAACAAAGCCGGAGAATTATGAAAAAGAATGACTAAGGTCGAAACCTACCCTTTTTAGAATGCTTAAGGCAAGTTATGCTCAAGTCCTAGATGTAGGAAGGCCAGAATGTGAGGCACAGAGTAATCTCTAGGACTGATGTGTTTGGATTCCCAGGTACAATAAATTTTTCTTGGCGTGGCTTTTCTTGCTTTTTAGCAAGGTAGGAATGACATAGTCATAGACCCCTCTGTCTCTTAAGATCTGGGCTTCAACAGCCATGCTGCTAAAGTTGGGACTGAGAAGCAGAATGGAATAGTGGACCCTGGCCTGTTGGGAAGAGGCCAGGGGTCATCTACTATTAGTAATAGTCTGAATATGACTTAACAGAGTAACGGGTAGAGTTGAAACTGGAGGGAAGGCTTACATTACCCTCAACTAGGACCAGGGGATTAGCAAGACATCCGATGCTAATGCCAAAAGATCTTTGGTCCTGGCCACGAACAGAGGTAGCTTGTTGATGATGATTCTGTAATCCAAGATATCTAAATCTGCCACCCCCCCCATCTTTGTCATATTGTTTTGAAGATGTGTAGGTGAGGTTCCCATTTCCCTTGGTCTGGATGGTGACAGCTGAGCTAATCTGTCTTTCAATTGTATACTCCTGGGATATGAACAGCCAAAATCGCTGGATAGTGAGCCTCTGTTTCTTATGAGATTATCTGGCTTGCTTCCTTCAAGGCTGCATGATTACTGGTGCCCCCTTGATGCATGATTAGGCCATAATGTCTAGAACTCTCATGAGTCTCACTGAGAGATCTCGCACCTAAATTGCTGAGCGTAAGCTCTGAGAGAGAATTTTAGTTATGGACGGAAAACCTTTACTTAGGATGCGTCTAGGTTGAGGCCCAAGTATTTTTAGGCGAAGAGAAGGCTGGAGAGTAGATTGTTGCAAGTTGATCATCCAACGAAAGCCTGCAGCATCTGAATTGTCCTGTATTTTGCAGATAGTGGGAGAGGGAGGAGAATGTCCTCCTAGATAACCTGTTACCTAAATCCCTGAGTTCTTAAGAGGTGCCAGGACATTTGAATGCTCTGGTTGCAGAGGATAGGTCAAAAGGCAGCACAATATCAAGCGGGAAGTGATTTGTCTCCTATTGCAAAGCACTGATGAGGTGGATAAATAGGAATATGCAGATAGTCATCTTTCATGTCTATGGATGCTAGGAATTCGCCTTGTCTCGGAGGTATTAACTGTCCTTGCAGATTCCATGTAATATTTTGAAACTTGAAGCGATTTTTGAGGGATTTTAGGTCCAGAATAGAACGAATATCCAGTTTTTGGGCTTTGGCACCATAAACAGGTTTGAATAGAATCATTTGAACCCATCTTGGGGTACTGACACAACTACTCATTGGGGGAAGAAAAAAATAATAATTCAGAGTATTCTGCAAATTAACTGTTGATGGGCAGAATTTGGTTGATTTGAGGGATGAATGCAGTGATGAGGTAGGTTTGCATTATAAACATTACAAAGAAATTGCACCTGCCACAAACTTTAACTGGCTTTAACAGCAAGGAGCACATGGAAGAACTGGGACACACGTCAAACAACAAAGCAATTCCCAGCTCAATTTACCAGCCAGCCTGAAACCAAACAAATTGTTCCCTCTAACAGGTCACCTTAAAAACTCGGGTTTAGTTTGCACGTATTTGAAGTATACTTTATACCCATTTGACCCCACAGGACTGTGACCCCAAGAGAACCAAACTAACAGACGTTCCCCCACTTTTAGGAGTGAGGATGATTACATTTTGAAGTTGAAGCCAGGGTAGAGTGATTAGGCACTTTTTTGATGAGGTAGAGGCTCCTTAGGAAGGGGCTTTTAGAACTGTCCATTTGTGGAAGACGAACCTTACTTCCTGGGGCACATCATTCCATGTACAATAAAATCTAACTGACACAAAAGCAAATTGGGTACCATCGTTTAAGATTAGCATCAAGTAAAAAGCCAAAAAACAAAACACACAGCAGCAGTGCTTCACCCACCATTGTGGATATGTAGGCATGAGTTTGCATAGGGATCAGGACACCACTCGCTACAAATCTCCATACCAGAGTGCATGTACCTTCCTCTCTAGTATGTGATTTCATTGTATGTAGCTCTGCACAACACATTTCATAGTTTTTTGACTTTGTCAGGAATGACCCTTCACATTGGGGATTTAGGTTTTTAATCTATTTCCTGTAAATTCCACTAAACTGACTGCACCTTTAAGGCAGGTAGCACTAAGTTTAAATGGGACCATTAACAAAAATCATTACATGCATTTAGAAATGTCCTCTAAATGCATATAAACATTGGTGTGTCAGTGAGGCCTAAGGGTGACTAAACCTGATTTAAGAGGTTGATTTGTAACAACAGGTTTGAATAATATCTGCAGATATTAATACATTTTACTAGCTTTTATTTAGCTTAAGAGTTTGTATGTGAATTTAATGTGAGAGGTAGTATAGTGATTTTCCAGCATGCAAAACTCTCTTGTCCAGTAATCAAGTGTTGTACATTCTTCTGAATAAGAGATTTTGTATCTCTTTTATGAAACTTATTTGTTCTCCATTTACTAAAGGAAACATGCCATAAAAATAATGAACATTGCAGTCGTCACTGATTTTCTTTTATAAAGCTGACCATACACCTATAAATTATCTGCAGATTTTCTATGGTTAGATGGAAAAAGTGGGAGATTACTCCATCCACACAGTTTAGCGAACATGGAGAAATCTGTTGCACTTTTTCCATCTAACCATAGAAAATCTGCAGATAATCTATAGGTGTATGGCCAGCTTTAAATTATAGTTGTCTGCTGGTCCTTTTTGACCTGAATTAACGCTTTCTGATTCACTTACCCTGAACAGGTATACATATGAGAGTTTGTGACTTCACTTGCTGCATGCTCTCAACATTCTGCTTTGCCGAAATGCACATCCCTCTCGGGCCTGTGTGATCCTAATGTTTAGTTGTGACAGGTTCCCTTTTTTAAACGGGGATTCAAATAAGGAGCAAAATCTGATGAAAGGTATGCTTAATTACTTATACCTCCTTTCTGTAATCATAGGATTGGATATGTCCCCCATGTCGTGAGATCTGCAACTGTAGCTACTGTCGCAAGAGAGATGGCCGGTGTGCCACAGGGATGCTCATTCACCTTGCCAAATTTTCTGGTCATGACAATGTCAAAGAATATCTGGAAAGGTGAGTAAATGTAGCCCCAGAATATTGTCTGTGTTTGGTTCATACTACCTACTACTGTACTATGAGTGCATACCTTCCCTTGTAGGATACTGCTAGCTTATTGTCCAGGAGGTTTTCCTACATGATATTTTGTGTATTGATTCTAACCAATTGTAACGCCTTCCCTGTAATAATATTGCGGTACAGCGCTAGCAAAATCTGTCAAATTCTAATCTTGCATCTTCTTTTCTTTTTTTTTTTTTTTTTTTTTTATCTGATTAGCTTAAGGGCTAGTTTACATGGCAAATGCAGTTTTCTTTCAGGTGTATGTAGCCTTGCATTTGAGGCTCCTGAGATCAATGACAGG
Source organism: Lithobates sylvaticus (assembly GCA_028564925.1). Classification (NCBI taxonomy): domain Eukaryota; kingdom Metazoa; phylum Chordata; class Amphibia; order Anura; family Ranidae; genus Lithobates; species Lithobates sylvaticus. The sequence continues at coordinate 435,344,919 of CM053030.1, forward strand.
TGCATGTGACCCGTCAGTTGGCCACCTTCAAAGCTTCACTAAAATGCTTTTGCATTCCCATTGACTTGTATATAGACATGCTCTAAGGCCTATTTATGCTCTTCAGACCTGTGCGTTATTGTGAATCGGGTTTTCCTGCACGATTCTGTAACTCGTGCAGAGACATTCATGTAGAGCGACACTTCTACATACAAATAAAGTAGATGCAAACAGATGTGTGCTGAAGTGCACTACAACGCATTTGCGTTGTGTGTCATTAAATGCTGCATTTTTGTTCGTTTTTTCCCCCCCCCCACTGTTATAAACGTTAAAGTGGTTGTACACCCTGTACAACCACTTTTACCCACATGTAAATCTATATTAAGGCTTACCTGTAGGTGCTGGAAATATCTCCTAAACCTTCACGGTTTAGGAAATATTTACAATAAAGGGCAGATCGTGCCGTTTCTAAAGGGGTTACGACGCGACTAACGGCTCCCGCGTGCGACCCCGGCCAGTCACAGAGACTGAGTTCGTGGCCCTGGAAGGAAGAGGGGTGAAGATGGACGCTCGCTGCTCGTGGGGAAAGCAGTGACAAAAAAGTTTTATGGAAAAAAAAAACACTAAAGTTAGCCCAATTTTTTATTTTTATTGTATAATGTGAAAGATGATGTTACACCGAGTAAACATACCTAACCTGTCACGCTTTTAAAATTGCGCATACTCATGGGAAATTTTCATAGGCATCCCTTTAAAAATGTTTACAGGTTACCAGTTTCGTGTTACGGAGGAGGTCTTGGGCTACAATTGTTGCTCTTGCTGTAACGTTTGCGGCGATACCTCACGTGTAGTTTGAACGCTATTTACAGATGTAGGCGTACGTATGCATTCGCTTCTGCGTGTTTTTTTATTCTTATTAAAAGGAATGTACACATCCCTTGTAATAGGATATGACATCTTTATGGAAAGATGTGGGGTCTATAAGACCCTACATCTCTCCTTTAGGCAGGAAAGGGGGACACCCACACACGTCCCCTCCCACCGCCTGTAAGAACGATCAAGCGGCTGAACTACCGCTATGATTTGTTCTTACAGTGAAGGGAATCGCCGGCTGAAAAAGATCATATCTGAATGATGCCTGTGGGTGGACGTCAAAATCCATGACATCCTTGGGTGTGAAGTGGTTAATTGATCACAGTGCAAATTTGAAAGACTATAAATGGTTAAACCACAACATTTAGTGCTCAAAGTAATCCATTTTTACAATAGAAATATATATATATATAAATAGATTTTAAATATTTTCTGACAAATTGCATTAAATTACATTTCTTATCGTACATCACGGGACACGGAGCCATAGTAGTTACTATGTGGTTATAGGCCACCTTCAGGTGATGGACACAGACACCCCGCTAAGACAAAAAAGTGCACTCCCTATATAACCCCTCCCACTACTGGGTGTACCTCCAGTGTCTAAGGTGTTGGTCACGAGTAAAGATGTGCTGTGCTGAGCTCCACAGGAGCAATCCTTGCTTGGGGCTACCATGCAGCCGGATCCATTCAAAGTGTCTTTTTGGCCGAATTGAATGGTTACCCGGGCCTCGTATGCGAAGAAACGAGGTCTTGCCTGTAACGCTTCTCTCTTTAGCGAGCTGGACCCCGTGATCCAGTACTTTTTGGTATTAAGGCCATAAAGTTTTTACTGGCGGTGGTGCTATACAGGTCCAGGATTGTGGGTTTCATCGAGGATCCCCAGCTCCTGAAGGTTTAACGGAACCCACTGTGAAGGGTGAAGATTGGGTCTGTTGGTTTACCACAGAAAACCCTGCGGCAGGAAAGGTGAGAAGCAGCAGTTTCTTCTTCCTCCGGCCAAGCAGCAGATCTCCGGTAAGTCTGAGGGGGTAAGTTTTCAATACTTTATCCTATGGAGGAAGAGTTTTATAATGGTGAATTCCAGCAATTAACGCCGCTATATTCTCTGTAATTAAAAACCTGACTTGTCTAGTAGACAATGCTCATATACTAAAGGATTCAACAGATAAGAAGTTGGAGTTCCTTTTTAAAAAACAATATTTCGCTCGCAGGTTCAGTTGTTCAACCTGCGCTGGCAGCGACCGGATTATCTCAGTCCTTTAAGGACTTAAGTTTGTAGAGGTACTCAGTTATTCCTGATCAGCAGGCCCAGGATTTGGCTGGAATATCAGAAGCGTTGTGTTTTACAGTAGATGCTATGAAAGATTCTATTCTCCAGGCCTCACGGCTCATGCTAGGGCTGGTACATGTGCCTAGAATCCTATGGTTGAAAAATTGGTCAGCTGAAGCGCCATGCAAAAAGCTCTTGGCCAGTTTCTCTTTTCATGGTGATGTTTGGAGACGATCTGGATAAGTATATCCAAAGAATTTCTAATAGGAAAAGTTCCCTTTTACCGGTTAAGAAGAAGTTTAAGCATTTTTCTTGTAAACTAGCTTTTTTTTCCAGTGCCGGGGGCATGGGCATCGGCCTCCAGGTTCAAGAGGTAAACCTCAGGGTCAGTCCCAGGGCCAAAAAAAAACCTGGTGGAAGTAACCCACAAAACAGAATACTAAAGCCTCCTTATGAAGGCGCGCCCCCGCTCGCTCGAGTGGGGGGAAGGCTTCTAACGTTTTAAAAGGTCTGGCAGGAACAATGTCAAGACAGATGGGTGGCTTTCTCAATTTTTCGCTAGGTTACAAACTAGAGTTCCGGGAGTTCCCGTCTCCTCGTTTTCTCAGATCAAACGTTCCCAGAGATCCAGTGAAAAAGAAGTCTCTTTCTAGCTTTGGATTATCTCTTGTCTCAGAGTGATATCGGGGGTCCAATTGGAAGAGCAAGGTTTGGGGTTTCAAACCTGTTCACCTTTCCAAAACCAAATGGGGATATCAGACCCATTTTAGATCTCAAAGATATTAAACGTTTTTTGAATATCCGTTGTTTTCGCATGGAGTCAATCCGTTCAGTAGTCTCCATCCTACAAGTGGGAGAACTTCTGGCATCAAGGATGCTTATCTCCATGTGCCGATTTTTTTTATTTTTTCCCCTCACCAGAAATTTCTACGCCTTACGGTAGAAAATCTTCATTTCCAGTTTGTAGCTCTGCCTTTCGGTCTAGCTACTGCACCTCAAGTGTTTACAAAGGTCCTGGCTCCTCCTTTATCCAGGCTAAGGGCTCAAGGTATAATGATACTAGCCTACTTAGATGATCTACTCTTGATAGATCGATTGGTAGCCCACTTAAACCAAACTTTGGTCACCACAGTCAGCTACCTGGAATACTTGGGTTGGATTCTCAACCTAGAGAAATCCTCCTTAAAACCATCAAGGAGATTACAGTACTTGGGGCTGAACATAGATACAGCTCAGAAGAGGGTGTTTTTGCCCCAGGAAAGGATCAGTTGCATAAAGGAACTGATTCAGTTGGTCAAAACAAAGAAGAATCCTTCTATTCAACTTTGCATGAAATTGTTGGGAAAGACGGTGGCTTCTTTCGGGCTGTTCCTTATGCGCATTTTCATTCAAGACTCCTGCAAAACAGTATTTTGTCAACTTGGAACAAGAAGGTCCAAGCTCTGGACTTCCCAATGCGTTTATCCCCCAATGTGCGTCAGAGCCTCAATTGGTGGTTGATATCCAAGAATCTTCAAAAAGGGAAATCCTTTCTACCAGTTACCTGGAAGGTTGTAACAGATGCCAGCCTTCTGGGCTGGGGAGCAATCCTGGAGGAAGCGTCTGTCCAAGGGAAATGGTCCAAATCAGAGATGACCCTGCCCATCGATATTCTGGAGATCCGGGCAGTGCGCCTGGCCCTGGACGTCCAGACTACGTAATCGTCCTGTCAGAATCCAATCCGACAATGCCACAGCGGTGGCCTATATCAATCACCAAGGGGGAGGTCGTGCGGCCCAGAAAGAGGTGAATCCTATTCTTTCTTGGGCAGAGAACGACATTCCTTGCCTATCAGCAATTTTCATTCCAGGGATGGAGAATTAGCAGGCAGACTACTTGAGTCGCCAACAATTGTTCCCGGGAGAATGGTCCCTTCATCCCAACATCTTTCTGTTAATATGTCAAAAATGGAAAGTCCCGGGCGTGGATCTGTTTGCGTCCAGGTACAACAACTTTGTGTCAAGGCTAAGGGATCTGATGGCATACGGAACAGATGCCTTGGTCTTTCCGTGGGATCAGTTTTCACTGATCTATGCGTTCCCTCCTGTTCTGCTTCTGCGTCTTCTTCGCAGGATTAAGCAAGAAGGGAAGGAGGTGATTCTGGTGGCCCAGAAGATCTTGGTTTGCCGAAAATCATAAAGATGGCGGTAGGGGACCCTTGGACCCTACCACTGTGGCCAGACCTTCTCTAGCAAGGTCCGGTATTTCATCCTACCTTACAAACGCTAAATTTAACGGTTTGGCTATTGAGACCCACATTCTAAAGGACCGTGGGCTGTCAGCTTCAGTAGTTTCTACTTTAGTTAATGCTAGGAAGCCGGCCTCCAGAGTCATATACTATAGAGTCTGGAAGGCATATGTCTCCTGGTGTGAATCCAGGTGTTGGCTTTCCAGAAAATATCCTTGAATTCCTACAGATGGGATTAGAAATTAAGCTGGCCTTGAGTACTATCAAGGGCCAGGTGTCGGCCTTATCTGTATTTTTTTTTTTTTCAACGACCACTTGCTTCACACTCTTTGGTTCGTAATTTTGTTCAGTGGGTAATGCGGATTAATCCCCCGGTTAGGTCACCCCTGAACCCTTGGGAGTTCCATTTAGTCCTGTAGGCTTTACAAAAGCACCCCTTTAAGCCAATTTGAGATATTCCCTTGGTCCTCTTGCAAGAAGAGTATCGGAGTTGGCTGCTCTTTCTTGTAAAGAGCCATATTTGATTATTCATAAGGATACGGTTGTATTGCGGCCTCATCCTAATGTTGTCCTGCCTTCATTTTTTCCAGAACCTCGTTCTGTGGAAGAAAAGTCACTACATTCTCTTGATGTGGTGAGAGCGGTCAAAGGTCTATTTTGAAAGGGACCGCTCAGTAAAACAGATGTTTTGTATTGCCAGACGGTCCTAAAAGAGGACAGGCAGCGTCGAAATCTACTATTTCTAAATGGACTAAATGCACACTCCACCAGGGCTGTTAGTGCTTCTTTGCAGATCTGCAAGGCTGCAACTTGGTCTTCAGTGCATACATTTATCAGATTTTATCAAGTAGCTGTAAAAGGTCATGAGGATATCACCTTTGTGTCCTGTGATGTACGATAAGAAAATAGGATTTTTATAACGGCTTACCTGTAAAATCCTTTTCTTTTGAAGTACATCACGGGACACAGAGGTCCCTCCCTTCTTGGTATACACGTGTATTGCTTTGCTACAAAACTGAGGTACTCCCATTAGTGGGAGGGGTTATATAGGGAGTGCACTTTTTGTCTTAGGGCGTGCCAGTGTCCATCACCTGAAGGGGGCCTATAACCACATAGTAACTACTAAGGCTCTGTGTCTTGTGATGTGCTTCAAAGAAAAGGATTTTACACACAAGCTGTTATAAAAGTCCTATTTTTATACATAAAGGTAATTATGAACGTTCATTGTTTTTGTGCAGATTTCTAACACTTTTTTTTTTTTTTCCCCATTTGATTTTTTACTTTCAGCTTACAAAAGCGAATGGTAGAGGACGAGTGAAGATGAATTTAGGGGGCTTTTCATACAAGAATGGATTTGTGCATCCAGTAAACACATCTGCCTTATGTCAGAATGTAGATTCCCACATCATTCTATTCCAAAAGTGCCAATGCTAAGTAAAGTGAATCTGTATGTATTAAAATATGGAAGCTTCCGTTTCTGACTTGGATTGTAAAGTTGCATGCATCCTTATCCAAACTCAAATTCTGAGCTAGTGAGTCACTGCCCTGAAACCGGTGAAGTCTGAACTCCCATCATGCATGCTTTTATGGTAGGTAGTCCAGCCATGGCCTATATGACAGTGCTGGAGCCTACATCTTTAATACAAAGACTGCAGTGGCATTGCCTATATTTTTCTGCTTACAGATTCACTTCAAATATTAGTACTCACTCTGTTTAGCACCTTATTCATGAGCAGAATAATATTTTAGTCAAGCTGGTGTTTGTGCTGCCATTGAGTTGTGATGAACCCTGACCCACCAGAAATGTCATAATATCCTGTGACTGATACAAAAAAATGTGCTAGTAAGGCTTAAAGACCAAATTAATTTCCATAGCACTGCAACATTTGCAGCTCTAATTTCACTCTACTACACATTTGCAAACAAGTCAAAGCTGTATACAGGACTTTTTTATGGTTTGGGTCGTGTTTTTATTACGGTCTGTGTTGCTGCTGGGAAGAATCACCTTCTTTGTCCTGGTGATTGGCATCACAAAAAAAAATGTGAAATCCGAAACTTCACAATTGTCACCAGAACAGGAAGTAGGGGGGAATTTCCCCTAACCTTAGACAGCTTTTCTGTCACTTATTGGAGAAATATGTGAGCTGAAGTCTAAACTAATAATGTTTTGCCATTTAGGTAAATTTTAATTTTGTTTTCATGCATACTGTATATATGGCTGGAGGTTTAGTAAGTGTTTCCAGTGCCATGGTTTTCCTGATCATAATACTAGAAGCTTGCTATGGTTTTTCCTTTATTATTAGGGCTTTAAAGCTGCACCTAAATGTCACTTTGAATTTGATATATTTTTTAATACTTCCAGCTTAGCTAAAGATCTAGAACCTTTTGCTTGCTTTGAATGTGTCGACTGTGTAAATTCTATAATTTTTATATTTCTGTGAAAAAAAAAAAAAATTTCTACTGGTTTTAAAATTTTAATTCCATTTTTAATATTTTTCCAAATTTAGAGAAGGTAATTTTTAATGCAGTAGTTTTGATAAAATAGCATAATTCTGCTTCTATGTTAAAAACAGCAAAGTAATTGAAATTAGCACTGTTGAATTTCCAACCAATAAACAGTTTAATTTGCTTTGCATTCTGCCTTGTATTGTATTCCTAAATTTCCTCCTACCATGTTACACAGTCACATTCTGGCTCCTGCAGGTAGAAGGGATGAGGGACAAAATGGAGTGACCTTAATATAGGAGGAAGGTACAGGGAGGGGACCCGTCAAGAACCACGCTTTATCCCTTTTATAGGGCGAGAAGTGCTCTGTTGTAGAGCGGAAACATGATCCAACTAGGCAAGTTATAGAAATTCCAAGCAGATTCTGGGTAAACACCTGCATGCATGCATTTATATTTCTTCAAAAGAATAACGTGGTAAGAAAGTGTGACTTTATAAGTGCCAACACACCTCCTCTCAGAGTGAATATTGCTACACATATCTAACATGAACATAAATGATCATAGCACAACTAGTAAATTATAGTAATTCTATGGCAGAGCAGGAGGGGGCTTGTACTGATGCGTTTGAGTAATTCCCTCAGGGGATATATGGCTTGAACCAAATTGGTGTGAGGACAGTATAAATCAACAATATCAGGTGAGGAGCATGCTGTATTAACTCCGACCAAGTTAGGAATGCTAGAAGGTGTGTAGATGTGGAAGATGATTAAAGTCAAGAAGGGGGAGGCCCCACCCCCAAGCCACGACAGGAACAAGGAACGAATACTAAGGCCCATAGATTGGTTAGATTGGAGCCACACAAGAAAAGTATGTCACTCCTACATGTTTCCACAGCGCATACACCCCAGTGAATAGCTGCAATCCCAGTATGGAAGTAGCCGAGGAAAGACGGTCACTGATGGATGCCCATATCACAGGGGGGTATGTATACTGAGGAGACCACAACTCTGCTTTAAATACATTTTAGGCCATTACAAATTGGTACATAAGTACAGAGTGAAAAGCATCCCCTGGCCACAATGTAAACTCTTACCCTCAATGTGGTCTAATAATTTCTTCTATGAAATCCATTTGGGATGTAGCATTAAAGATTTGCCTGGAATAAAATTGGCAGAATCAGGGATTTGGCATTAAACTGTTAGCAGTAAGGCCACTTCTGCTAGAGTCCCATTTGGCTGGCTTCTACTTGGTCTTCAGATTAAATGTCCAGGCATGGCTGGTGTCAGCTCTTTGAGACGAGCCTCAAATATCACACCTGCTTGAATGTCCCATCTTGAAACCTACAGAGACACAAATACTGTAAATGTCTCTGTACATATTACATCTAATCTCTTGAAACGGTTTCCCAGTTTGTTTGTAAATTGGTAATTTTGTGAGCGCATTATTCCAGTGAGACCGGAAAAGCTCTGTCTTGGCCATGTCACACTAGTGCTCCATTTCTGGGAGCAACTCTGTTGTCTAACATGTGGGTTGCCTTGATCTATTTGTTTTTGCAGTTTTTCAATTGCAAAAACAATGCGTGTCCCTTGAGAACCAGAATGCACCACCAGGGACCAACAACCTTATGCACTGAGAGATTGCTAACCGAAAATGTCAAATTTTTATTTTTTTATAGGAAAAGTGCTGATTTATTTACAAGTAATTTTTCAGTATCCACTTTTTAATTCATCACAGTGCAAATTTGTAAGACTGTTTTTTTTGTTTGTTTTTTTAAATCAGGAATAAAGTTTATTAGGCTTTAATAAGCCAACATAACATTTACAGCCAAAATACATGACATTGGAGGACTCGCAAAGCGCTTATGTGCTACATATATCCCATCACAAATAAAGGGACAGTGGGTACTCCCTACCCATAAAGAAAAAGCATTACAGAGCCATCCAGCCTGATAGCAAACATCAGAGTCTTACCACATTCAGCATCAGTACCTTTTAACTATTAATGGTTAAACCACAACATTTAGTGCTCAAAGTAATCCATTTTTACAATACAAATATATAACTATAATGGATTTTAAATATTTTCTCAACAAATTCCATTAAATTACATTTTATACATAAAGGTGATTTATGTTTTGCCTGGAATAAAATTGGCAGAATCAGGGATTTGGCATTAAACTGTTAACAGCAAGGCCACTCCTGCTAGAGTCCATTTGGCTGGCTTATCCTTGGTCTTCAGATTAAATGTCCATACATAGGTCGGGCCCCTGATTTTCGTTTTGTATACAGGACATTCATACATGTTCTTCAAGTCTTGTTTGTCGATAGGAATTGCTCGCACATAGACGACAGGCATGGCTGGTGTCAGCTCTTTGAGACGAGCCTCAGATATCACACCTGCTTGAATGTCCCATCTGGCACCTATAGAGACACAAATACTGTAAAATTGCTCTGTACATATTGCATCTAATCTTTAAACAGTTGTTGTTGGTCTTGTGTATGATTTGCATGTAATGGCAAAGTGACAGATGTTTATGGCTGAAGCTGTACAGGTGGCATCAGCTGTGCTCTTTAGGAGAAGCAGCCGCAGGATTGAACATAATGTATTGCCTACAGCACCAGATGTAGGTTGTTTTAGGGGTGGGTGTGTTTTTTTTGGGTTACGAGTGGTGTGGCTGTCTTAGTTTTTTACCTTCCATAAACAGTCCATGAATATATGCTCCCTCACGAGGGGGGTGGCCAAAGTCATCCTTTGTCTTCTTTGTCACATCAACCGTTAAGCACATTTTATCCAGTGGCCACTCGTTCTTCCGAGCCATGCTCTGCATAATCGCTGGTAAAATACAAAGATATGATCATTTAATGCCAAGAGTTTATTAGAAACAGCAAAGGGCCAGTTCACACATTGGGATTGATTTACTTAAAATGTAGAAGCACTAGTGTGATCAGATTTGCATGTGACTTGAGGTGCGATTCTGCATTGTGATATTGATGAAAGTGCCATTTAATGGCTGTGTGCTTTTGTGTGCCCATAGCGTCGGTGGTAAAACGGCAGCGTTTTACTGTCGGATTTGCGGTGCATTTTGGCTGCTAGCGGGGCGCTTTTAATCCCCCACCCCCCCCCGCTAGTGGCTGAGAGAGTTACAACCCCTGGCAATACGCCGCAGTAGCGGCGTTTTGCCGGCGGTATCACAGCGCTGCCCCATTGATTTCAATGGGGAGCAGCGGTGAGTTCACCGCTCCCAAAGAAGCATGCTGCTGGCAGGACTTTTTGTGACGCCCTGCCAGCGCACCGCTGCAGTGTGAAAGCGCTCAGGCTTTCACACTGCAGACAATGGAGCAGCAGTTTGAGGGCGGATTGCAGGCACCATTTCTAACGCTATAGAGCCTGCAAAACGCCCTTGGTGTGAAAAGGGTCTTACAGTAGCACATGATCATGGAAGGAGCATACAAACATTTTTTTTTTTTTTTACATTCTTTATATCAAAAACAATAGTGTTTTTGTTTACTAGACAGAGGTGGTTGGGTTGAATTAGCCATTTTGGCCTTTCTATCTTGGATGTCGGCAGTGGTAGCTGATTAAGGCCTGATTCACACCTATGCATTTTTTAGTGCTTTTTGCAGATTTGTACTACAGTCCATTTAACATGGTTTCCTATGGAACACGTTCTGTAGTGCAAATCGGCAAAAAGCACTAAATGCATAGGTGTGAATCAGGCCTTAGACTAAACCCCACAGCATGGGGTAGACTACAGCAATGGAAAGTAAGTACTCTCGCAGCAACAAGCTAAGTTTAAACCCAACAGAGACTTCCCTTGTCATTTCCATTTTTCAACCATGGTTCCTTTTTATAAATATATGATGCTATGTTTGCCATGGAACAAGTATGTAGCAAGTAAAATAAGGATTTTTGGTTTACCAGTAAAATCTTTTGTTTTCTTGGTTAGTTTTTCTTTTTCACTTGACACAGAGGGGTAATATTCATGACTTTTTGGTGTTATGCTGCCATGCCACCTTCAGGTGCACGGATCCTTGCTAAAAAAAAAAAGGCAGGTATAACCCTTTCCAGCTACACCAAGCCTCAGTTTTGTAGCAAGTGGGGGATCATTGTGTCCTGTGATGTACTTGCAAGAAAAATATTGTACAGGTAAACCAAAAGATCCTTTATTTCCTTATCACAGAGGAGTTAATATTCATGGCTACTTAGGCTGTCCCAAAGCACTGCCCATGAGGGGTGGGCAACCAAGCCAATATGCCCAAAAACAAGGTGTAAACATCTCTTCCTGCTAGAACCTAGTAAACGTGTGAGAAGACCAGGTGGTAGCCTTACAGACTTGGACAGAAGCTTGATGCAGAATAGCCCAGCGAGCTATGACACACCTAGTGAAATAGGCTTTAACCAAGGAAGGAGAAACCTTATAGGGAAAAAAAGGGGGGGGCGTAACTGCTCTGGAACAATAACAACAAACCACAAACAGCAGCAGCATACAGTGCGATAACACAGGATGTCAATAGGAATAAAAAAAGCTGCGCTACAAAATTTCATACAAATGAGTCCATAAAAACCCACATGATGTCAGGAAGGTCAAGGAAATGTAAATGGTGTAGTCACTGGTTAATGAACCCCGCAGTGCGCATGCATAAACATCAAAAAGTGCCCGATCACCGCAGATGTAGATTCTGCTTACCAAATGGCACGCATTAAAAGGCAATTGGCTTAACCCAGCCTGGGCCTTTAAGCTTGCAGATGACCACAACACAGATGTTAATCGGGTAGAGCTGTATATTTCGTCTGTCCCAATGTAAATTTTTTTTTACCAAAAATATGTAGAACACATATAGGCCTAAACTAAGGAAGAAATTTTGTTTTTTTATATATTGTTTGGGGATATTTATTATAGCAAGTTAAAATAATAGTTTATTTCAAAATTTTCGCTCTTTTTTTGTTAATAGCGCAAAAAATAAAAACCCGCAGAGGCGATCAAATACCACCAAAAGAAAGCTCTATATGTGGGGAAAAAAAGGATGTCAACTTTGTTTGGGTACAAAACAATGTCATGCAACTGCGCAATTGTCAGTTAAAGAGGCGCAGTGCCGAATCGCAAAAAATGGCCCGGTCATTCTGCAGCCAAATCTTCCAGGGCTGAAGTGGTTAATTTGTTGATCTGGAGCCAAGATGCTGTTCGCTTACTGGTGTGTTTGGGGTCGTTGTTTTGGGATAACAGGTAATTGACAGTTAAAGCGAAGCAGTACCGGATCGCAAAAAAGGGCTTGGTTGGGAAGGGGTTAAATCCTTCCGGGGCTAAAGTGGTTAAATACCACCAAAAGAAAGCTCTATTTGTGTGAAAAAAATTATAAAAATGTTCATATGAGTACAGTGTTGCACGATTGGGCAATTGTCATTACCTCGTGCGACAGTACTGAAAATTGGCCTGGGAAGGAAGGGTGTAAAAGTGCCCAGTAGGCAAGTGATTTAAATAGAATTTTGTGTGCATCTGTACAGATGCTTGCTAGAGCTCAGGTATATATTTTCATGTGACCCTTTTATCCACCTTCAGGGCCAGTTCACACCAGAAATCTGTGCGGAAAACGCATGTGTTCCACACTGATCAAAATGCACTGCGCTTGCAATCTGCAGCGGATGCATGCATGCCTGCACTGGATCGCATGGTACAGAAGTACCATGCAATCCGCTTTCTCTGCATTTTATAAAGTAGTGCATGCACTACTTGCTGCAGTCCGGGGCTGAAATCGCGCTGCAACAGAGTCATGTTCCTGTGTGATCCATGGTGTGAATCCATCGAGTCCCATATGTTTAAACAAAGGAGGTATTAAAAGCAATAATTGTAATGAATAAAAAAAAAATTTGAAAACTCGTCCAATATACCTGTTAAGAAGGATTGTGGATTAAAAAATCCAGAAAGCCAGACGACTGCTGGTAACACCAAATCTTGTGTCCACATATCCAGTTCACGACATCGCAGAAGAAGATCATTAACCCTAGGAATTATATATTACAATTGTTAAAGCTTGAACAAAAAAATCAGTGACTTGTTCCGATGATACATATTATGTGGAAGGTTTTTTTGTGCAATATACATTTTTCTTTTTTGCCCATTGAGGGACACATGTTCAGATATAGTTGGGTTTTACAGCCACCTTCTGGAGTTTTGGACACCAGCAAACAGAAAAATAATAAGTCAGCCTCTGTATAACGCCTCTAAAACCAAGTACGCCTTTTTTGACAGTGTTCCTCAGCTTTGCTAAGAAAAGTCTAACTATTGTTTTGTTAGCTTTTAATTTTTTTTCCATCATGGATTCTTCTTTTAGTGCTACACCACTTTTTGAGCTGGTCTCTAGAGCAGGTCTGGATTAGCATTTCTTTAACATTAGAATTGGAAGATGTACCTACCGATAGGCCCCACTACACTGGATGGAGTGTAGCATACAGGGAAGGGAGTTTAACAAGACACGTGGCCACCCATTAAAATGAGAAGAAAAGAGGTTTAACCTTAAACTACATAGAGGGTTCTTTACTGTAAGAGCGGCAAAGATGTGGAATTCCCTTCCACAGGTGGTGGTCTCAGTGGGGGGCATCATGATTTCAAAATACTATTAGATAAGCACCTGAACGACCGCATCATACAGGGATATACAATGTAATACTGACATATAATTACATACATAGGTTGGACTTGTGTCTTTTTTCAACCTCACCTACTATATAACTAGGCATGCTCTGCACCATTCAGCTTGGAGGAATCATCATCCTGCTCCTGAACACATGTAGATCTACGATCTATTTCACTGCCCGCCTACAGTGACCTGGTCACCTCCGGCTACCTAAAACTCTTACCAGCACCAACTGCCTGAGTTTGTCTCACTGTGGGCCTTGTTGTATTACCTCTACACTGTAGCCATAGAAGACATTCCTGAAGACATAGATGGAGCAGTCCTGCTACCAAGAGTGACCTTAGCCCATACTCCCCTAGCTGTTTTGTGGGCTTACCTGTTATCCCAAGAAAGATCCAAAGCTTATAATCCAAAACCTGAGACCCCTATTGTTATAGGGTTGTCAGCATCAGAATCATTTTTAGCTTTGTTGGGTGAGTCCTCCCTAATGTCCACAGAGTCCTCTATGCCTACTCAGCTACCAAGGCATTCAGGCTCCTGGGCTCTAGTGCCATCCCCTACAGAGTCCATCTTCGACCCTTTCAAGGCCCTTACTCTTGCTGGTCTTGTCACCTGATACAATCTCTGGCACTGGAGTCGCCTGCTGTTACCCCAGGTTTGTGTCAGACCTTAATGATGTAGTGCATTCTACCCTGCATTTGGAGGGTCTTTTAAGGCTCCCACAGCTGAACTTTCCAGTATACCAATTGTTTGATACATTCCTCCATATGGAATGAAAACACCCAAAAGGTTCCCGAGTTGGAAGCCTGCCTGAACTTTTCCCCTTTGAGAGGGAGTATTTCAACTAGTTGTCTGTTCCACCGTAGACACACCAGTGATACACCTTCACATGAAGACCACTAAATTGGTTAAGACTGCTCACCTTTTGGGATTCCACTGACAGTCAGTTGGAATCCCTTCTTAAATCCCAGCCTGAATTGACTGGTTTACCCTCTGTCACATTTTTGTGGTGACTTGTCCAAATGGGTGAATTCCTTTAAAAAGGATCCACAAAATAATTTTAGAGTTTTTTGTTTGACTCAATAAAATGTCTGTATTACATATGTAAGCATTATTCTTGTAGATAAGATTTTTTTTTTTTGTCAGCATGCACAAGAGGTGTGGAGGAAGCAAATCTTTTGCAAAGTGCGTCAATCCATATAACGCAAATTACTTTGTACATTAAAAATTATACGTGCATGTGACATGAAATTTGATACTTTTTTAAAATCTGTTTTAAATGTAATTAATAAAAATTTGAATATTTTGAATGTACTCATTATGGTGGGAAATGCAAAGTCCCATAACTCTCTCTCCCCTCATGTCTTCCCATTGGGGGGGGAGGGCCTTGATCCTCATTTCCTAAAAATCGATGGACAAAAAGCTCTGGACCCTTATGCTTCAGTTGTAATGGCTTTTTACAAGCATCTAAATGTGTGACTCGCATGGGACTTATGTCCATACAGATGTGCTGAGCTCTCTGGCTTAGTGCATAGGGCACCGACATCACATCCACAAAGTTTCGACTTTGCTTGTCCTTCAAAAAACATAGGTTTGTTAACCCTGACCTTAACAACATGATCAACAATGCCACAGGTGGACAGAGTGCATTCCTACCTTAAAGTAGGTCAACGGAGGGGTCTAAGGACTTTCACCTCTCTCTAACTACTTTTTTTTGCAGGCCTTCAGAGCCTGACTCTGCCTCTAGGGCTTGCAGTCAGAGGTCAGGTAACGCCACCGAACAGCCTTCTGCATGAAGGAGCACCTCCTACTTCTAATTTGGGAATTGTGTGTTGTTTTTTAGAACAGGACACTCCCTTTAGTCCACAGGCTAGCCCCTTGTCCTTGGCATCACTTTCTGTGATTTCTCATCTTTCAGCTTCTGTTGCCTGAAACCCATTACTTATGTTAAAATGAAGACTTGAGTTTTGGAGTTGTACATTTCCTAAACTCTTTCCCCCCTACTTAAGAATGATCCTCTGATGTTGAGTTCTGTTAACCCATTTTCAGAATAGCCTCTCCTACTCTGTGTTTCTTGGGCTTTCTCAGTTAAAAGTTGAGAGTTAAAGAGTTGGGGCTCTGAGGAAGACATCCACATGGTCTCTGTAGATCAAGTACTCCCCAGCGTGACCATTTGTATCTACTATCCTCTTCTAGTTGTAGTCTTTTCCACCCAACGCAGAGGACCGTGCTTGCTGGGCTGTCTTTACATCCAGGGCTCTAACTTGTTTCCCTAGAAAAGATAGTCACCTCTTTGTCAGTGACCCTATCTTGAGCCAAATTGCTCCCTTTGAAATCACCCAAGGGCTGCTATGCCTTCTCTGGAAAGGAATGGGAAGAGAAGTTACATAGTTTCTATGCTGGATGTCGCCAGGAGTCATACTTTCAGCAGTACTGTCTTCAATAAGGACAGTGCATTGGAATCTAGCTCTCCTAATTCAGCAGTCTCTGAACTGAAGAGAGAGGTCTGTGCACTTGCATGATCTTATCTTCTGCAGATTACCAAGTTACCCCCACCACCACACACTGTCAGCATGCGGAAAACCATCGGGCTCTGCTGCAAGTACCTCTTTTGGGGACAAGATGTGTCTGAAGATTAGCCGATTCCTAGAACCATGTTCAATGGTTACACAAGCTCTGACACCAGAGAGGTAAATACGCTGTTCCCACTTATGCTGGGAGCTGACAGTTTTATGTGTTTTAGATTCCTGACAGGGTATATTTAAGGTAGTGTTAGCAGAATCTGGACAACAGTTTTCAGGACAGCATTCTTTCTGAGATTTTTCTAATGGAAATGATTTGAACCTACAGTGCCTTGCGAAAGTATTCGGCCCCCTTGAACTTTTCAGGCTTCAAACATAAAGATATAAAATTTTAATTTTTTGTGAAGAATCACCAACAAGTGGGACACAATTGTGAAGTGGAACGAAATCTATTGGATTGTTGAAACTTTTTTAACTAATAAAGAAATGAAAAGTGGGGCGTGCAAAATTATTCGGCCCCCTTGCGTTAATACTTTGTAGAGCCACCTTTTGCTGCGATTACAGCTGCAAGTCGCTTGGGGTATGTCTCTATCAGTTTTGCACATCGAGAGACTGAAATTCTGGCCCATTCTTCCTTGCAAAACAGCTCAAGCTCAGTGAGGTTGGATGGAGAGCGTTTGTGAACAGCAGTTTTCAGCTCTTTCCACAGATTCTCGATTGGATTCAGGTCTGGACTTTGACTTGGCCATTCTAACACCTGGATACGTTTATTTGTTAACCATTCCTTTGTAGATTTTGCTGTATGTTTGGGATCATTGTCTTGTTGGAAGATAAATCTCCGTCCCACTTTCAGCTCTTTTGCAGACTCCAACAGGTTTTCATCCAGAATGGTCCTGTATTTGGCTACATCCATCTTCCCCTCAATTTTAACCATCTTCCCTGTCCCTGCTGAAGAAAAGCAGGCCCAAACCATGATGCTGCCACCACCATGTTTGACAGTGGGGATGGTGTGTTGAGGGTGATGAGCTGTGTTGCTTTTACGCCAAACATATCGTTTTGCATTGTGGCCAAAAAGTTCGATTTTGGTTTCATCGGACCAGAGCACCTTCTTCCACATGTTTGGTGTGTCTCCCAGGTGGCTTGTGGCAAACTTTAGACGAGACATTTTATGGATATCTTTGAGAAATGGCTTTCTTCTTGCCACTCTTCCATAAAGGCCAGATTTGTGCAGTGTACGAATGATTGTTGTCCTATGGACAGACTCTCCCACCTCAGCTGTAGTTCTCTGCAGTTCATTCAGAGTGATCATGGGCCTCTTGGCGGCATCTCTGATCAGTCTTCTTGTCTGAGCTGAAAGTTTAGAGGGACAGCCAGGTCTTGGTAGATTTGCAGTGGTCTGATACTCCTTCCATTTCAAAATGATCGCTTGCACAGTGCTCCTTGGGATGTTTAAAGCTTGGGAAATCTTTTTGTATCCAAATCCGGCTTTAAACTTCTCCACAACAGTATTACGGACCTGCCTGGTGTGTTCCTTGGTCCTTATGATGCTCTCTGCGCTTTCAACAGAACCCTGAGACTATCACAGAGCAGGTGCATTTATACAGAGACTTGTTTACACACAGGTGGATTCTATTTATCACCATCAGTCATTTAGGACAACATTGGATCATTCAGAGATCCTCGCTGAACTTCTGAATAATTTTGCACACACCACTTTTTTCAGTTTTTTATTTGCTAAAAAAGTTTAAAATATCCAATAGATTTCGTTCCACTTCACAATTGTGTCCCACTTGTTGGTGATTCTTCACAAAAAAATTAAATTTTATATCTTTATGTTTGAAGCCTGAAATGTGGCAAAAGGTTGAAAAGTTCAAGGGGGCCGAATACTTTCGCAAGGCACTGTATAGATCTCTCTCTCTGGTACAATAGTTTTTATTAAGTAAGACCATGCCAAAATACAGGCCTGAATAAAAGAAAGGCAAAATGGTTCTGCGTAGGGGAACAAAGCAGCACATTTCACGTAAATACAAACAAAACACTTTTTCAAAATGTAAAAGGAAATATAAGTATCCGATGTAAGTGCCAGAAGTGGGAATAAATAACTGGACTTGAAGGTCCAATTTAGATCTCTCTTTCATGCAACATGAACATTCTCTTTGCATGTCATATGTAAGGCCATGTTCTCTGTAGTCAATAATAACAGCACCAGTCTATGCTGAGCAGAGAACAATACAAGATATTCTGACAGTTTCCAGTACATTTCATTAAGATTTTGTTTGTTCAGAACATGCACAATTGGATTTTATCCTTCAGTGGTCCTCTTTCTGCACAGCCTTTTTGAATATTTATTTATTTATTAAAGAGCATAATTTTTTATCATTTTAGATAAATTGTGAAAGGTATAAAACCTCTATCTTTTCTTCATTGGAAAGATTTGTATTTACTTCCTTTCCCAGAAACTTGAGTGAGTGGAGATATACCCAAGGTGGGGGAAATCCCATCTTTCACAGTTGTCACCAGAACAGGTGAAAACATGGGAAGACTGAACCTCTATTCTTGTTCCAGTGATAACATTTTAGATCTCCTTTCATCTAAATTTTATAGGGTGGACCATAGAAACACAGCAACACATGTAATTGAGGCCTTAACCTCCCTGGCGGTATGATTCTGTCCGGAATTTTGTGCTGAAAGCGGTACAATTATTTTGCATGGAAATTTGGCGTTTTTATATTGTAGGCATGCAATTCTTATGAATGAACTCACTTAAATCTGTCCGAACCAGAGTCTAGTAGACATCCCGGGTATGATAAAGTTTGAAACACAAAATCATAAATTATAATAAAATAAAAATATATATAAAAATGATTCAATAATGTAATCAAATCAAAAACACTGAAATTTGCTCAGTTGCAGAATAGTCGCTGTCATTAAATTTATTGTTTGATGATAAATTGTGATTCTAATTTTTTATCTGTGTTTTCTAGCTGGTCTAAAACCACTTTTGACATAAAGGGACACTTTTTGGTTGCTATGGACAATCTCCAGTTTCCAGGCAGAAAAAAAAACTTTTTATTATATAAAATGACATGCAGGGCACTGGGCAGACCACTAGGGACAAAGGGGATGTGTATTTTTTTGTATACAGTACTGTAATCTGTAAGATTACAGTACTGTATGTGTTGTGTGTTTTTACACTTTTTTGAATTTGGCGCCGATCTCCGCTCCCGTGCGTCGGAACGTCGCAGGGAACGGAGACCGGCACTGTGTGAATCGAGCGAGCGGACGGCTCGCTCTCACAGCGGGGAGACATCGCAGGATCCAGGGGAAAAGGTAAGTAACTTCCCCCCTGCATCCTGCACGCAAGCCCGAGTCTGGCTTGGGGTTACCGCTCCCAGCAGAAAAAACTGAACCCGAGCCAGACTCGGGGTTACCGCTAGGGAGGTTAATTTAGTTTCACTATGTCCAGTACTGGAAAAAAATTTAGTCTGGAATCCTAACTAAATATAGATTCAATGAATGGCAGTACTCCATTCTAGTAAGTCATTGTCACTACTGTTTGCATATTATAACATCTACATTCTGTATATCAGTGTGATATTAAAAGTGGTGAGAAAGAGCACAGTGTACCTAAAAGACATTGTTAAATCACAGTGCTCACCATTGCCCTAGCCCGAATGTTGATGGATATGCCAGCCTAGTCCAAGAGTCAGGAACACTGTCATAGTAGAGTGCAGTCTGCAGAGCCTCCATATCTGAGGAGATAGTGAGTTCCCCCTAGGGAGACAAAGTCCTGTCAGTATTATTGACTTTCAAGTTATGAAATAGACTTCAGTAAAGCAAACTGACCTTTAGTCCCAGGTCAAGTTCTTTTAATGACCTCCGGATCTCTTTCATAAGCATATTCATTCGCTCACATTCCTGGAAACAGACCAGGATGTAAGGACTCCTCTCTGTTGTCTTTTGCATTATCTCCTGCAAGTTATATTCTTCTGGAAGCTTTTCCAAAATTTCATCTAAAACATTCTTCACCTGCAAAGAAAAGTATAGATGGGAAAGGCTTGTCCATCTGTGCAATCTAAATATAGGAATACATTTCTTGTAACCAATAAATGCAGCTTATAAGCAATGCCAATATCCTTTAACCGCAACGGCCTAAAGCTGGCCTTATATGGATTGGAATTCAGCTGGTTCAACAGAGACCAGCCGAATTGTGATCCATGTGTAGCCAACCCTGTTAAAGTGACGTCTATCGACCAGGCATGTTGGAAGATTTTTCTCAATCAGCAGTTGCAGCCAATTGGCTGTAGCCACTAGCCAATGTATTCTGACAGCTGTCAGCATATACAATGTCCCATCCATCTACCTTGTGTGAATGGAGAAATAATTGTAACTTTTTTTCTTTAAGCCCACCAGCCAATTGAAAGAAAAAAAAAAAAAAAAGAGTCATCCATGGTCAGCTAAGGTTTTCCCTTGTGCACATTTATCTGATTACTCCCTGGTGTGCTCACCAGTAGCCATTTTAAGTAGTACAACATACCTACTCACAAGGGACAAAAATATGGCATGCCTACCTGTTGCAGCAAAGCACAAAACAAAATCTGCCAGCTGTATGTAATAATAATAAGTTATTATTACTCTTTTCTTCTATTATACACTGTATACAGCACTGATTTATTACACACGTAACCCATAAATTTCTTTTTTGGTTGGATATGAAACCAGCTCAACTTGAGCAGAAGAGAAATGTTTAAAATGTGTGTCGGTTTGTAAATGTTGTATTGCCACAGAGATTTCCTCCCAGTCCTATGTGACAACCCATCAGTTGGACAGAAAGCAAAGGAGGAAATCCCCAATGAGACACATATGCCACGTAAACACGGTCGGAATTTCCGACAACAAATGTTCGATGTGAGCTTGTTGTCGGAAAATCCGACCGTGTGTATGCTCCATCGGACATTTGCTGTCGGAATTTCCGACAACAAATGTTTGAGAGCTGGTTCTGAGCGTGTATACACAATTCCGACGCACAAAAGTCCACGCATGCTCGGAATCAAGCAGAAGAGCCACCCTGGCTATTGAACTTATTTTTTCTCGGCTCCTCATATGTCTTGTACTTCACCGTGTTCTTGACGTTTGGAATTTCCGACAACATTTGTGTGACCGTGTGTATGCAATAAAAAGTTTGAGCCAACATCCGTCGGAAAAAAATCCATGGTTTTGTTGTTGGAATGTCCGATCGTGTGTACGCGGCATTACTCTCCTAACTCTATCACAAATGAATTTTAGTTCTGTATCTGTCCCCACTGATGAGTTACTCTTCACTTCCAGTTCTGCTCTACAACTGTTGAAATAGAAATGTTAGGAAACATCCTAAGCAGGAACAGATACAGCAATAAAGCTTTGATTGATGTTTTAATTCTTCCCTATTTAAATCTAAAAAATGGACTGGAAGAAAGTCCTATGGTGGTATGAGAGGGACAACCTCAGCCTGGGCTCCCACCAGGCCACACCCCAACATGTTTCACTCCGCCGCTCGAAACCTAATCATGGTGGGGATCCCCATGACTAAGCTCTGAGGGGCGGAGTGAAAAACGTTGGGGGCGTAGCCTGGTGGGAGCCCAGGCTGAGGTTGTCTCTCTCATATCACCATAGGTCTCCGTGGATGTGCGGCACCAGGGATCTTTCCTCTCTTCTTTCTAGTGACTACAGGAGCTGAGATGAGCTCCATCCCTTGCCAGTACTCCTGTAGTGGTTGCAGCATTACCCACACTACTCTCCATAGTGATTGTGCCTAAGCAGCACACTAAACAGACCGTGCGTCACAGTGTGCGATTGGGGCTGCTCAACTAATCCTGCATACCTGTCAAATTAGGACATCTGGCTGTGTCCCCATAAACAAATGGCCGAGTTATGCTGTACAGGCCACAGCGCATGTGTGAATGAGGCCTTAGCGTTAAAAGATGTTTGCAGGTCAGTAAAATGATAGCTGTAGTTCTAATACATACAGGCAGCCAAATGAGTGTCTCAACAGTGCATGTGTGGTTTCTTACTATCATTATACATCTATGATAACAAAACTAGCCTACCTTTTCTTCTATGGAAGATCCTGAACCTTCACCAATCAGATTATCCTTAGGCTGCAGTTCTAGAATGGTCTTAAAAAGGTTATCAGATGTTACTGTCAAGAATTCAATCTCTGCATTTGGGTGGAGTCCATATAAGACAGGGTTTTCTGCAGGCAACATTTCATCAATATAGTCGTGGTATCCAATATAATCCAAATTTGGAGGAGCCTTGAAACCAGGGGCTAGATAAAGCTCACCATCAAGCTAAAAAAAAAAATAATAAAAAAAAGATTTTAATTACTTTTAAACACTTAGAGGAGCATTTATATTATATTATATTATAATATTATATTATAATATAATATTATATATTATATTTAGCAAAGTCTCTGAGACAGGTAGTAAAAAGGGTCACTGGTTCGAATCCCAAACACGACACTACCTGCCTGGAGTTTCCATGTTCTCCCTGTGCCTGCGTGGGTTTCCTCCGGGTACTCCGGTTTCCTCACACACTCCAAAGACATGCTGGTAGGTTAATTGGTTTCTGTCCAAAATTGGCCCTAGTATATAAATGTGAGTTGGGGACCTTTGTGGGCTCCTTGAGGGTAGGGACCGATGTGAGTGTGTGATATATGTGTGCTTTGTAAATTGACGGCACTATATGGGTGCCTTAAAAAAAATAGGGATAATTGTAGACACGCACCCACACTCACTCAGGTTGAACTGGATGGACTGGTGTCTTTATTCAACCTTGCTAACTATGTAACAGGTTTACAGACTTGTACGCCTGTATTCCTGGACAGCCAAGTGCAACAATTTGCAAAGTTCTGAGACAAAATGTATTACTAAAACAGATTTCACTCTTCACAGACACATAATTAAGAAGATGTCCTGTTTCATTCTGTCACAGTGTGACTACAGAGCAGACAAAGAAGGAATTACTCAAGCTGTAACCTTGTAATACATTTGTTGCACAATCTGTCTCACCGCTCCTGTTTAGCATCTCCTTGCTTTACGACAGAATTGGTAAAAAGCCCCTTAGAATTTTTACTTGTTCGTCTGTCGTTATTTTTCTTATTCATTAAACTCCAGTATATCTGCACTAATAGAATGTTAATACGACTCACATTCTGACATGCAAATTAGCTTTAAAATGTTTAAATTGCAAGGTAAATACAGACAAGAATAACAAGAAACTGTAGGAGTTGATATATTAAAGGTACGATTTTCAACCTGGATAAGTTGAAGCTCTTCTTAACATGACCGAATGGCTAATTGCTTCTGGGAAATGAGGAAGGGGACAAGAACGGCCTGACTGCTACCGTTACTCCCGTTGTAAGCAGCACCGGCAGCATCTGTCATTGCTGTTAGCACCCCTCCCCTGTATAATGTGACATTTCAAATTTTGACAACTCAATAGGTCTTTTTATGAAACCCTTGCCTAAATGTAATCTTCTTAGCAAGGATTTGCCCTCCTTCTATGCCACAAAAATTTTACACTAAACGCACGTATACTGACTGATGACCCTATCCAAATTACAAATCCCATGCCAACAGGACAAGTATGTAATTGATTTGCAGCAGTCAGTTACTGAAGATGCTAATGAAGAGTTTCATTGTCATACAACCTTCATGTCACTGTCCACAGACAATCCCACTTGTGGTGCACACGGTTCTCCATGAGCACATGTTGTTTCTTTTCACTAAAACAAAAACTAGATACGTTCCCCTGACAGCCTTGCAAGAATTCACTAATTTTATACATTCACAGAAAAAAAAAATGTATAAAACATTTCATATACTTAAATATTACATTACCATTGCTGTGCTCATATACACCTCTAAATAGGTCTGACATAACCTTCTGTCCCAGTCATCAGTTATGTGACCACCGTACATGATTTCTCCAAACAAGTAGCGCAAATCTTCCCATGGTACCTGTGGTTGGAAATTAGAAGGTTAATATCATCTAATTTGTATTTTTATAGCGTTTTTCTCCCTAGGGACTCAAAGCGATTAGGAGCCATCTTGGGCACACTCAACTGAGCCAATTAACCTACAAACTAAATGTCTGTCTAATGTCAGAGATCCTGCTACTTACATGGCTGACTGAAAATACAATATCTACATTTTTCCTTAGATACTGAATACAGAAAATGATAAGGTTTTGTTGCCTTAGGCTGCATTCACACCTGAGTGTAGCGATTTACTGGTGTTTTTATTTGAGAGTTTGTCCGCATTTTAGAAGCATATTACAAGCATTTTACAGCTTCATACATTTTTGTTTAGCCAATAGGAGCAAATAGGAAGCACTAGGGGGAGGAGAAGTGGAGGGGATTAGGGGTGGAGAGCTGCTGTTTGAGCAGAAAACGAGCGACAAAACACTCGTAAAATGCTTATGTTACACATATGCAGGCATTCCCATTGAAGTCTATGGGCCCAATCTGCCCCCAATCTGCCAAAAAGAAGCTCATGTACTTTTTTGTACAGGCGATTTGCTTCAGGCAACAGAATTCTCAGATGTGAACAGGGGCCATCGAAACTAATGGGATTTGGCTTGTTGAGTGTTCTAGAGCTACAAGCTTTAAGCATAAAATCTCTCACATGTGAACAGGGAAGCATGTTAACTGTGGATGTAATCCACCACATCAGTTCAATGTTAAAGTAAAACTAATGGCAAAACTTTATTTAATTTTGGATAAAGCAATGGAGAATTATAACCCCTGCCAGTTTTTTTTTTTTTGGTCATTTGTGTCCTATTGAGGAGAGTTGCTTTCGTATCCTGTCCCATAGCCTATACAAGAAATGGGAGGAAATCCCTCCAAAGTGAAGGAATCCCTGATTGTGCCGATGGTCACCAGAATTTGTTATCTTGGTCAAAAAGCGGTTTAACCATATAATCACACACACTTGCACAATGCACTTGATGGACGTGTCTTTTTTCGACCTCACCTACTATGCAACTATGTAACATGCAAAAATTTAGGATTTTCTTTTCTTTTAACTTTCGATGATAACAGAAAACATGACATATGACAATAGAGAGAGTGGAATAAAAACCTGTCAGGCGTTCTTATCCCTCTCCACTATCTATAACTAAAAAATAATGAAAAAGTTTTACTCTTAGTTATTAGGGATACCACACTCTGTGGTGACTATTGTATTATTATTATTAATATTATATGACTGGCCTTTTTATACAAATTGCGTATTCTATCACTGAATTAAGCCTAGATTATGTGGCTGGCATCATTTGATACAAAGTTCTCTTTGGGACATTCTTTATTCATACAGATTATTATTATTATTATTATTATTAAGGATTTTGTGTGACCTGTGAATTTGAGGATGCAAAATTGTTCGTTTAATTTTAAATTTAACAGACAAAATAACAAACTTACTGGCTGCATGTCCAGGTAAAAAAAAAGAAGAAAACTAATGTAGCAACCACAAAGGATTGGTAAACTGAAAAATATAACATTTTTGCTTTTGGCTTTAGATACCCTTCCACCACACGGTCACTTGTAAAAGAAACCTGGATAGTAAAAGCCAAGCATCTACAGTATGCTTTGCTGCTCCCTGGCTGCTGTAGATGCGCCACACTGCTCTCCCAGCCACATGCTGTATTTTCTCTTGAGACCAAGAGAAAAGAAAGGAAAGGGGCATAGGCAGCCTCGTAGTGTTATACCGTCTTTATTGAACTCAAATAAAACCAAGTATAAGTATTGCAGAGAAGAGAAGAATGAAAAGTGTGGAACATGCAGCGAGTAGCAATCTGCAGAGAGAGGTGAGGAGCTGCCGGTGGCATATGTGGTAGAAGTTATCATCCAGTGTAGTGGAGAGCTGATCCTGTCCTGGCTGCCGATATGATCCACGCTTGAATCTCCTCCTTCAGTTTGACAGGTGCAAGGAATTGTGGGATGCGCATTTTGAGGACACACACTTCCTCTTCATCAGTCTGATGAGAGAGGATGATCTAGACTGATGAAGAGGAAGTGTGTGTCCTTGGAACAGTGGCCACATGCATTTTTAAAAGTGTGCCCTAAGCAAATTCTTTTGTTTGTATTTTTTCTTGGCAGCTCTTACATCACTATGATCCAGCAGGAGAAACCACAGCATATTGCAGAAGAACAGGTATTCAACACATCCAAAAGTGTAGAATACTTGCAGCAGGGAGGTGGCTTTTTAAAACACGGGCTGCTGAAACAGTAAATACAGTATAAATGGCCTTAACAGTTCAGACTTCTTTTACAAGAGACCATGTGACAGGGTCATATTAAGTCAAGGACTTAAATCTTATTAACAAATCAGTTATGACTTCACCTGCAACATGCTTTTTACGGACCAGTGACTTAAAGTGGAAGAAAACCCTAACTATAACTATTCTAAAAAATGTTCCCTCCCCTCACCTACTACATATCCTACCTAACCTGTGTAATAATGATCTGTGTATCTACCCATTTCCAATCCACTCTGGTCTGGTCAAATTATCCTGCAGCTCCGGCTCAAACAGTGCTCAACAATGTCTGGGAATTCCCAGAGTTGCGACATTACCCAAAGGCTCCAATGGCTAAGACATTGTCTGCGCTTTTTCCTCTCCCCTGCAGCAGCCGCTCACTGATACAGGGGAGCCGGAGCTGCGGGATCATGTGACCGGACAGGATCTTTTTTTATATAGTTTAGATAGGATAGTTGGGGGGGATTGGGGTATTTTAAGAAAAGTTATAGTTAGGCTTCCATATTAAAATACTGAAGCCAGAAGTATTTGGGCAATTAGCATTTGGAAGTCAGCAATGTTGGTCTTTAAGATTGCATTTGTACAAGTTCACTTTAGTTATATAGATGCACTGTATTTTTTATGTTCATTATCTGCATTATAGAAATATGAACAGACACAATAAAGAAAAATGTGATGAACACAATCGGACACGGGTTTGATGCTACTATATCTCACAGATCCCGCTGCTAACAATTTAAAAGCATTTTACACAGGCACCTGAACCCAACCCACATAAGTATTATTTTTCAAAGTCACCTTGTTAATTTAATAAATGTGGCATGAACTTGTTTTACCTTTCAAATAAAATCACTCATCTCACCTTAATTTCATCTCAAGTAGATTATCAGTGGGAATGTCACAACAAGGTGGCATCCTTAATACATAATAATGACACATGCAAGAATCTCAATGTTATTTATGTATGTGACGTGCTGCAAATTGCTTCCATCATCAAAACTAATTGTAGTGATTATTAATGCAATGTTAAGGACTGTCAGATTTGCTGTATGTAATTACATTTTTGCCAGTGCTTCATTACCTGCCTAATGAATAAGGAACACATGTACTGTACATGGAATCCACTGCTTTTGGTAATGCCATAAAGAGCATTTTTCTTACATGCTTGATATTTCAGAGGCTTACTGTGTATTTATAGTTACACAAACTATTTATTATAGATGTTTAAAATGAAACAGAGCGTTATAAGGTATCGTTTACCCATAATGCCTTGTGTAGATTCACATCCACCTGCTAATCACTTGCCATCATTGTGCATCATTGTTTTTGTCTGATGTGTTAGCTGAAATTCTGTGGAACCACCCTGAGCATATTCTTCGGACAAAGCCCAGAATAAGGATAGGCTTAGATGTGCGGCTAAATGTCGATGCCTCTGAAAAGCAATCTGTGTTTTAGCTCCATGGCGTGCAATTTTTTAAGCTCCATAGGTGTGCCATAGGTTGAAGGAAAGAAATGCGCACGATTTCCTATTAACACAGCCGGTGCTGACAAGCGAATCCCTCTTGCAAAGACATTGTGTATTCTCCCGGCAGAGAGTGCGGGAGAAGTCATCCCCGCTAGGAGAAGACAGTGATTATTGCTAGGGGCTATAGCAGCCGCTAGCGATAATCGCGAGTATAATCTGGCAGGCAGGTTGTACCCAAGTTGCTAGATCATCTTGGTACATTCAGCCTGCCCATACTCGGTTCGAGTCTCTTAAATGTGTGCACAGATCAGTCAAATCTGCTCGTTATATATGCATGTTCTGCTTCTTTGTGTCTTGCTGATGCTTGTACTAAAAGTCTACTAGACAAGTCCTGTCTGATTGAGAACAACAGACCCTCTGCAGTTTCTAATACTTTCAAACACTCCCAGTGCTTCTTGTAGCCAGAAACCAAGTGATCTAGTTTTTTTTTTTTTTTTTTTTATTAATTAATGGAAAAAGAAAAATATACTTTTTTTACTTAAAATAACAATGTGATTTATGTGACTGGGGAATGCCAACACATGTCCTACTGAATCATGCAAAGTGTGTGTGTATGTATTTATTTGTCAGTACAATTACAGAGGCTGTTCATTTTGGTCTCATCAGTGACACCTTCTTAATATGTACTATAGTATTTACTGTAATATTTACTTTGTGGCATAACCATTAAGGCTGCTTGAGCTTTGCAGAGAGTATTTTTTAATTTGACATTTCAATAATGACTGTAGCATTATGAGAACTCTAATGTAATCTAATTAGGTAAACAGTAGTCTTATTGTAATTATCATCATCTTATTAACCTTGTTTTCCAGGGGAACAAAAGTGTGAAACATGACTACATCTATATGATAACGATACAAACTAATAGTAGGCTTATGATAACTATACCAGATATTACAGATGTTATTAAAATAGATTTTCATTTATTTTAAAGGAATCATTGTGGTAACTATGTTATAATAACAAATTTATGTACTGATTTCTGATGCTTTTATCCTACCTTTGTGTTGGCTTCTAGGTAGTTATAAAGCACATTGACGCAGATTGTGAGATCTCCGGCATTGAAAGGGTAGCTGCGGTTCCAGCCCTGGGGACCAAACTTGAGCCGTCCAGCAACACAGGCATGGAAGTAACAGAGAGAAAAGAGGATGCTTTTGAACTCCTGCTCTCTTGCACACATCTCAAGTGTATCCTGTAAACCATAAAGGGAAGGGTAGCCATTGCAACCAATAAAACCAAAGAAAGAAAAGGACAATAAAAGCACCAGGCAAGTGTTATAAAGAAGTATTCATATCATTAGGGACTGCATATATTCTGCTCAGACTTGCACATATTCAGAATAGCTTTATCAGAATCTAAGAAGGGTTCTTCCTGAGCTTATCATTTACTATTTACTCTTAAGGATCAAATTATTTACCAGCTTATAAAAGGGTAAATATATGGTGTTTTCAATTATCTTTCATATACACCATGAAAAAATAAATCAGATTGATTTAACTTGGAATGGACTTCCAGCAGAGGTAGTGAGCCAGTCAACACTAACTGGATTCAAACATGTTTGGGACAAACATATATCTATACTCAGACAAAATAGTGAACAAAAATAAGAAAAAAAACACGCTCACAACAAAATAGAAAAAAAATCAGGAATAGGAGGAACCAGCACCTATCCTAATTTCTATGTATAATAGACATCAATAGGAGCATAAATGTATGTGTAGCGCTGTCTATACATACATTTATACTCAGACAAAAAAAAAAATGGGGATGACTTGATAGACTACTTGGTCTTTTCTCTGCTGCTGTTCTTCTATGTTTCTATGTTAAACTGGAACTATACTGTATCTGAGCACCACAAACCAAAAATGCTATTTCATTTATTTTTAACACTCAGAAGATGCCCCATTCATCCATGTCTCTATGCTTTGTTTTGCTGAGATATCACTTTGAAAAACACTCCCTAGCATTTCTAGCTGTGGCCATCTTGAGTAAGGGCAGATGATTCATGAGGCAGGAGGGTGTGCATAGCTAAGAAAACCCCTCCTCCTCTCCTGAAGACTCCTGGGATGTATGACAAAGAAATGTAAAAAAAAGTTTAAAACAAGTAAATATAATATACCTTCCTATCTATTTGCTAATGCTTGCAACATAAGGATTCAAATAGTCTATGTTGATTAGGGATGGGCCCGGTGCTCGATGCGAACCCACGTTCGCATCGAGCACCGGGCGTTCGCTCGCTCGGCGAGCCCAGAACTATTTTGGCCGCTCGCATCACGTTCGTGTGATGCGAGCGGTCCCGCAATGCATTGCGGCCGGCGCGGCCGGCGCAGTGCATTGCTGGCTGATGATTGGCCAAGCATGCACTGTGACCCCGCATGCTTGGCCAATCACAGCCCCGGAAACTCGAAGAGCCATAATTGGCTACAGGCAGGACGCCTGTAGCCAATTACAGCTCAGGGGCTGTAGTACACGCCCCCCCTATAAAAGGCCGCCACGCCGTCTGCGCCGGTCACATGCTGTTCCGGCGCAGATTGAGCAGGCTGATTCTGTGACACTCTGCTCGATTTAGTTAGGTAGAGAGATTCACTTACAGAAATTGAGTTAGATAGATTCAGTTACAAAGATTGATTGAGAAAGAGGGGCTTGTAGTGTGTTCGTGGCAGGCAGGCAGAGCTCCTATATTTTGTTACCAGAAGCACCTATAGGACTTGTAGTGTGTTCGTGGCAGGCAGGCAGAGCTCCTATATTTTGTTACCAGAAGCACCTATAGGACTTGTAGTGTGTTCGTGGCAGGCAGGCAGAGCTCCTATATTTTGTTACCAGAAGCACCTATAGGACTTGTAGTGTGTTCGTGGCAGGCAGGCAGAGCTCCTATATTTTGTTCCCAGAAGCACCTATAGGACTTGAAGTGTGTTAGTCCCATCACACACACAGAGCTATATTTTCTTCCCAGAAGCACCTATAGGACTTGAAGTGTGTTAGTCCCATCACACACACAGAGCTATATTTTGTTCCCAGAGGCACCTATAGGACTTGAAGTGTGTTAGTCCCATTTCACACACAGAGCTATATTTTTCTTCCCAGAAGCACCTATAGGACTTGAAGTGTGTTAGTCCCATCACACACACAGAGCTATATTTTGTTCCCAGAAGCACCTATAGGACTTGAAGTGTGTTAGTCCCATCACACACACAGAGCTATATTTTCTTCCCAGAAGCACCTATAGGACTTGAAGTGTGTTAGTCCCATCACACACACAGAGCTATATTTTGTTCCCAGAGGCACCTATAGGACTTGAAGTGTGTTAGTCCCATTTCACACACAGAGCTATATTTTCTTCCAGAAGCACCTATAGGACTTGAAGTGTGTTAGTCCCATCACACACACAGAGCTATATTTTGTTCCCAGAAGCACCTATAGGACTTGAAGTGTGTTAGTCCCATCACACACACAGAGCTATATTTTGTTCCCAGAAGCACCTATAGGACTTGAAGTGTGTTAGTCCCATCACACACACAGAGCTATATTTTGTTCCCAGAAGCACCTATAGGACTTGAAGTGTGTTAGTCCCATCACACACACAGAGCTATATTTTGTTCCCAGAAGAACCTATAGGACTTGAAGTGTGTTAGTCCCATCACACACACAGAGCTATATTTTGTTCCCAGAAGCACCTATAGGACTTGAAGTGTGTTAGTCCCATCACACACACAGAGCTATATTTTGTTCCCAGAAGCACCTATAGGACTTGAAGTGTGTTAGTCCCATCACACACACAGAGCTATATTTTGTTCCCAGAAGCACCTATAGGACTTGAAGTGTGTTAGTCCCATTACACACACAGAGCTATATTTTCTTCCCAGAAGCACCTATAGGACTTGAAGTGTGTTAGTCCCATCACACACACAGAGCTATATTTTGTTCCCAGAAGCACCTATAGGACTTGAAGTGTGTTAGTCCCATCACACACACAGAGCTATATTTTGTTCCCAGAAGCACCTATAGGACTTGAAGTGTGTTAGTCCCATCACACACACAGAGCTATATTTTCTTCCCAGAAGCACCTATAGGACTTGAAGTGTGTTAGTCCCATCACACACACAGAGCTATATTTTCTTCCCAGAAGCACCTATAGGACTTGAAGTGTGTTAGTCCCATCACACACACAGAGCTATATTTTCTCCCAGAAGCACCTATAGGACTTGAAGTGTGTTAGTCCCATTTCACACACAGAGCTATATTTTCTTCCCAGAAGCACCTATAGGACTTGAAGTGTGTTAGTCCCATCACACACACAGAGCTATATTTTGTTCCCAGAAGCACCTATAGGACTTGAAGTGTGTTAGTCCCATCACACACACAGAGCTATATTTTCTTCCCAGAAGCACCTATAGGACTTGAAGTGTGTTAGTCCCATCACACACACAGAGCTATATTTTGTTCCCAGAGGCACCTATAGGACTTGAAGTGTGTTAGTCCCATTACACACACAGAGCTATATTTTCTTCCCAGAAGCACCTATAGGACTTGAAGTGTGTTAGTCCCATCACACACACAGAGCTATATTTTGTTCCCAGAGGCACCTATAGGACTTGAAGTGTGTTAGTCCCATTACACACACAGAGCTATATTTTCTTCCCAGAAGCACCTATAGGACTTGAAGTGTGTTAGTCCCATCACACACACAGAGCTATATTTTGTTCCCAGAGGCACCTATAGGACTTGAAGTGTGTTAGTCCCATCACACACACAGAGCTATATTTTCTTCCCAGAAGCACCTATAGGACTTGAAGTGTGTTAGTCCCATCACACACACAGAGCTATATTTTCTTCCCAGAAGCACCTATAGGACTTGAAGTGTGTTAGTCCCATCACACACACAGAGCTATATTTTGTTCCCAGAAGCACCTATAGGACTTGAAGTGTGTTAGTCCCATCACACACACAGAGCTATATTTTGTTCCCAGAGGCACCTATTGGACTTGAAGTGTGTTAGTCCCATTACACAGAGCTCCTCTATTTTCTTTGCAGAAGCACCCATAGGACTTCTAGTGTGTTAGTGGCATCACACAGAGCTCCTATATATTCTTCTCAGCAGCACCCACAGGACTTCTAGTGTGTTAGTGGCATCACACAGAGCTCCTCTATTTTCTTTGCAGAAGCACCCACAGGACTTCTAGTGTGTTAGTGGCATCACACAGAGCTCCTCTATTTTCTTTGCAGAAGCACCCATAGGACTTCTAGTGTGTTAGTGGCATCACACAGAGCTCCTATATATTCTTCTCAGCAGCACCCACAGGACTTCTAGTGTGTTAGTGGCATCACACAGAGCTCCTCTATTTTCTTTGCATAAGCACCCACAGGACTTCTAGTGTGTTAGTGGCATCACACAGAGCTCCTCTATTTTCTTTGCAGAAGCACCCACAGGACTTCTAGTGTGTTAGTGGCATCACACAGAGCTCCTCTATTTTCTTTGCAGAAGCACCCACAGGACTTCTAGTGTGTTAGTGGCATCACACAGAGCTCCTCTATTTTCTTTGCATAAGCACCCACAGGACTTCTAGTGTGTTAGTGGCATCACACAGAGCTCCTCTATTTTTTTTGCAGAAGCATCCACAGGACTTCTAGTGTGTTAGTGGCATCACACAGAGCTCCTCTATTTTCTTTGCAGAAGCACCCACAGGACTTCTAGTGTGTTAGTGGCATCACAAAGAGCTCCTCTATTTTCTTTGCAGAAGCACCCACAGGATTTCTAGTGTGTTAGTGGCATCACACAGAGCTCCTCTATTTTCTTTGCAGAAGCACCCACAGGACTTCTAGTGTGTTAGTGGCATCACACAGAGCTCCTCTATTTTCTTTGCATAAGCACCCACAGGACTTCTAGTGTGTTAGTGGCATCACACAGAGCTCCTCTATTTTCTTTGCAGAAGCACCCATAGGACTTCTAGTGTGTTAGTGGCATCACACAGAGCTCCTATATATTCTTCTCAGCAGCACCCACAGGACTTCTAGTGTGTTAGTGGCATCACACAGAGCTCCTCTATTTTCTTTGCAGAAGCACCCATAGGACTTATAGGAGCTCTGTGTGTGCCACTAACACACTAGAAGTCCTATGGGTGCTTCTGCAAAGAAAATAGAGGAGCTCTGTGTGATGCCACTAACACACTAGAAGTCCTGTGGGTGCTGCTGCGAAGAATATATAGGAGCTCTGTGTGATGCCACTAACACACAGAAGTCCTATGGGTGCTTCTGCAAAGAAAATAGAGGAGCTCTGTGTGATGCACTAACACACTAGAAGTCCTATGGGTGCTTCTGCAAAGAAAATAGAGGAGCTCTGTGTGATGCCACTAACACACTAGATTTTCTTCTCAGCAGCACCCACAGGACTACCGACTACAATGGCTGGAAGACCGCCAAGGGGAGGCAGAGCGTGCAGAGCCAAGAACACAGGGCAGGCAGGCTCTGTTTCTAGTGGACGTGGACGTGGACGTGGACGTGGTCGTGCATCGTCAACAGCACGTGGCCATGGGACACGCGCGTCTTTGTTTTCGGCAGCTGGACATGTGGAGCCGCATCATGCTGAAGGCTTGGTAGAATGGATGACCAAGCCCTCCTCATCCTCCTCATCCTCTCTCGCCCAGGCTCAGGGTACTGACAGAGCATCATCAGCCACCCCTTCCCTAGACCCACCATGTCCTCCTGAGGAGTCCCCCGAACTCTTTGAGCACAGTGTTGGGTACATGCTCCAGGAGGATGCCCAACGATTCGAAGGCTCGGATGACGATACCCAGCTTGAGGAATCTGGCAGTACTGTTCCACCAGCTGCAGCTTACTGCCAGGTTTGCTCTAGTGGTGAAGAGGGAGGGGATGATGAGGTCACTGACTCCACGTGGGTGCCTCAAGGGAGAGAGGATGAGGAGGAGGACGAGGAGGAGGAGGATGCGGCGTCACATGTCCAACGAGGCAGGATGCCCCCTGGAGGCCAGGTAGAGGCCAGCACAGCAACTGTACAACACCGCAGAGCTCCGCCTGTGCAGGGCGCTGCCTCTGCACGTTATCAGAAAAGTTCTTTGGTGTGGGCCTTTTTTGAGACGAGTGCAGCAGATCGCACCACTGCTATTTGCAATATTTGTCTCAAGCGTATCTCGCGTGGCCAAAACATCAGCCGCTTGGGCACGACAAGCATGACCAGACATATGGCGACCTGCCATGCAGCTCGTTGGCAGGCACACATAAAAGACCCACACCAAAGAACTAAGCGGACCTCTCCTTGCTCCTCCTCAGCTGGGATCTCCATCCCCACTACACCTTCAGTCCTCTCTGAAAGCTGCTCTGAGAGGACTGAAGGTGTAGAATTCGGTGTGTCACAACCAAGTACTTGCAGTACACCGACGTCCGATTGCAGCAGGCAAATTTCCCTGCCCCAGCTGCTGGACCGTAGAAAGAAGTACACTCCCAGCCATCCACATGCCCAGCGGTTGAATGCTAGCCTTGCTAAATTGCTAGCACTTCAACTGCTGCCTTTTCAGTTGGTAGACTCGGCCCCCTTCCGTGAGTTTGTTCAATGTGCGGTTCCTCAGTGGCAGGTTCCCAAACGCCACTTTTTCTCGCGGAAGGCGATTCCGTCTCTCTACCGGCATGTGGAGGGCAATGTCCATGCCTCGCTGGACAGGGCGGTCAGCGGTAAGGTGCATATTACCGCTGACTCATGGTCCAGCAGGCATGGACAGGGACGGTACCTTTCTTTCACGGCCCATTGGGTCACTCTATTGGCAGCTGGGAGGGATGCAGGACAAGGTGCAGTAGTGTTGGAGGTTGTTCCGCCACCACGCCTCCAAAACGCGACTACTGCTACTGGTTGTGACACACCTCTCTCCTCCACCCCCTCCTCTTCTTCTTCCTCCAGTGCTCTGTCCTTGGAACCAGCGGTGCTCCGTAGGCGTACAAGGGGCTACGCAAGTACGCAGGCAAAAAGATGCCATGCCGTGCTTGCGCTGGTGTGTTTGGGGGACAGGAGCCACACTGGGCCAGAGGTTCTGGCAGCTCTGCAGGGGCAGGCCGAGAGGTGGTTGACGCCACGTCAGCTTAAGCCAGGAATGGTCGTTTCTGACAATGGCACCAACCTCCTCTCCGCCCTGCGACAGGGGCAGCTCACCCATGTGCCCTGCATGGCTCACGTCCTCAACCTGGTGGTGCAGCGGTTCTTGGGCAGGTTCCCAGGCTTACAGGATGTCCTGAGGCAGGCCAGGAAAGTCTGTGTGCATTTCCGCCGATCTTATAATGCCAGTGCTCGGCTGACTGAGCTGCAAAAGGAGCTGAACCTGCCCAAGAACCGCCTAATATGTGACATGCCCACCAGGTGGAACTCAACGTTGGCCATGCTGCAGCGACTGCACACGCAGCAGAGGGCCATCAATGAGTACCTTTGCGACTACGGCACCAGGACAGGGTCAGGGGAGCTTGGTTTTTTTTCCCCACGTCAGTGGAGCATGATCAGGGATGCATGCACTGTCCTCTCACCATTTGAGGAGGCCACGAGGATGGTGAGCAGTGACAGTGCATGCATCAGTGACACTGTCCCTCTTGTCCACCTGTTGGAGCATACGCTGCGTGGGATAATGGACAGGGCACTTGAGGCAGAACAGAGGCAGGAAGAGGAGGACTTCCTTGCCTCTCAAGGCCCCCTTTATCCGGACAGTGTTCCTTCTGTCCCACCCATCACACAGGAAGAGGATGAGGAGGAGGAGGAGGAGGAGGAGGAGGATTGTGTGAGCATGGAGGTGGAGCCTGGCACTCAGCATCAGCAGCAGCAGTCTTTTAGGGATGATGTACAGTCCCAACAAACCAGTGGACTTGTACGTGGCTGGGAGGAGGTGGCTGGCGATCATGTCATCCTCAGTGACCCAGAAGACTCCGGACCGAATGCCTCAGCTAACCTACGCTGCATGGCCTCCCTGATCCTGCAAAGCCTGCGGAAGGATCCTCGTGTTCTTCGGATCAAGGAGAGGGACCATTACTGGCTGGCCACTCTCCTTGATCCGCGGTACAAGGGTAAGGTTGCGGACCTTATCTTGCCGTCGCAGAGGGAGCAGAGGATGAGACATCTCAGGGAGGCCTTGCAGAAAGGTCTGTGCAACGCGTTCCCAGAAACTGGGAGGCTACAAACTCCTGGTCCTGGGCGACGAGTTGCTGAGGCTTCGGTCAGTGGCAGAAGGAGCGGTGGGGAAGGTGGACGTCTGACCGATGCGTTCAGACAATTTTTTAGTCCGCAGCCCCAAGGTATGATCGGTTCCAGCAACCATCGCCAGCGTCTGATATACATGGTGCAGGAATACCTTGGGGCAAGGTCAGACTTGGACACCTTTCCCACCGAAAATCCTCTGGCTTACTGGGTCCTGAGGATGGATCACTGGCCAGAGCTTGCACAGTATGCAATTGAGCTACTGGCCTGTCCTGCCTCCAGCGTTCTTTCCGAACGCACATTCAGTGCTGCTGGAGGATTTGTGACTGATCATAGGGTGCGCCTGTCCACCGCCTCGGTTGATCGACTGACATTCATCAAAATGAATCAGTCTTGGATCACCACCAGCTACCAGGCACCTGAGGCGGATATAACCGAATAATTTTTAATGTCACATCCCTTCAAGACTGCCTATGCTGATGCTGAGTGACTGTCCTCTTATGTTCACTGACTATCCTCTTCCTCCTCCTCAATGATCCATGCCACCACACCAGTGCCTAAGGCACAATTTTTCAGCCCCTGTTTAACAGGGGCGTGTACTTCCAATTTTTTTAAAAAAATGCTTCGCAACACGTGTGACTGCTGTGCTCCAAGTACAGTCTCTGTGAGGGGTTGCAGTGTTGTGGCACCAGCACCAGTGCCTAAGGCACAATTTTTCAGCCCCTGTTTAACAGGGGCGGGTACTTCCAATTTTTTAAAAAAATGCTTCGCAACACGTGTGACTGCTGTGCTCCAAGTACAGTATCTGTGAGGGCCGGGTTGCAGTGTTGTGGCACCAGCACCAGTGCCTAAGGCACAATTTTTCAGCCCCTGTTTAACAGGGGCGGGTACTTCCAATTTTTTGAAAAAATGCTTCGCAACACGTGTGACTGCTGTGCTCCAAGTACAGTATCTGTGAGGGCCGGGTTGCAGTGTTGTGGCACCAGCACCAGTGCCTAAGGCACAATTTTTCAGCCCCTGTTTAACAGGGGCGGGTACTTACAATTTTTTAAAAAAATGCTTCGCAACACGTGTGACTGCTGTGCTCCAAGTACAGTATCTGTGAGGGCCGGGTTGCAGTGTTGTGGCACCAGCACCAGTGCCTAAGGCACAATTTTTCAGCCCCTGTTTAACAGGGGCGGGTACTTACAATTTTTTAAAAAAATGCTTCGCAACACGTGTGACTGCTGTGCTCCAAGTACAGTCTCTGTGAGGGGTTGCAGTGTTGTGGCACCAGCACCAGTGCCTAAGGCACAATTTTTCAGCCCCTGTTTAACAGGGGCGGGTAATTACAAATCTTGATCTAATAGTTCACAGCAGGGCCCATTCCTGCGCCCACCAAGAGTAACTATGAGGGCCTGCAGTCTTGTGGCAACACCGTCCACCACCACCGCCAAAGGCCCAATTTTTCTGCCCTGTTCATCAGGTGCTTGCAATTACAAATCTTGATCTAATAACTCACAACAGGGCCCATTCCTGCGCCCACCAAGAGTAACTGTGAGGGCCTACAGTCTTGTGGCAACACCGTCCACCACCACCACCAAAGGCCCAATTTTTCTGCCCTGTTCATCAGGTGCTTGCAATTACAAATCTTGATCTAATAACTCACAGCAGGGCCCATTCCTGCGCCCACCAAGAGTAACTATGAGGGCCTACAGTCTTGTGGCAACACCGTCCACCACCACCGCCAAAGGCCCAATTTTTCTGCCCTGTTCATCAGGTGCTTGCAATTACAAATCTTGATCTAATAACTCACAGCAGGGCCCATTCCTGCGCCCACCAAGAGTAACTGTGAGAGCTTACAGTCTTGTGGCAACACCGTCCACCACCACCACCACCCCCAATTTTTCTGCCCTGTTCAACAGGTGCATGCAATTACAAATCTTGATCTATTAACTCATAGCAGGGCCCATTCCTGTGCCCACCAGTCTTGTGGCTACACCAACATCTAATAGGGCAAATTTCTGCAGAGTATATACGCCAGGCCCCTACTTTCAAACATCCAACTTACAAACGACTCCTACTTGCAAATGGAAAGAGAAAACAGGAAGTGAGAGGAAATCTACCCCTAGGAAGGGAAATTCTATCCTGTTAGATTTAATTTGGGAAAAAGGTATCTCCTCTCTACTGATACTTTATCACCAATCCTTGTTTCAATTAAAACCCCACTTTTCCAAAAACATTTGTCATTGGGACGGAAAGTGAGGTGACATGTTCTGAACAGATGTGCAAAGACAGCAAATGTTACAGGGGTGATAACCCCTCCCTATGTTCTCCAAAAAGCTTAAAAATAGATTTTTTTGGGATGGAGCTACACTTCATAATGTACCTGTTCAGATTCTACTTAAGAACAAACCTAAAGCCGCAAGTGGTTTTAAATGGCTTCTTTTTTTCCTTTACAAATGTCATTTTGTGCAAGGACAGTTCTAAACACGGGA
Organism: Lithobates sylvaticus; assembly: GCA_028564925.1. Classification (NCBI taxonomy): domain Eukaryota; kingdom Metazoa; phylum Chordata; class Amphibia; order Anura; family Ranidae; genus Lithobates; species Lithobates sylvaticus. The sequence continues at coordinate 435,384,357 of CM053030.1, forward strand.
AACACATGCCACTTCACAGGCATACTTTAGACACCCCCAGGTACCATATTTAAAGGAAAATTTCACTTTTTTTTTTTCACTTTATGCATCATTAAAATGACTGATCCCGAAAAAACGTTAGTTTTTAAAAGTTCTTTTTGCATTGATATATGTCCCCTGGGGCAGGACCCGGGTCCCCAAACCTGTTTTATGACATTAACATGCATATTGGCCGTTGTAATTAGCACTTTTGATTTCGAACGTTCGCGTCCATTATAACGTATAGGGTTCGAAAATTCGCGCGAACTTTCGGTCCGTTCGAAGGTTCTGGTTCGAACCGAACCCGGGGGTGTTCGGCTCATCCCTAATGTTGATTGAGAGAGTGAAGTTCCACTTTAAGAAAACACTATCAATGTAGAACAATGCTTTAAAAAACAAAACTTTATTTTATGTAGAGTTTGTTATATTTGTGAATGAGAGTTGGGCATTTTTGTCCTTTATATATGTAAACTCTGCAGTACTGAACAGTAGTTCTAGTTTACACATCTCAGAATGTAAGTCAATCTTTTCCCTTTTTGAAAAACATTATATTTCAACTTTTCTCAAGAAGGGAGTAAAAGTGGTTGCACATTGAATGATTGCTGATGTTTTGGCTAATCTAAAAATTGCTAAAAATTACATTTAGTGAAACACAGCTATACTGAATTAAAATATACACAGAAAATACACTATAGTTTTCCTTTACGACCCTTGGGCAACCATAGCCATGGGATTCCCACCCTTAAAAGCCAGACAAGGACTGGTGACACTACTGCTCAGCCTTGCAAAATGCACTATAGGGACAAAAGTTTGACACCTGACTATCATTGCTACACTATATGGCCAACATTATCTGGTCACTCCTCTAAATTATTACTGTAAGTCCTGGTGTCTCCAGTAAATATGAGTCAGGTCATCTAATCCAACATTTGTATACCTGACTTCACAAATTAGTTTTTTGGCTGAATAGATATCAATTCCAACAGATGTACTCCTAATTAATTCAGGAAGCCTTCCCGTATGAATGGAGGCTGTTTTTAGCTGGGGGGGGGGGGGGATGGGAGAATTTCCATGTTTTGAATGTCCATCTAGCTCATATAGCTGAAGTTGTTCCACACACTTTTGGCCATATAGTATATGTCATGTAATCCTGAAAAGGGTGTGGGGTGGTTTAGGAAGCTGGGATGTTAGGAGGGATGTTCCACTTGGGTACCAGAGTCTTTCAAGAAGCCATGGATATACTGAGTCTGGTAAATGCAAGCAATCATACAAATTTCAGATTGCATGTAGGAGTGCAATAACCAGTGAATCCAATTACCAAAATTGGTCATTATTCAACTAGTTGGAAAACCTCTGTAGGCCATTCAGTTTTATCTACAAAACTGTAAGCAAGTTCTTCACTGCATATTTTGTGCCATTTTGTATTTACAGACAGTTTAGGAGGAAAAGTTCTGTGGGTGTTTGTTATCATGGTGACAAGTTGAGCTGATGCCTCACCTGCTGTCATTCTTGGTAAGGGGTCTGCCAATATATTGCAACCTACTGTTAAAGGACGTGGCATATACTGCCACGCTAGAACACAATGCATGCTTTGATACAGATCAAGAACAATCAGCTGAACTAGAAGCTATCAAATTGATCCTATAACTTTGGACCTTTGTAGTAATGAGTATCATATACTGTAAATAGGTGTAGGATATTTGGTTAAACAGATCACAAAGTCTAGCATTTATTGATTAGACCAAACAATGGAATTTCATCATGTAAGATGCAGTAGCTGTGTGTCTGGCCCTTCTTGACATGAAAAACTGATACAATTGGAATCAAACCCCTCCTAATGGGTGGTGAATCGTTACCTGGTCAAAGTTGTATAGAGCTGCATGCAGGTTAGCCAGCATTCCCGAAGGGGGTTCATTTGTGATTTTTATAGAGTTCTCCAGTATTCCTTGGGGAATTATATGTTCATCTGGGGTAGAAGCTGGCTCAGCACTGATGAAGATCCTGTAGTCCTCATGACTTCCTGTGCTATATTTTTCAAGAAGACTCTCCAATGTCGCTAGCCACTTGGCCACTAAGTGGACATTCTATCAACCAGATAATAAGACAAATACATAAATAGGTTTACTATAAAAAAAAAAAAAAAACATATATATATATATATATATATATATATATTTTTATACATATACACACAGGCATACCCCAGGGCATGTATGTAAAACGAAAATGTACTTAAAGTGAAGCAATACCCTTTTTCACTTTCCAATGCATGTACTGCATTGCAATAGTCATTTACAGGCATAACTGATTACCTAAGCAAGCTGGCCAACCCCAATTTGGTTTCCCTGTCACTTACGGTTCGGGAGCAGTACCACGTCAAGCTGACCAAGATTAACCATAGACACCAATGTTAAAAACTGGGAGCAGTACCATGTCAGGCTGACCAAGAATAATCATAGACGCCAATGTGTCCATACTCACGAGTGTACATAAAGTGAGAGTACTTAAATCTGGGTATGCCTGTATGTATGTATGTATGTATATATATATATATATATATATATATATATATATATATATATATATATATATATATATACACACACACACACACACACACACACACACACATTTATATACACATACACACAGTTAGGTCCATACATATTTGGACACAAGCACAATTTTCACACGTTTGGCTCTGTATGCCACCGGAATAAAATTAAAACGAAACAATCCAAATGAATTTGAAGTGCAGACTTTCAGCTTTAGTTCAAGGGGTTGAACACAAATAACAAGTACACATTTTAAGAACTGCAACCATTTTTATGCACAGTCCCCCCCCCCCCCCCCATTTTCAGAGGCTCAAATGTAATTGGACAAATTAATATAATCATAAAGTGTCAATTTCTTATATTTTGTTGAGAATCCTTTACTGACAATGACTGCCTGAAGTCTGAAACCCATAGACATTACCAAAGACTGGGTTTCCTCCTTTCTGTTGCTTTGCCAGGCTCTAACTGCAGCTGTCTTCTGTTGTTCTTTCTTTGTGGGTCTTTCTGCCTTTAGTTTTGCCTCCAGCAAGTGAAATGAATGCTCAACTGGGTTGAGATCAGGTGATTGACTCGGCCATTGCAAAATATTCCACTTCTTTTCCTTCAAAAGCTCTTGGGCTGCTTTTGCAGTGCGTTTTGAATCATTGTCCATCTGTACTGTGAAGTGCCGTCCAATCAACTTTGCTGCATTTGGCTGAATCTGGGCTGACAGTATATCTCTAAATACTTCAGAATTCATCAGGCTGCTTTTATCATCTGTCACATTAGCAATAAACACCAATGACCCAGTGCCACTGGAAGCCATGCATGCCCATGCCATCACCATGTTTTACAGATGATGTTGTATGCTTTGGATTTTGAGCTGTTTCAAGCATTCGCCACACTTTTTTCTAACCGTCATTCTGGTACAGATTAATCTTAGATTCATCTGTCCAAAGAATGCTTTTCCAGAACCGGTCTGGCTTTTTTAGATGTTTTTTTGGCAAAGTCTTATCTGGCTTTTCTATTCTTCAGGCTTATGAATGGTTTGCACCTTGTGGTAAACCCTCTGTATTTGCTCTTGTGAAGTTTTCTCTTGATTATAGACTTTCACAATGATATGCCCACCTCCTGGAGAGTGTCCTTCACTTGTCTGGATGTTGTGAATGGGTTTTTCTTTACCATAGAGAGGAATCTGCAATTATCCACCACTATTGTCTTCCGTGAATGTCCAGGTGTTTTTATATTTTTACTATCTCTCTGATGGATTTGTTTTGTTTTTGAAGCCTTACAATGGCCTGTTTCACTTGCATGGACAGCTCCTTTGAACGCATGATGTAGGTTCACAGCAATAGATTCCAAATGCCACATTTAGGTTGAAGTTGTGTTGTAAATAACTCAAAGTCACGTTGAAGTTGCTTCCAAGTCACGTTGAAGTTGCTTCCAAGTTGCCTTGCTAAGTCGCGCTGTAAGTCGTGTTGCCCCAGTGTGAACCGGCACTTAGAATCAACTCCAGACCCTTTACCTGCTTAATTGATGAAGAAATAACGAAGGAGTAGTCCACACCTGGCCATGAAACAGCTTTTGATTAAATTGTCCAATTACCTTTGGTCCCTTGAAAACGAGGCTATTCTTAAGAGCAATAATTCCTAAACCCTTCCTCCGATTTGGATGTACATAACCTCAAATTAAGCCTGAGAGTATGCACTTTCAGCCCATATCCATCATATAACTATAGCTTGAATATATTTTGGCAAATACCTGAAAAAAAATAGAATTGTGCCTGTCTCCAAATATTTATGGACCTAACTGTATATATATATATATATATATACATACACATACATACATACACACACATACACAGTATCTCACAAAAGTGAGTACATACACCCCTCACATTTTTGTAAAAAATGTATTATATCTTTGCATGTGACAACACAAATGAAGAAATGACACTTTGCTATAATGTAAAGTAGTGAGTGTACAGCTTGTATAACAGTGTAAATTAGCTGTCCCCTCAAAATAACTCAACACACAGCCATTAATGTCTAAACCGCTGGAGTACACTCCTAAGTGAAAATGTCCAAATTGGGCCCAATTAGCCATTTTACCTCCCCGATGTCGTGTGACTCGTTAGTGTTACAAGGTCTCAGGTGTGAATGGGGAGCAGGTGTGTTAAATTTGGTGTTATCACTCTCACTCTCTCATACTGACCACTGGAAGTTCAACATGGCACCCCATGGCAAAGAACTCTCTGTGGATCTGAAAAAAAGAATTGTTGCTACATAAAGATGGCCTAGGCTATAAGAAGATTGCCAAGACCCTGAAACTGAGCTGCAACATGGTGGCCAAGACCATACAGTGGAATATAGGCAATTGAAGGCTGCGCTAGCAAATGTGACTCACCACTGTGAGTATAGATAAACCATACACATCCTTGATGACGCCCTGGAGGAGGGGCGCAACGCGTTGACGCAATTTCCGGTCAGTAAGCCAGTGACGCTGCTTCCTGTTCTGTTTTGGAGCGCATGCCAAGCGCGCACCCGGAACTCGCTGATCCCTGTCTGCTCAATAGTGAGTTACTATTGTACAGTGTTCCACAGGTCTATCTCAGCGATACTACACATGTTGTTTTATTTCTTTCCTTTCCACGGCTTTGATATTTATCTGGAGTCCCTGCTGATCCACCCCGAGTTTCAATAGGATCTTTTACATCATCCACTTCACCATCCTGAAAATACTTTTTAAGACCCTAGGACTGCAAAGCTGTGGGTCATTTCGTTTTGGTGAGTGGGGTTTCAAAAGGGGACCATCGTCCAAATGACCACCTGCAATTAATGACTTCAATCATTTTAATAGTCTAATTAGTTCTGTCTATCACCCATGATTTAATTTTTGATTAATACAAGTCACCTTTGACACTATTCTATTTTTGTAGCCATTGTTGCACAATTTGATTGTTATATCAATATATATGTTTCTATTTGTTTCACATACACTCACAGTGAGTCACATTTGCTAATTTAGTCTCTAATTTTTTTTTATGTGTATGGTTTATCTATACTCACAGTGGTGAGTCACATTTGCTAGCGCAGCCTTCAATTGCCTATATTCCAGTCTTCAAGGTTCATTTAACCTTTCCAGGCAGCAGAAGCAGTAGTTTGTATCACGTGACTATTTTATCGCATAGTGATTGTAATGCGATTTTCACAATTTATGTTTGTTTAATATCATTCCATTTGGCGCAGGCTATTAAGTTTTGTTTTATATAAGACCATACAGTGGTTTAACAGGACAGGTTCCACTCAGAACAGGCCTCGCCATGGTCGACCAAAGAAGTTAAGTGCATGTGCTCAGCGTCATATCCAGAGGTTGTATTTGTGAAATAGACGTATGAGTGCTACCAGCATTGCCTTACACAAATAAGGATGTTGCCATATATGTAATAGCAGCAAACAGTATTATAAGTAGCAATAAAATTAATCAACCGTTTATTATTTTATCTTGTTTTTTTTCTGTACCTGTTTTGAACCACTCAGAGTTCACAGTCAGCTAGGGCAGTCATTTGATTGCACTTACCTGCAGAATTACCCAATGGCCTTGCTCTGCAGCTTTTTCCATAGTCTCCTCTGCTATCTTTTCTTGCCCCTGTCCCAGAGATATGTTATGGAATTTTCCAGAATCAATTGTAAAACCAAGTTTTTTTCCTAAGAAATGAAATACACATTACCCACAAGTTAGAACATAGGTCCCTTCTTAACCAATGACACCACCAAGGTCGCTATCTTGTTATTTCTTGCCTTGGCAGTACTACCTCTGCACAAACTATCCCATCTGCAGTCTATCATGAATGCTTCTGTCATCTACCTACCCACCGCTCTGCTTTGACCATCCCTCTCTGCCAATCCCTTCACTGGCTTTTGCACTCATCCAGCAAATACAATTTAAGATCCTAACTACATACAAAGTCATGCACAACTCTGACCCAAGCTACATCACCAACTTTGTCTCATGATATCAGTAAAAAACATCCATTCCACCCCTCTCAGGACCCTTCTGCTCTCTCATCACCTTTTCCAATGTTCATGCCAATACTTTTCCAGAGCCCTTCATTTGGAAATCTCTACTTTAATGTATTTGACTCTCTTTTTTCCTATTAGATTATAAGCTCTCAGGAGCATAGCCCACTTACTCTCTTGTCTTGAACTGTATTGTAAATTGTAAAGCGCTGCACAAACTGTTGGCACTATATAAATCCTGTATAATTATAATACCAATGCACCAACTTAGTAGGTACAGTGCCTTGAAAAAGTATTTTTAGACAAGTACATCTCTTGCTTAACTTGTCTAATGAATACTACAAGGCTTGCTCATTAAGGCAGAAAGCAATGTCCAATGTACAGTAACCAAGGGCAGTCAGTCAGGGCAATTTTTCTACTAACTTGCCTGCAACAATTTATTCTTTATGTCATCACTGATTTTCCAAAGGATTACTGAATAAGCCCAGGTATGAAGTGCTGTTTTAGGTTTGTTTACTGTGTGGTGAACAGATCCTAAAGAACACGGAGCAGGTGATCCATGTATATGAGCCCACACATACATAACTGGTATATACGCATTGATAGCAAATGTTAATGCACCCAGCAGCTAAACCCTTTTGCTATGTGAAATGAATGACATTTACCTAGAGTTTCAACATCTTTCAGTGGGTTGACACCTGGAGACAGGATGAAGAAAACAGGTGTGGCTGGACTGGTTTCCTCAAAGGATTTGGCCAGATCTGGCCTTGCCCCTTCCACATACTTTGACCCAAGTTTCTCTTCCACAAAATTTCTGTTGAAGTGTAAAACCATTGTAAGAAATTATTAACAATGAGGAAACAGAATTTAATTAAAAAAAAAAAAGAAAAAAAAAAGATAACATGATTCTTGTGATTGAATTTGGTACTGACAGGTTCTGCATACACGGTACTTTAGTATAAAGCTTATTGTAGCATAAAAAAGTAATGTCTACTACCACAGGCCATGCTTAGATCTCAACAATCCAGAATCAAGCATCAGCTCCCTCTCATGGAAGTAAGAACGACCGTAAAAAATCCAATATGCATTTTTTTTTCTCTTTTGTTGCAAACAGCAATTTAATCTGAATACACAAAAAATCTGCACAAAAAACCCCAAGAAAAAACAATAACTAGGAATTAAGTCAAACCTGATAGCGTAGGTCATTCTGTCTGGCCGCAATGCTCTTAATATAATTAGTTTCTGTAAAGAGCTCTTGTTTTTCCACTCCTGTGGAAGCTTCTCCTTTTCCGGACACTCTGACTCCGCCATTTTTTTCCATCGTTTTGCTGATCCTTCTACATCTCTGTCTAACCCATTGAATTCTTCCAGTGTAGAAATCAACTGCATTAGATTAGACCGATAAATACAAGATTCATAAATAGACCTATATGACACATTTTATGGCTTCTAAATATTGGCATAAAGAGTGTTGCTTCTAAATTCCTAATTACATGGATTTCTAAAATATTGTAAAGTGAACACATGGGTGAATTACAGTCACCCATACACATTTGCCACAGATACTTATACTGTTTTAATATTCTAGCTGCTCAACACAAGATAAAAGAAGACCAAATAAGTAAGAAATACTGTTTCATGCTTTTCATACCCAAAATGCTAATTTATTACACCCCAAAAAAAATATTCCTAATTTAAACTAAAACATAATTTTCTGTCAACTTTGGTCGATATATTAACCTAGCTCCTAATCTTCAAGATCAGTAATAATCCTGCCAGAGACGATCATTGTGCCAAATATTATGCCAATACTGGTGGCAAAATTACCACCTGGCCAAAAATGTTACCTTCCAAGGCAATTACAAGCTGTAATATTTAAATGCTTATATTTGTGGCGCAAAGATACAATGTTCCTATACTATCAGCTCTAGAAAAAGTTTTCTAACATGTCTGGGCAAAGACATAATCTTACATAAATCAATTGGTATCTGTCTTATTCAAGCTATATAATTAGGGCTTGTATCCAAACATTTAATGCCATAAGGCCAAAATCAGTTGTGTGCTTTACCACAGTGACCTCTCAGATGTTATAAATTAGAGACTATTGAAAGCTGGTATTTGATTGGCTGTTATGGGTTACACACTGCTACTCTCCATTTCCAACAATGTCAAATTTCAGTAATGTCTAAAAGAACTAGTTAACATTATATAAACACCCATTTTTTTACATGTTTTATTTGGTATTAAGTTTTTTTGCATTGTAATTGAGTCCTTAAAAAAATATTTAATATAGCATGTGAAGCATTAATGATTTTGGAAACTGAATCTGACAAAAAAATGATGATACCGATAGTCATTTATGCTAATAAGAAACATTTGCAGAGACAACATTTCCTGGAACAACTTGTTATGGTCCCTGGAAATCAGGTACAGGTGTCAGATAAGCTTTGCAGTATGGAAAGATGATGACCCCTATCCCACATTATGAACTGCTTATACACTGCTTTATCAATTGTGCCATAAGCAACTTGCCCTCTTTGATGCCAAGTCTGAGACTAATGAAAGGCATGGGCATGTCACATTCCATATGCAGGCTTTTTCTAAACTTGGGATATAAAAAGGGATGGGTGATACATATGCTTAAAAGATTATCAAACTAACACAAATAGAACACTATTAAGAAAGCATGTTTCATGACAAACATTTCTAATCATACAAATACCTTGATAGCACTCCATGATTGAACAGACAAAAAGTCAACAGAGCTCTGATAAATATGGTCCACTGGAAACCGCAGGAGAAAGTCCAGTTCAACTGAGTCAATTTCCTTTAATTTCAGAAGAATCTTCAGTGTTAAAAAGAAAAAAATATTAAACATAGCTCTTAAATAATTCATACTATTCAAAAAAAATTTTGTAATAATTTAAGTAGACTATCACAACGTAAACCTTTTATGGTATATAATCCCCAAGACCCCTTTCACACTGAGGCAGTTTTCAGGCATTTTAGCACTAGAAATAGCCTCTAAATAGCGCCTGAAAACCGCCTCCCATTCATTTCAGTGTGTTTTTTTACACTGGGGTGATGCGCTTGCGGAACGTTAGGAAAAGTCCTGCAAGCACCATCTTTGGGGCGGTTTGGGAGCACTGTATATAGCACCCAGCCTGAAAAGCACTTCGGAAGCACCGCAACACGGGCGTTTTTAACCCCTTCTTTGGGGTTAAAAGCGGCCGAAAAGCGGCGCAAAAACAGTGGTAAAGCACTGCTAAAACGAGCAGCTCTCTACCGCAAAATCTCCTAGCTTTCTCTAAGGCCTACAGAATTACTCCCCTCTATGTCATGGGGAAAAGAGGATGGGGGGTGCTTGCAGCAGTTCTGTCCTATGATGACAACACTGCCCCTCGATAAATACAGTACAGAGAATAAATGGACAGGGAGTGTGTTAAAGCAGAACTACAGTCGGCCTCTTAGATGGCTCTGCCTCCCCCCCGTGCCACCGCCGCCACTGCCAATATGGCAAATGCAGAGATGTGCCAACGGTTCTGCCCAGGCTTCAGGTCTTGGCAGACCACGTTGGTGTATCTGTGTATGTGCAGTTGATTTTCTGCACATATGCAAAAACAGCAAAAGGCTTAGGACTTTCCTGATAGGCGTCTTTGCATGTGCAGGTAGTTGAGGAAATCAGCGCAGCTGTGGTGAAGGGTTCTTTCAGGACCCGATGTCCTGTGACAAATCTGCCCCCCTGCAGGGAGTGGGGAGAGAAAAGCATAATTCTCATCTAGGCGGTTCATCAGGGAGAGGTAAATTTTGATCAGTGTGTGTCAGTTCTTGCTCGACAGATGTTTACAATTTAATCAACTTTTGTCAAAGGGAAGTGCTTTCAGAATTGAATGTGCATGGCCAGCATTACTGCTTTAGTGCAGGATCACCTTGTAAATATAAAGGAAAAAAGCCTGAAATCTAATACAACCACTACATCCAAAGACTGGTAAGTTTCAATATATTACAATTTTATTTTAGTATTTAGATACACTTTAATGAGAAATGCTAACGGAGTGCTGTAAATACTGTATTTGCAAATGTTTGCAAAGGGAACACAGCAACAGATGTATCAGTTATGTGAAACCTACAAAGAAAACAGCATGGTTTACTCAAAAACAATAGTGATCTGTGGAAATATTTCACATGCTACTCCAGGCGACTCCACAATCACATCTCAGGTGTTGGCTCAGCTCAAAGCTATCCAAGAAATTAATTGTGCCAGCAACAGAAATGCCACACACTGAAAAGCAAAATAATATTCTTCCTTTATTAAAATAGCTAGTTTCAACATGGAGAGAACAGAATTCTGTGCCTAGCACGAATGTCAGAATAGAATCTGTTCCTGTTGACTGTTTTAATGAAGGAAGAATATTATTTTGAATCTTGGTGTGTGGTATACCTGTTGCTGGTACAATGGAATTTGGGGGTCCATCCTACAGACTAGGATTGGTCCTGGCCCAGCTCCAGTCTGCCAACCTGATATTTTTTCCCCTTCTTTGTCTTATACTTGTTTTTCTATTTAAATTTTTTTTATACTTAACCTGGCCATAGATGGTTTGAATCTCGGCCAATTCAGCAGTAACCGGCCAAGATTCGAACTACGTGTGGGTAGGTTGACTGTACCCAAGTCGATTGACCAATCAATTTGGGTGCAACCAGCCTGTGGAATTTTACATGAGATTATTGCTAGCGGCTGTTACAATAATCACTGTGTTCCCCAAGCAGGGACAGCTTACCTCGCCACCCTCCCCAACTGGAAAACACAAAGCACCACAGGAGGGATTTCCCTATTACCAATGACTGTGTTGATGGGGGAATCAAGCAATTTTCTTTCCTGCTTGTGGTTGCAGAAAAGAAGATCTTTCCATCTATGGCCGGCTTTAATATTTCTCCTTTTTTTGTTTAGTCAGCGTTAAGCCTGCAGCCTTGCCGCTGTCCTTTTGACTTCTGGGGGTTTTCCACAGTTTTTGTTAATAGAGGATGGTACTTTTTGATAGAGTCACACGCACTCATTAATTTTGATCTTAAATGCTGAATACCTAGCCCCTCATATGCAGTGTCTACTGGCACGTGGGTTTTTGCCTCACTACCTTTATTGGTGGGACTGTTTTTCCATTTTATTCCTGTTCTACACCGAAGCCTATGTGTTGTTTTGCACTTGTGTGAGCTTTTGATCACTTTTGGGTCTCTGTTAAACACATACTATACATTTTATGCTTTTGTACATCAGCTGCAAAACAAAATAAATGCTTGATGTTATAGGCTTGTTTATAATGCTTAATAAAAATCTATTGAAACAAATTATGGGTCTGATCAGCTGTAATGAAAAACAGCTCCAATTTTTCTCCAAAAGGTCTCTGTGTCCATTATCAAACATCAGTCTCTGGGTATTCCTGGTACGATACTCCATCAGTTCTTCTGAATAACTTCTCAATTAGTATAAAACAGTCCAGTTAATGACATATTTCCACATACTGGGGGTAAGTGATCTATTACAGCACAGTTAGTACTACAGTATATCAGTGGAGGTAAGTGACATTACACAGTACAATGAATGAAGTATGATTTCCTCACACTGTAGGTAAGTGTTATATTACATAAAAATTTGAGATACATCCGTTCCTCACAGTAAGGGTAAGTGATACATTATATTTGTCTGCATTTAGGGACACGCACCTCCACAGCTGCCAAACTGGGATTAGCAGTCGCTGTGTCCTAACAGACATGAATGAGCCTGACTGCCTACGGATGCACAGAACACCCGTGCATACTGTGTGGACAAAGATGGCTCTTCCCATGTGTGTGTGGATAGGTATTCCCTTGTGAACGAGGTCTTGAGATATCTTGTTACCTCCTAGTGAAGGCAATGGGGTTGATTTACTAAAGGCAAATAGACTCTGCACTTTCGAGTGCAGTTGCCCTCATTTTCCCCAGAGCGTAGTGATTGTGGTGACACTTCACTTTGTAAAGAATACCCAATAAATTACAAGGAAAAAAAATAGAAGCAGAGCTTAATTGCATTCACTAAGCTCTGGGAAAAAAAAAGTGCACAGTCTATTTGCCTTTAGTAAATCAACTCCAATATGTTACAGAATAATTGATGGGGTTGATTTACTAATGGAAAACAGACTGTGCATGTTGCAAAGCATAGTTACACTCATCATCATCCAATCACGTGAAAGCAAAAATGCAGTTTTTTTTTAATTTTTTTAAATTATCCTTGCATGTGATTGGGTATTCTTTGCGGTTTACCTCATTTACTAAGCTCTGGAGCAAATGCACTTTACAAAGTCTATTTGCCTTTAGTAACTCCACCCCCCATATTTCCTAACTGTGGAGATGCGTGAGTGTGATATACAGTAAACTTAGTTATATGGTATGTCGTAGTGAAAAGCCCATTTCTGTTTAGTAATCTAGTAAATTGAAAAGCCAAATCAATATTAACCAATGATCTCCTTTCAGGACACATTCTATCACTGGGCCTCATTTATGAAACGAGAGCTGATTGCTTTGTGCGAGGCAAGCAACTATGCTCACAGTTTCTTTTGCTTATATGAAATTCCTAGAAATATGAACCGATTTCTTGCTACAAGCAATATGGACAGTATTTATTTCATACAGAAGGCCCACACTATCTAGAATAACATTTTTTTACAACAGCAAGCTGTTCTACTATTACATTATTTTCAATACATCATATAGTTCAGTTTTACCTGAAAAGCAGTCTGAGACAGGAACGTAAGTTTGTCCTTTTCAAAGAGCCCCTGACTCGTATACAGGAATGTTGAGTATGTAATACATTCAGTCAGGTTTTCCACTCTTTCTTTTACATCTTCTGAGGCCTCTGCACGTGCAATGGCTTTATGGAAGACTACATTAAAAGCCTATAAAGATATGACATGATGGATCAGTTCTGCAACTCACAGCAGGAACAATAATAATAACTGTTATTATTACAGGCTTCATGCACTGTAGAACCACTGTCTTTCTATAATTCATGAGAAATTAAGTTTATGTATACAAGCCAGAGCTCAGGCTTTATTAGCCAGTAGAGTTTATTTTTCACCTCTATGGAAAGAACACAGGAATTTAATATAGCTATTGGCTACTTATATCCACAATGTTTAAAAGGATTAGAAGCGTTGCATAGAGTCGAAATGAAATGTAACACTATATATATATACAATACAATTACAATACAATATAATTTATAATAAAATAATTGGATTTGTTCTTTTTGTGGGCTGTTTTTATTTTATTTTTGTCCACTTCTCTATTAGATTGAGGCTGTATCAAAAGCGAGATGATAAGAAACTGATTTATTGTCCATAGACCCAGTTAGCCAACCAATCTCATTTGTACAGTGAAGTGTTGAAAAAAAAAGAAAGAATTTGGTTACTATAATCAACAACAAATTATGTTCCCATAATTTATCAAAATAGGAAAATCAGAGGGTTTTTATATAAGGAACCCATACAGGGCATTGCTGTAATACAGATATGTAGTATCAGACATATATTGTCATAATGTTGTCTATACTATGTCATCCAGCTGAAATGGCTTATAGACTACAGATACGGACACATTTTGAGGTTGCTGAAGTGGCCATTGTTTTAAAGGTTCATAATTATCTGGTTGCCATACTGCCTGCCCACAAAATGTTACAGTTGTCAACATATGTAAGTGTGAAAAAAGCCTAAGAACAAGACTTGATTATCACCTTAGAACAAAGCAGCCCCAGCTTACCAGGATGACTGTATGTACACACAACCACCCTAATTCCAATGCAAATCATTAGCATGATCTTGACAACTCAAAATTTTGGGGTACCAACAGGCTACCTTTTATAATAAACAAAGCTATTTGAGAACGGAAAGCTAATAGGGCCTTTAACTAGCCTAAAGCTAAACTTTAGGGTCCATTCAGACAAGGCAATATGCCTTGTTTCTTAAGACATAAGTTCACACCACTGCATTGCGGTAGTGTGTGCAAAAAAAAAAGTACTGAATGCATACTGCTTGTGGTGGAACCCAGTGCATTACAACAAAGCTGTGTGAACAGAACCTAATGAAATGTCACTTGGGATTTTTCAATAAAGTTATAACAAAAAAAGTGTGATTTTCTTGCATCGGCACTTCAGCACTCTATCCTCTCAGCACACACCAGTGACCATAGGTTCAGCTTAGCTGCTGGTATGAATGGACCCTTAGAATAGTAGCCTAAAGCCAACTATTGGCACAGCAGATCTCCTTGCACCTGCCAGAGTTGCCATACTGTCAATACCAGCCTACTTGCTAAGTCCTATCCACCCTAAATAACAAAGAGGCACCGCACATTAAATAAAGGGAACATATAGACTTTGCATGTATGTATCATTGATCATACCAAACATCTGTCCTACCAACAGCTATTACAGAGCAGTTGATGACTACTGTGGGTGGCATTGGAGAAGGGAATGCACACCACCTGTAGCTGTCACATACCTAGGACAAAGACATCTGAGACAAGGTGCCTTGGGCATCTAGTAGTGCTGCACACTTGTAATGCATGATTCAAAATGCCTGGAAGATTAACTGTGCTGCAAGAAGCAACTAATCTCATTCTTTCTTCCTTGTACTAGAAACATGAAAGTCAGAATCCAAAACTCAGCAACCCAGGCATGTTTTTCTTCAGGCACTCTCAGTGATAACATAATGTGCAGGAGTAGGCTTGGCTAATATTTCCAGAAGTAAGACTTACCTTTAATGAGAACTGGTAAATTGGGTTAATTTTGCGGAGATCACTCATAACAAAATACAGGAGCGATGCCCTGGCTGAGGCTGGCCTGTAGTGTTCTCTGGCTTCATTAATTTTTATCTCATTCTCTTTTGCTTCAACCACCTGTTATATAATAAAGATACTCAAACATCAGACAGATTTGACTGCTGTATTTCTGCATAATGCTTGGAAAGGGATTTGGACATCTAACAGATAAACAATAGAAGTTCACTTTACTTCTGGAGTGCTTCTCTGCAACAATTTGTACAAAATACAAAAATGTATAATAAATAATAAACTTGATCATCTCAATAGGTAGCACACTGGTCCAGTACTGGTAGCAGAGAAAATGTATGTTATTGCACAACATCCATTTTTTTTGTCACTTTTTTCCTTTACAATGTTGGTTTCCATGTTAAAATAGCATTTGTGTATCATGTTATCCTTTAATCCTTAAAGAGGACCAGTTGTCATTTGGCCTTTGCAAGAATCAAATATTTGATCTAAAAAATTGAGTTCTCAGACATACTTTTAAAAGCTTTATAGGTAAATAATAAGGGAGGAATGATAAATCATTCATAGGTACGCCTATATAAGTTTACAACTTAAAACCAACTTGAGCTTTTTCTGTGAATGCAGGCAAAGCAAAAGGTTAATTTTAACCCTGTCCCCACCATCTGCCTACTTACTGTCCACTCACTACCTTTATGCCTTGTACACACGGTTGGACATTCCGACCACAAAATCCGTCAGATTTTTTAAGACGGATTTTGTCCGAAACTTGTGTTGCACACACACGGTCAGACAAAGTTGTCGGAAAATCCGATAGTTCCGAACGAGGTGACGTATAAAACGTACGACGGGTCTACGTAGAGGCCAGTAGCCAATAGCTTTCGTCTACAAATTTCTTCTGAGCATGCGTGGCACTTTGTGCGTCGGAATTCTCTACACACAATCGGAAAAAGTCCGATCGGATTTTGTTGTCGGAAAATTTTAGATCTTGCGCTCAAATTTTTCCGGCTGAAATTCCGGCGGAAAAATCCCGCTAGAGCCCACACACAATCGGATTTTCCGATAACATAATCCGAACGGACTTTTTCCATCAGAATATCCGACCATGTGTACGGGGCATTATCCTTTCAGCCACTGAGAATGAGGAGAGTTAGCCTTCTATAAGCTCCAAGTTGCAAATTGGACCTTACACAGGGCTAAGAACTCTCTCTCTACCCCGATGTGATAGCAATGGGTGGCCAACTGGCCAGCTGTTTCTGTTGTATTTATAATATAGAGATCAGCTTAGTTGAAAACTACAAAGAAGGTTAAATGGTCCTTGAAAGTTAAGTCCCAACAGTGGCTAACAAAAATGGCACACTTATATAGAGGAAAAGGGAAAAATATTTAATTACAAGTATATTTGCTACTGTTAGTATTTTGAATGAATCTTGCATATTTTTTTTCTTGAAATCATTAGCAACTTTAGACGTGTTAGAATTTCAATTAAGCGAGATAAAAGATGGAGAACATATACATTTTTCATCTAAATAAAAGCACAACACCTGTTTTAATTAAACAAAAAAAATTACAAAAAACTAAAATTTCAATATAGGGCCTATTAGACACTTTATAACATTAGAAAAGTAGTATTAGAAAAGAGATACTTTCATTCTTTTATACATATGTAACAATATTGGGAAAAACATTCCAGAGGAATTATGCCAGGTGTTGTAGAAATAGGCTCCCCGTAGGACTCCTCTGAACAGATCAGAACAGTTACTATTACACAGCGGAAAACCACTGAATCAACCAATGCTTTCTTATATCTCTCTACCGGCTAACACAAAAGAGTTCCTGTTTGGCCCCTAAACCCCCTTCTGTTCATAATTAAAATAATAAAGGCTTACGTCTGTCTGCTGCTTTTTATTTAATGTAACATCTTTTAATAAAACTTTGCATTATTTTGCCTTCTGTTGCTCAACCAAAATAAAATATTATTTGTGCAAACTGTCATTTCTAATATCTAGCGGGACAACTGATCAAAGTCCATTAAAGGTTCTGGCCATCCAGAGAGAATGTTTGCACAGCAACAGAGGTAGCTGTGGTAACCTCTTACGAGATCCTTTATAACTCTGTCCAGGGCCAGAACAAAGGGAAGGGCAGAAAGGACGGCTGCCCTGGGCGCAGCATGTATTGTAGGGATGGGAGTGCTGCAGGTTCCTTCTACTATAGGGCTGACAGTGAGTAGTGACAGCGACATCACTTCTTCTGGCAGCCCAGCGCTGAAAGCAGCAAGGAGAGGAGGAGAGAGCAAGGAGGAGGTGCGAGCTTTGCTTTCTCTGTCCCCTTCCTCCACATAAGCTCACACATAATGAGTTTTTGAAAATTCCTAGTGCTGCATATTGGGCGTCTCTGGGCATTACATTTATATATCAGCTTTTTGTTAATAACCAATTTGAAAGCTTACAAGTTTTGCTGATTGAGAGATCCCTCCAGATAAATTCCTATTTTCAACTTCCGACATGCTGCTAGTACACAGTTTGGCTCTCTAGAGACAGCCTTCTCTGACACTCCTTAAAGTGGTTCTGCACACACTTTTCTAACTTAAAGCGGTTCTGCACACATTTCATTTAGTAAATCTCTTTGCCTTCCAAATCAGGCAAAGAGTACTAAATGAAATGTGTTTTTTTTTTTTTTCACTTACCTTGTAATCGATGACTTCTGGTCCTCTGTCTTTGCAGGGGTGGGCGGGGTCTGTGCGGGGATCCTCTTCACAACGCACTGTCTCCTGGGATCTGGTGTCATTGATCCCAGGAGCCTGTGCGGGCATCTTCCGAAATCTCGCGAGATTTCGGACACATCTCGCGAGATTTCGGAGAACGTGAGCTGCACTTTGCCGTTACTGCGCACGCGCGAGCTCAGCGCATGCCCACAGGCAAGATGGCCCCCAGCACAAAAGCAGCAAATAAAGAAGTTTATCGGAGGAAAACCGGCTGCGATCGCGATGGAAGATGGAACAGGTGAGTCCCCCAATTTAGTTATTAATACTTAGCATATTCCCCCAAAAAAAAAAAAAAAAAAAAAACCCCCAGTGCAGAACCGCTTTAATGTCATTCCTTTTTACATGCTGGAAAGGGTGCTCAATGGATGTTTATTTAAATTTTTTCCCTCCTACCTTTAGATATGTACTGGGGTTTGCGGTCCTACTGTTCTGTCCCTGCGGCTGTGGGTGAGGTTTGTGCGGGTATCAGCATAATTTCTGTTGATCGCCGCACTGTCTCCTGGGATCTCGTGTAATTCATCCCTGGAGTCAGTGCGCCTAGCCGAAGCGAAATCTCGCATGATTTCAATGACGGCATCCTAGAGGTTTACGCCGATCGGCGCTGTTGCCAGTAAGCATGCGTGGGAACCAGCAAGGAATGCTGGTAGTTTAAATTGAATGGAACAAGGAAGTGATTGCTTGTGGGCTTCAAATGCCCACAAGCAAAATGAAAACTCATGTGGAAGATTTTATAAAGTGGTGATTTGAAATAAAAACGGACCTGGATACCGCAAAGCGCTATTAAAAAGGAGTATGACGTTAGAATGGTAGTAATTTTAAAATGTAAAAAAAAACCTGTGTGCAGAACCGCTTTAAGAATGTCTTTTTTGACCTCAGATAAAACTAAATTAATTTCATAATATTGTACAGAATTATTCTCTACGTAGAACCAATGCTTTTATACTGTATAAAGGGATACATGGCAAATGTTAGCCATTAGTCAGCTAGCTCCTCAGGACTTTGAGGATTTTAAGGAGACTTGTATATCCTCAGATATTTACTAAAAGTCAAACTAATACAACTTAAACTCTACAATCAAATTTGCTACACTCTTCTGAGGGGACCAGTGAATTACCTTTCACCCCACCCCAAATCAATAAATTATTACGCACTTTTATGCCAAAACAATCTATTGTTATCACATAGAAAAGATCCCCCCATCACAATATGAATGGATGAATGTGATTAATTCAGTTCTTCCACTAAATCAGCTTTCTCTCTCTTCCAGATACTTCCGGCGGAGGTTTGATAAAATTTGGTATTTGTGGTCTCGCTCAGCTCTCATGGCTACACCCCTCATAATTCAGGAAGACAGGAGACAGTCAAATTACTTTTGCTTTGTAAGATGTAGATTTTTCCTACCTGGTATATGGTTTAACCACACTCACTATACAAACTTCTATGTATCCAGTAAGGGAGAAAAGAGGATACATTTCTGTTTTATAGACTTTACAGCTTTAATAAATCTTATGTCATAATGTTGTTTTGTATGTTATAAAAAACAATAAAAAGTATATTTAAAAAATATCACTTGTGAGTGGACACAGGCCACACTTTGACATAAGTTACTTTAGTTATGCGATCTTTATCATTTGTAAAAAGAATAGAGTACTGTACCTTAAGCTGGATCTCAGCGGCTGTGGATTTTGTGGACTCGAGCTTCTCCACCAGTTCCATATCACCTAAAAAATTTCCCTCTGCTGCTGAAAGGCGAATCAGCAACTCATCTTCCAAGCGCTTCAGTTCTATCTTAAATTCATTCTGCTGCTTGGTTAACATGGACTGAAAAGAGAGTGGAAAGGGATCCCTTATTCTCAGATACAGGCAACTATCTAAATCCTAAATACATTTCATGAGGAGCAACTGACCCTCTACAGATCTCTGGGAAGTCCAAAAAAAGTCTAGAAGCATTTAAGCATTCCTGTGCTTAGGTGCTATTGGGTTGTATTGCTATGATGATACCAAGGACATCAAAATACAGTCACATGATTTACTGTGATTACAAAACTGTAGCATCATCAATAGATCAGCACTGTGGAGGTCTCTAATGGCTGTAGATGCTTGCAGATGATCACATTTTACATTGAAGCAGTGCTAGCCAAAGGAGCAACACAGCCATTTCCCCCATGTTTTATCCCTTTAACAACATAGCAATTACATAAATGATTTGTTGATCTGACAGAAATCCACTGTGATCCTAACTTCATGCTGCATTGATATTCCATTGCATTATGTCAGTAGGCCTTTTTCTGTACTTGCAATGTCATTAAACATTAAAACATGGGGAAATGTAAATGTATTGCAGAGATGTACTGTATATGTATAAGGGAATACTTCACATCACTTAATCCTCCCCTAATATTCATACAGTTTCTGACATTCTCATACGTGCATGTCTTTTTAAGGGAAAGGTTGCATATTGTGCCAGTAAAAGATTTTTCTAGGGATTTCATAACATAAGGGAAGGGTTGATGTGCATTCAAATACACGGTACAAAAAAAATATATAAAGCATATGTGAACCTTTACCTTGTAAAATAACCCATTCAGTTTAAAACAGAAATGCAAGTCAAAATGTTGTATATATATATATATATATATATATATATATATATATATATATATATATATATATATATATACATATATATATATACACACACACATACATACACACACACACACAGTATCTCACAAAAGTGAGTACACCCCTCACATTTTTGTAAATATTTTATTATATCTTTTCATGTGACAACACTGAAGAAATTACGCTTTGCTACAATGTAAAGTAGTGAGTGTACAGCTTGTATAACAGTGTAAATTTACTGTTCCCTCAAAATAACTCAGCCATTAATGTCCAAACCGTTGGCAACAAAAGTGAGTACACTCCTAAGTGAAAATGTCCAAATTGGGTCCAAAGTGTCAATACTTTGGCCACCATTATTTTACAGCACTGCCTTAACCCTCTTGGGCATGGAGTTTAGAATAGCTTCACAGGTTGCCACTGGAGTCCTCTTCCATTCGTCCATGATGACATCACAGAGCTGGTGGATGTTAGAGACCTTGCGCTGCTCCACCTTCTGTTTGAGGATGCCCCACAGATGCTCAATAAGGTTTAGGTCTGGAGACATGCTTGGCCAGTCCATCACCTTTACCCTCAGCTTCTTTAGCAAGGCAGTGGTCTTCTTGGAGGTTTTTTTTGGGGTCGTTATCATGTTGGAATACTGCCCTGCGGCCCAGCCTCTGAGGGGAGGGGATCATTAGTCTGCTTGTCTTCAGCAAACTGTTTGTGGGCTTTCTTGTGCATCATCTTTAGAAGAGGCTTCCTTCTGGAATGACAGCCATGTAGATCATGTTGATGCAGTATGCGGTGTACGGTCTGAGCACTGACAGGCTGACCCCCCCACCCCTTCAACCTCTGCAGCAATTCTGGCAGCATTCATACGTCTATTTCCCAAAGACAATCTCTGGATATGACGCTGAGCACGTGCACTCAACTACTTTGGTCGACCATGACGAGGTCTGAATGGAACCTGTCCTGTTAAGCCACTCTATGGTCTTGGCCACCGTGCTGCAGCTCAGTTTCAGGGTCTTGGCAATCTT
This sequence comes from Lithobates sylvaticus, assembly GCA_028564925.1. Taxonomy (NCBI): domain Eukaryota; kingdom Metazoa; phylum Chordata; class Amphibia; order Anura; family Ranidae; genus Lithobates; species Lithobates sylvaticus. The sequence goes on from CM053030.1 coordinate 435,406,147, forward strand.
CTTTTCACTTAGAGATGTACTCACTTTTGTTGCCACCGGCTTAGACATTAATGCCTGTGTGAGTTATTTTAAGGGAACAGCAAATTTACACTGTTATACATGCTGTACACTCACTACTTTACATTGTACCAAAGTGTAATTTCTTCAGTGTTGTCACATGAAAAGGTATAATAAATTATTCACAAAAATGTGAGGGGTGTACTCACTTTTGTGAGATACTGTATGTATATATATATATATATATATATATATATATATATATATATATATATATTCTTCAAAAAGTTTCCACACTTTTATATTCTCTATTAAATATAAAAAAAAGTGCAGAAACTTTTTGAAGGCCCCTTGAGTGTATATATATATATATATATATATATATATATATATACACACACACACACATACATACATATACACTGTATATTGACACTTCACCACTCAGCAACACTGTACCTCAGTTGCCTTAATCAAATCACCATGAAAATGTGTCAAGGCATCTGCCTAGATACCACTTTGTGGTGATTGGATTCGGGCGAATGAGGCATAGTGTAGATAGAAAATACCAGAGTATGTTGCGGATACTCATTTGAGCAGAGAAAGCTATCGAATTTTCAACATCATTTCAACATTATAGAACAAGCCCAGTTGAATGTGACACACTGCTTCTAGCCTGTTTTGTTCTGATTATCTACCACTTCTGATAATTTTAGAAGTAGTGAGTCACATTCAGCTGGCCTTGTTTTGTAATGTTGAAGTGCATCAAAGTACAGTAGCTTTCTCAGCTTAAATGAGTGTCAGCAACATACTCTGGTATTTATAGCTACACTATACCCTGGTCACCTTAATCCAATCACCATGGAATTTATCATGGCAGACACATTTTGATAGTGATTGCATTAAGGTGACTGAATTACTTGTCTGGCTGTAAATGCTCAAGTATATTCTTGACACTCATTAGTGCTGAGAAAGCTACCTGGTAGAGTGGTAAAACATCTTTAACATTACAGAACAAGGCCAGTTGAAAATGACTAACTAATACTAGGTACATCATGACCAGGATAAACAAGAACCTCCAGGCGTGTGCCTAAACCAACATTGACCACTATATGAACTTTTACAGGCTAGTTCTTTCACATTCCAAAAACAACACAAACAGAATCCTAACAGTTATTTCTGTGTTACCTTCAGGCTTTCTAGGTCTGGTCTCTCGATGCTGACCACATCCGCCAGTAGTTGGTCCTCCAGTCCATCCGTAGTGACAGTGAAATTAATCAGGGTGGTCTGAGCCTGGAGCTCTGGCTTGTAGTGGGGATTGGCAAGCTTTGTGTGGAGAATTAAGCGGAAGCCTTTGGTGTATTCGCATTCTTTGTCTCCAATCTTAATATATCTATTATATATAAAAAATAATGAATCACATGCAGCCCCATAAAAATAGAAATAAGAAAGACTTTGGGGAGTACTATGTAAACACTGCAAAGTCAACATTGCATAGCATGAGTATATTAAATGACAATAATAATAATTTCAAGTATATCTTAACCTCGTATAATAGTCTGTAAAATAAAAGGGTAAGTAGCATTGTTTACACCAGTCTTTATTATTATTACCAGACTTAGTGGCGGATGGGGAAAAATTGGGTGACGACCTTGAGTTTAGCCAGAAGAGCTGTTTAACGTGCAAGACTGTAATCACAGATTAGGGAGATATAAAACATTTGCATGGCTGTTCATCCGTTGTATTACTGTGATAGCACAATACCATTAATTAGGATGGTTGTGAATAAAAACAAATAGACAAGTGGCCTTGAAATAAATGTTCATTTAAAACAGAGTTTAAAAGTGTAATTTCACCTTTAGGCCAGCAAAATGCAGACTAAGAAAGCTTTTGGATGGAGTGAGGAAAGCTTATAAGAACTGCTGAGGGGATTTAGCCTCTCTTTTTATTACTAGAACATAAGGAAATGGGAAATCCCAAACTTTACCAGAGCAGTAAGTAAAGGAAATAATTCAAATGGGACACTGGTTCCAGGGGCAACTGTCTAAAAAAATTCTTTCCTCTCAATTTGGAGAGATTTACGCTCACATCTGTTGTTTCTCCAGGACAGAAAATGGAGGGAAATCTTCCCAATAAGACATATATAGCAAAGTTCAGAGATACTTACATACAGGTACACCTACATTTCATGTGCTCTTCAATGAACAGCACTGAAGGAAAACTCAACTGTGAGAAAAAAATGTCTCAGTCAGTAAACAAGAGTGTTTACCCCATGCAGCAGTGACTACATCCAGAGACTATAGCAGAATAAGCCATAATTTAATGGTGGTGGGCTGAAAAGAGCCAAGGCTGCCTGCTGCTGTAAACATGTATCCACATGTATCTCACATCCAGTTGTTACCTGCAGGTAGAGATACATTTTTGCTCTTGGATAAAATCTCTCTGCATACATGGTCAGAAATGTGTCCCTAACAGCAGGTAACCACTGTGACCCACGGTTTGTTAGTGTGTCGCTCAGGCTCAATCGATGTGGGCAGTAATGTAGAGGATACCGAATGTGCTGCAGGAGTGCCAGCAAGGGATGGAGCTCATCCCAGATCCTGTAGTCACTAAAGGGAAAAGAGAAAAAAAAAAAATCCCTGGTGCCTCACATTCATAGAGTCCTATGGTAATGTAGTAGTGATAGGAGAGACTATCTCAGCCCGAGTTTCCGCCAGGCCACACCCCAATGTGTTTTGCTTTGTCCCCCGGAGCTTAAACATGGGGACCACTGGATGTGCAGATACATGTTAACAACAGTGGCTCTTTTCAGCCCATCACTCAGGTGAACAGCCTCAGCAGCTGACAAAAATTGGAACATCTGGGATCCTGGCTGTAGGTATTCACGGTATATATGCCATTCCATGGCCATTTAGAACAAATAAATAAGATCTAAAGCCTGGTGTACACCAAGTTTTTTTTTAGTTCAACCCAGTGGGCTAAACGAAATAAAACTAGGGAGCTTAGGAGGAGCTTGCTGTACTAATTTCTGCTGAGCTGCATTGCAAAGCCTCATGGCCCCACTCTGCTGTCACATGTTTTTACCATACGTACCCAGACATTTAAGTGTAAATGATGCCTTTAAGTTTTTAAAGACCAGAACCCCCCCCCCCCCCACAGGAAAAAAAATTATCTACGGCCCTACATGAGACCACACACATTGTGTGAAATACAGACTCGAGTCATTTCATTGCTCCCTATATTTTTTTAAATTTAAACTGAACTAAATGAAAGCTGAGAGGTAAGCTCATCATGGCACATTTTCCAAAGCTCACCAGCATCAGATTGGCTGTTATATCTGCTAGAGACTCCTATAGCTGCTATAAGTCTAAACTGAGCACTACAATCTGTTGGTAGAAGTAAAGGATAGAAAGACGATTACAAGAACTTTTAATGTATATAATATCACAAAACATATGTGTTGTTTGCATTGTACATATTTGTTATTGTATAGCAGTCTTGCATACCTTCACTTTTTCCATATTTTTTTATGTTACAGCCTTATTCCAAAATGGATTAAATTCCTTATTTTCCTCAAAATTCTACAAACAATACCCCATAATGACAACATGAACATGAAGTTTGTTTGAAATCTTTACAAATTTATTAAAAAAATTAAAAATAAATCACATGTATACAAGTATTCACAGCCTTTGCCAATACACTCAAAATTGAATGTCCTGTTTCCACTGATCATCCTTGAGATGTTTCTACAACTTGATTGGAGCCCGCCCGTGGTAAATTCAGTTGACTGGACATGATTTTGAAAGGCACACACGTGTCTATATGCGGTCCCACAGTTAACAGTGCATGTCAGAACACAAAACAAGCTATAAAGTCCAAAGAATTGTCTGTAGACCTTTGAGACAGGATTGTATTGAGGCACAGATCTGGAGAAGGGCACAGGAAAATGTCTGCAGCATTGAAGGTCCCAATGAGCACAGTGGCCTCCATCATCCGTAAATGGAAAAAGTTTGGGACCACCAGCCAAACTGAGCGATCGGGGGAGAAGGGCCTTATTCAGTGACCGAGAACCTGATGGTCACTCTGTCAGAGCTCCAGCATTTCTCTATGGATAGAGGAGAACCTTCCAGAAGAACAACCATCTCTGCAGCACTCCACCAATCAGGCCTGTATGGTAGAGTGGCCAGACGGAAGCCACTCCTCAGTAAAAGGCACATGACAGGCCACCTGGAGTTTGTCAAAAGGCACCTGAAGGACTCTGACCATAGGAAACAAAATTCTCTGGTCTGATGAAACAAAGATTGAAATCTTTGGCCTGAATGGCAAGCATCATGTCTGGAGGAAACCAGGCACTGCTCATCACCTGGCCAATCAAGGCACCACCGGTGCTCAGGAATGGCAGCAGACAGGTGTGATTGCATCTGCACGCACATTGAGGTGAAGACTTTTGGAGGATGGCCTGGTGTCAAGAAGAGCAGCAAAGAAGCCACATCATGGACAGACTAATATTCTGCTAAAAGGTACAGGGATCGGATTGCTAAAGACTGGGCTAAAGTCATTTTCTCTAATGAATCCCCTTTCCGATTATTTGGGGCACCTGCAAAAAATCTTGTCCGGAGAAGAAAAGATGAGCGCTACCTTCAGTCCTGTGTCATGCCAACAGTAAAGCATCCTGAGACCGATCATGTGTGGGTTGCTTCTCAGCCAAGAGAGTGGTATCACTCACAATTTTGCCTAAGAACACAGCCATGAATAAAGAATGGTACAAAAACATCCTCCGAGAGCAACTTTTCCCAACCATCCAAGAACAGTTTGGTGATGAACAATGCCTTTTCCAGCATGATGGAGCAAAAGTGATAACTAAGTGGCGTAGGGAACAAAACATCAAAATTCAAAGGCCAGGAAATTCCCAAGACCTTAATCCCATTGAGAACTTGTGGTTAATCCTCAAGAGGTGGGTGAACAAAAAAAAAAACACAAATTCAGACAAACTCCAAGCATTGATTATGCAAGAATGAGCTGCCGTCAGTCAGGATGTGGCCCAGATGGTGATTGACAGAATGCTAGGGCAAATTGCAGAGGTCTTGAAAAAGAAGTGTCAACAGTGCAAATATTCACTCTTTGCATAAACTTAATATAATTGTCAATAAGAGCCTTTGACACTTGTTACTATGGTATACTGAAGTATAATTACATCTGACAAAGGGATCTAAAAACACTGAAGCAGCAGATTTTGTGAAAATGAATACTTGTGTCATTCTCAAAGCTTTTGGCCAGGGCTGTATATACATTAGCAGTGAGCAATAGCCAACAAAAAACAGCATGTATGTTGTTGGAAGGCAACATGTTTTATTTCATAATTCAAGATGTTTTTTCAATATGAAATCAGGATACACAGAGCCTCCGCACTCTTGGGGGCTGACTGGAATGTAACAAGTTGCACATCAAAGCTTTGTAGCATATCAGAACCTTCATCTGAAAGCAGAAGTCATGCCCCCTAACAAGGATGGGAACAAAAGCTTGGCTCCTGACCAACTGGTGTGACAAGATTAAAATCCTTGATTAACACTCAAGTTATCAAGCAATCAAGTTTCAAAGAGGGCCATTGCTGCTAGGATGATTGATGAAGGTGGACTACAGAAGATCAAAGGACCAACAGACGAATGCTGCCCCTAGAGGCCAATCCACAGGACGGACAGGAATATAATATATTGAGAAGAACTGCCTCGTAACTACTTTGATTAGTCAGAAACCTAGATGGGCTGGCAAAGGGGTTGGGTCTGGACGGTGTATGGATGGAGTTTAAAAAGTGCTGACAGAGGGAAAGCCTTCTCTTTTGCCATATATTAGCATTTCATATTTTCCTTTAGTGTTTTTATATTAGCATTTCATATTTTCTTGGTAAATAAATAAGATGTTTTACTAAGCAGTGTGTTTATTTTCATAGCTAACCTTATATGATTCTACTATAAAAAGTAACATTATAAGTTTTAATAGACTGGCTATAGACAGGAATAGACACGTATATGGAATAAATAGAGGGAATACATAGCCACCACCTTGGTAATATTTTTTTTAATAGTTTATTTCCTATGTCAACATTTTTATAAAGGGGTGAGAGGTAAATTAGAAAAATATGGGGAAAAATTTGAAAAAAAAAAAAGTGAGGAAAGAACCCCCCTGGGGAGATAGAGTCCAGGGGGAAGTAGCAGGGATAGTGTGCTGTGGGCAATCTCCCATAACTGGGTCTACTACAGACATTACCCAGAGGAATCATATAGTTGATAACTGAAAGTTGTATAGAAGAGCTGCCTGTGACACTGGTGTTCTAACAAAGTGAGGTCAGGATAGGGAGGTCTAAGTATCTGAAAACATCAGAGTTTGGTAGCAACGTGAAATGTGAATGCTGTCCAGGGCAACCAGATATTGTTTAATTTTTTTTTTATTATATAGAGTAGTCGTCAGCTACTCCATCTTACAGATTTAGTTGACTCTGGCAAACCACATCTAAAGCATGGGGGTGTGGTTATCCCCCCACTCCTTAAATTCCTTAAATTAAAAAAGTTGACTTTTGTTTACCCTTTTTTTTGGGGGGGGGGGGGGTTCTCAGCCCACCCTGCCTCCTGCTTCTATTCTCACCTAGGTAAGACTGCTCAGTCCTACTCCTGCTCCTGGAGGCTATCCATGACAGATATCCCAGAAAGCATTGGCTTCCACATTGCTGGCTGGAGGAGGAACGACTTGGTTTACATCATCTGGAAACCAGCTGCATGCACCCAAAAAAAGACAGTTGGCTCTTGATATTGTAAGAGGGGAAGATGGTGATGCGGGACCCAGCTTACAGCAGCAGCACAGCGGATCACATAAGAACACCACTGGATTCGCTGGACATGTTTTATATATTATGTTATTAAGCAAACCCAGCAAAAGTGATGTGATAAAAACATTTAAAAATATAAAAATAAAGAAGGGGTGAAGTACCTCTTTAAATTGTATCTTCAGCCAAAACCTTTTGTATTGTTCTTTCTGGCCTCAAAGGGGAGATTTTTTCCCTCAACTCATGTCCCAGTATTAATATGTTACCAGGACAGGAAGTTGGGAAAATATCAAAGAGTAAACAAAAAAAAAAATAAAAAAAAAATATCCAAGAGCAACGCAGACCGCAATACATTTTATATCTGTATTTTAAAAATTGTTTCCAGCCATGTCATAAAACCTGCTAGTCAATACACCAGAAGATATCCCTATTTGTCACCCCCACATATAGTACATAACATTTCACCTTTAAAATAGCTTTTATTTCCATTAAACAAAACCTGTGTTGAAAAATATAGCTAGGCTATTATTGCAGACCTCTCCTTCTGAAAAAGCAAACTGTTTGCAAATCCAAGGCATTGCATGCAGAGCCAGTAGCTTCAATGGATTCTAAATCACTGACCTAGAAGCATACATACAGGTTAGATGTTTTGACTTCACTAGCTGCACACCTATTATGGGTCAGTGATTTAGAGGGCTTTGAAACCAGACACAGCCAGGCAACTAGCATTGTCAAAAAGTGGTCAACAGCAGTCTCCACATTTCTTCCATGACAGGCTTTCTTTAAATCCCTTCTATTATTTCCAGAACAAAGCAGCTACTGCAGTTAAAATACCTGAACTGAGCAAAAAACAAAAAACAAAAAAAAAAAAAAATAGTATCATTTTTTAAAGTAACTAAAATATTAATGCTCCAAAAAGCAAATCGGTAAGCCTCAGGGCGATACTATCACTACAAACACCTTTACAGGTCAGCCACCTAAAATGCAAGCTAGAAAATTTGCTTTGGCTCGGATACAATTCAATAAATATTTCCTGCTACGCTTTCCACTGTCAATTGATATCATAAGACATATTTTATTTGAAATTAGTGGTGTCTAAAGCGCACTAGATTTAATTATTTGTAATTGCCTAGTTGTTGCCAGTATGTGGCCATTTTATGACACCGGAGTCTACAGTGTGGGTCAGGTTCAACTGTATATCTTTTCAACACAGAATTAATGTACTATTGATAGAACCATTACTGGAACCAAATTAAAGTCTGAGCTGATGGATTGGTCCGCAGGGTGCTGTCAGACATGAAAGGAGTAATTAGTATTCATTACTTCATACTCCACAACATTCCAATTATTAATGAACTTCAACTGTTGGACTGCATCAAATACATCACAACCATCTATTTAGCCATTATTTCAAGGGAGGAATTTATATCCTGGCAAGTCATTAAAACATCCAAAATTGCAATATTGTATATTGGATATTACTAGGAGTTGTGTAGTATGTACATTGGGAAATGCATTATTCATAATGTCCATAAAATTTTAAAAAATAATACATTTTAAGTGCATTTGCCATCCTTGCTTATTGTAATTTTTAATTCACAGTGGTTAGGGAAAAAAGACAACTTGCACCAGATTTAACATTTTTAAGTACATTTGTGGTAGGTTACAGGTGCTGGAAAGCACACTTTGAACAAAATATTTCCAATCTAATAGAGGGAGATGCAGCACTATTGGGGTTTCCAGCAAATAAAAAACACCTTTGAGTACAGCCCAATTTTTTTTTATAGTTTTGGATAGAGCGGAGAGGTGTTGATCCACTGTCAAAGTTCAATCTCTTTCTTTCTCCCTATCAGAGATTTTCCAGAGACATTGCAGAAAGTTAGTGGATATCTCCCCAAACTGAAGGCAAATCCCACTGGACTCACCACTAGAATATATTCCTGTTCCATTGACACCCATTCTGAATTTTCCCTCACATTCTCCCTTGGTGACAGTCTTCATCGTGACAAATAGGGTGGATTTCCCCAATGAGGACATCGACAGCAATAAAGATCAGCTTTCTAACCCTTATATGCTAGAAACACTTTTAACTAGAAAAAAGACTTGGGCTGAAAATGCTCTTATATAACCTCTCTTTGATGAGATGTACATCTGTATGATGCATATTTTAGTTATTCATTTCTGTCCATGACCCCATTTTAGAGGGTTTTCCACACGTCCTGTCCCTTTAACGCACATACAATAAATTAAAGCTATAACTATAGAATATTTAATGGGGTATTGTTTAAAGTGTATGTCCAATAATACAGTAAGGAAAGGGTAACAGATAAAGGGCTCCATCAGAGGGATTTACACTCCCTTCCTGAGGGTTCTGGCCTTACCCTGTTTAAAAACAAAAAAAAAAGTGTTTTTATTTCTATTTGTGATTGGAGATTTTCCCTTACGTCTTGTATAGTGAAAGCATGGTTGCTGGGACAGGAATTGAGTGGAAATATCTCTACTGGAGCTCGAGATAGAGGTATACACTCACCAGCCACTTTATTAGGTACACCTGTTCAATTGCTTGGTATCACAAATTGCTAATCAGCCAATCACATGGCAGCAACTCAATGCATTTAGGCATCTAGATGCAGTGAAGACAACTTGCTGAGGTTCAAACCGAGACTCAGAATGAGGAAGAAAGGGAATTTAAGTGACTTTGGACGTGGCTGTTCTGAGTATTTCAGAAACTGCTGATCTACTGGGATTTTCACTCACAACCATCTCAAGGGTTTACAAAGAATGGTCTGAAAAAGAGAAAATATCCAGTGAGCGGCAGTTGTGTGGACAAAAATGCCTTTTTGATGTCAGAGGAGAATGGGCAGACTGGTTCAAAATAATAGAAAGGCAACAGTAACACAAATAACAACTTGTTACAACCAAAGTATGGAGAATACCATCTTTGAATGCACAACACATTTAACCTTGAAGCAGATGGGCTACAGCAACAGAAGACCACACTGGGTTCCACTCCTGACAGCTAAGAACATGAATAGAGTTTTTCTGAAAATTAATTGAAGGTTTTGTATTGTGGTCTTAAATTTGTCCCAGATGAACTCTTCAATGAGTTTAATGCAGTTTAATGCACCTACAGAAGTTTATACACAAGTTGAATATCAAATAACATTTCCCTTTGAAGGGAACCGATAATAAAGATGAGGAGTCTATATATCAACATAGTGGCCTTAAAAATAATTTTGTTTTTAACCCTAAGGGGCCGTCCAGTCATTTTATTGATACTTTTATAACCTTGGTTGAACAGGATTTAAAACATATGAATAATAACCAGAGAAGAGCAAAAAAGGCATATATGGACAGGGATCAAGGAATTGGAGAACAGAAAAGAAGTAGTAATTTGGCCCACCGATAAGGACGGGGGAATAGTTATATTAAAGATAGAAGACTATAATAAAGAACTTAACATATTGGTGAGTGATACATCTACGTATGAAAAATGAAAACATAATCCCACTAATAAATATAGAAATAAATATAAAAAGTTTCTAAAAACGGCACATAAGAAGGGCATTTTAAATAACAAAATTAAAATCTGACCAACAGTCCTTCTTGGTGGAGGCTTTGGAATTAGCCTTGGGCAGCAACTACTTCTGGCAGAAGGGGAGTGTCTAATGTCAACACAAGGGTGTTGCAATGGGGGCAAAGTACCTAGTGTGGCGAATATTTTTCTAAGTAAATGGGAGCAGGAGGAGATTTTTGGAAAGCCAAGGAAGGAATTAGAAATATACAGAAGGTATATAGATGTATTGATAAAATGGAAGGGCTCGGAAGAGAGTTTGAAAACTTTTTTGGAGGAAATTAATATCAATGCCTACAATATAATTTTTTCGGTGTTTAGGATCATCAGCAGGTACATTTCTTGGATCTAACATTATATAAAAAAGATGACAAGCTGTATACAAAAACTTTTTTTAAAACAACAGATCGGAATGGTTACATTCCGATACATAGTTGTCACTACCCTAAGTGGCTGAAGGGAATACCAAAGGGGCAAATGATGACACTCTGTCAAAATTGTAGAGAGGAGAAGGAGTTTAGTCATCAAGCTGATCTAATTATAGATAGAATATGACCACTTTTCCCTACAGGCGCTAAAACAAAATGTAGAGAGTTTAGATAGGACCAATCTGTTAGGAAATAGGTGTAATGAAAGGGGAAGAATGCCATATGGCTTTCCTCACCAATTTTAATTATAACTACAAGGGTTTTGAAAAAATAATTTATCAATATTGGCCGATCCTGTTGAGGGATAACAGTTTGGCATTCTTTTTGCCTGTTAAACCTAGATTTGTGTACCGCAGGACACCAGACTTGAGAGATAGACTGGTTCTCAATGTACCGGACCCTCCAAGGAATCGTGTTACCTTTCTGGACCATAAAGGGTTTTATACCTGTGGTAGATGTAAACCTTGTAGGACATGACATGGAAATTCACTGTATTGTTAATTTAAGCACAAGAGACTCCATTTTGTTTGCACTGTTGAAATGTGTTCTGTAACCTTCACCTAACACACAGACACATCTTCTGCTAGCAGCTCTCTCTGCTTCTACTCCCCTCTCCAGGTTTTACTTTTGTTCTATTCGCTAGCTTTTAATAATATATTTCTATTTGTTAGCTTTTAATAACATATTTCTATTTGTTAGCTTTTAATAACATATTTCTATTTGTTAGTTTTTAATAACATCTCACACCACCCCTTTCTCATCTATGTATAAAATAACATGTAATAATACATTTTGGCACTGAACGGACATTTTAAACACAGTGATTGCGTCCTATGAATCTGTTCCTGGTGCTGCAGTTTTAACTTCTGTTTTTAGAGTCCCAATCACAAATATTTCCGCGACAGACAGTTAGGAATAGAAAGAGAAAAAACTTGACTTTCCAGTCCCTTGTCACCACTAAGGAATATGCCATAAAAAAGCTCATTACTTGTCAGAGCACCCATGTGACCTACTTGCTTTCCTGTTCTTGCGGCCAACAGTATGTTGGCCGCACTACACAAAAGTTATCAGTATGTTTGAGTGAGCATTGTAATAACATCAGAAAAGGCTTTAGGAAGCATAGCGTTTCCAACCATTTTCATCTCAAACATAATAGGAATCCCAGTCTACTCACTTTTTGTGGGATAGACAAAATAGACCAATATTGGAGGGGCATAGACATGCGAAAGGCTGTGTCACAGAATGAAACACGTTGGATTCATGAGTTATGTAGTATCACACCTCAGGGTATGAATATTGATATGGATATTGTTTTTTATCCAATTTTTAAACATCAGGTTTTGCAACCTGACTATGTAATCTGGAAATCAATTGGAATATTTGGATTTGCATCTGATATTAGTCCAATGAAGCACTCATATATCTCAATTTGTACAAAAAAAGGCAAATTTAGTTGTATACTCACAGGGTAGATACACTGGTTAATGTATGCCAACGTCCAATTTGTAATTCAATTCAATTAATTTTTCTAATTTAGTATTTTTATATAATTAAATTTTTTATTTATTACATCACTAAGGTGTAAGGGTTAATTAGTGATTTGTGTAGGTTTTCCCAAACATTTTGGCTGGGTCCGTGGGATTATTTTAATGATCTCTAGGTGTCCAGCTAATGTGGGACATTCGGGCCTATTCATGATTCAATCATGTCTTTTGGAGCAAAACATTATCTTATTGGGAGCTTAGATTTAATGATTATGGTCCTATATTTTAAGAAGTTTTAAGTTAATTTAATATTTTGAATGCAATTTATGTGCACGGGTTCAATCTGTCTGTATGTATGTATGTATGTACGGGAAGGGCAGATCAATATGGTGGGGATGATATATATATTGCGTTAGCACAGCGCAATCTACAGCTTTTGATGACATCACGCTTGATGACGAAACATACATTGCGCTACGTCATGTTCAGGTTGAATGCACGCTGACTCCGGTGTGGGTCTGGCAGTTTCCACAGCCTCCACTACACAGTGCAGTTGTTCACATAGGAGGTCTAAAGACTACCCTTTAACATTTTATCTGTTATACTGTTGTAGCCTATTGAGGCTTTTAATAAACTACCTCTACAATTTTACACTATGAGGAGTTTGTCCTCTTTTTTTCTTTCATTTATACCGCTGGTGACATTCTGTTTGGAGTGATATCCAACTTTGGGAGGAGGATCTCAAAGGATTTGCCTGAAAGACACAAGGAGGTCGGGGAGAACCCAAAATCCCTTCATGACCTTTCCTGTCATAAGGCAGGGGGATCTACAATGTCTGGTGACTACACTTTATCATTTATCGCATGATCCATGTAGGAGGAAGCCTTTTCATTGGATGACTTAAATAGCATTCATTTTGGGACTTTGTTCAATCACAATTAATATTTATTAATTTTATGCATATGCCTGTTTACATGAATTTTTGTGGTTTTGTTTTTTGCCACTGATTTGTTTTCACACACGTGTTGAGCGAGGGGTGTTTGTTAAATACCCCCCCCCCCCCCCACTCAATTGCAACATTGTTTGCACTTTATTTGTTTTGCATTAGGTTATGAAGTTACACATTGTCACAGTATCAATTTTGTTATTTTGATGTTGGCAAGCGCTGTTTGCACCTAGTGTTCATGCATTTTGGCTCCATTTATTCATATTGGTTGGCTGTACTTCTATGGACAGCTGGAGGCCACCCTGAGTATGGCTTACCCATAGAAATAAAGCGATCCATGAGGCATGCATGCAGTAGGAAAAGAAACCAGCCTGCATGTTTTATTGCAAAGATTGTGTGATGCCATGTAGAGATGCACACCTAAGAATTCTGGAACAGGCAGGAAGATAATTATTTTAACAGGTAGGCTGCATTAAGTGGGGTTTACCTAACGAGAACTTAACCAAAGATGATGCTGTCGTTTAATCGCCTGTTGAAAACAGCTTGGCTGATTTCAGTTGTCTTGGAAAGTGATTTATTTAAGCTACCAAAACACGAATAGCTATGCCCCCATGTTTCAATTAGAAAAATTAGGGATGCATGCATTTCATTTTCCTTTGCGGCCACCAGATGGCGCAAGTGTAATGCATTTTCTGTCTGCCACTGCGATTCTGTTTATTCCACGCTTACAGTTAAGTATACTTACATATCACATGCAATGTGGAACATATTTTTTAAACAAAGAATATTGAATTCATAACAACAGTTTTACACAGTCAAACATTTTACATCCTAGGGTACAAAAATGTTTGTTTTTCAGAATATGAAATCAGATCACGTTAGTTAGGCCTTTTTAGTTGAATACAGCCCAGTTTGTTCTTGAATTTTTCCACAGTAGAAACATACTCTATATAATTTAAAAAAATGCAATATAAAAACAAAAGTGCATGGTGCATATAAATAGACTGACCATTAGACAAAAAAGATGTACAGAATATTTACTTTACAACTTACCGGCCTCGTTTAATCGTATTTCTTCCCAAAAGAGGGTCGAGTACAGGATCAACTGTTTCGTCCAGATTTTCGATTAATATGGTATCACCAGATGCCAGGGCATTTTCAATCGTATTCAGGTAACTAAGAGCACAGAGGTAGAATTTAAATTGAGCGATGAAGCACAGAATGACATCACAATTTACCTAAACTAAAGATTGTAAATTGTAGAAACTTAGTTGAACTCTAGACAAATTGTTTTGTTTTTCGAAAACTTGGGTATGGTCAGAATCTCGATAAAGTTTTTATTCCTGAGTGAGAACCATTTTAAAGGAAGCTTAAAAATAGCCAGAGTGAAACTGTTGACACATGCCAAGTTACATTAGTAGCACAAGTGTATTTGTACATTGTATTCAGGGAAACAACCTATTGAGCATGTTCCTTCCCTGGTGCACAGAAAGTGATAAGGCCCTTTTCCGCACCCCTTACACTTAAGGCGTCATTAACACTAATACTGTTTTGTAAATCCATGTAAAGGGCCATATTTACAGGAGGCACAGGTGTTTGGTGCAACAACATGCTAGCAGCCTGTTTTAATCAATGACAGGTGAATGGCTGCATGGATCTTCAAGTGCATCCCTGAGTGTACATCTGCATGGGCAGTATATCTGCAATCTGATTTGAATATCGGTCCTGCAGAGATGCAGCATATAGCATACAGCGTACAGCATATAGCATAGTTGGAATAACTCTGTCTCTCAGAACCTGGGTTGCAACAGTAAAGCTGTCAAAGCCAGCAATTGATAAGTAGGGTGGAAAATCAGTCTCTGGGATAACAGATTTAGTCAACCTGGTTGAATCCATGGATTGTCGGCTAATAGATAATTCTTGAAACCACTCCTGATGAAGCGTTCATCCCCCCCCCCCCCCCAGCCCAGACATTATCTGCTGAAGAAATCTGCCAGCTAATTCTCCACCCTGAGAATGTGGAAATCGCCAAAAAATAACTTTTTTTAATCCAGGACAAGATAGATTCTACCTTAGTTGCTGTAGCAACACTCCCTGTCCTTTACTGATGATTGATGTCACACAGCCACAGTTGTGGCATTGTCTGACTGAACCTGGACTGTATGACTGGTCAATATTTTTAATTGTAAGGAAAGAAAAATTTTGCCCCCCGACAATGCCAAACAAAAAAGCCACCACCATAAGAAACATTTTGGTTCAAGGATATAACTGGATCATCTTGTCCAGAGAAAAAACACACTTATCCCATGCTGAAAGGATGTTTGGTTGTAAAGTTCTGAGTAGGATTGAGCAAAGGGAATTGCTTCAAAGGTGGATACCATGAATCCCAACACTTATGCAACTCTGTAGGGAACATCGGCATCAGAACTGAAGTTGTCAAATCTGGGCTAGAAAGACCAGAAGCCATGCAACAACCTTTGTGACTACTTTTGGGGCCAAAGCAAGGCCAAATAAAAAGAGATTTTTATGTCACACATTGCTAAGAAGTCTCACATTGAAAGGAGGAAATAACTGACATAGATAGATTCCATTCAAAACATTTGAAGGCATACAAGGGCATTGAGAGCCTTTAAATCTAGGTGTGAAGGCCTACTTTGTGCTTCGGAACTGCAAACAGAGTAAAAACCTTGAATCCTTGCAGTTGAAGAAACAGGAACAAGAAATCGAGGTAGAGAACAAAGGGGAAACTATCATATAACCTGTGAATATCACCTCCCATACCCAAGTGTCGGCTAAGTGCTGAGTGAGCCTTCCACATATCTGCATTGGTCAGGCAGTGTGAATTTGTCATTGCAGGTGGCAGCAGGAAAATAAAGTGAAGATCGTGGCAATCTTCTGTTTGGTAGTTTTCACTGTGTTCCAGACTACTACAAATGGCAAGGTCCTGCCAGGTAACATTTCCCAGTTGCTAGCTAAACACAAGCCATAGTAAAAAAAAAAAAAAAGAAGAGGGGCTGTCTAGTCCACCAACTGCTTAAAAACAGTGCCTAGCCTGATTAGACAAAGTGCTCTTTCTCTGTAGCAAAGGTTAATACAAGCCAGCCACAAGCTTGAATGCAAGCAGCCATACGTAACTACATGTACAGTAAGTCCCCTACATACGAAGGTCCAACTTGTGAACTTTCAAACATGCGAACATGTGTTGCATGTCCAATTGTGTAAAGCTGGGTACGTACACCCAGTTTTTTTGTTCAACTCTGCAGGCTAAACAAAAAAATACTGACATATCGCTGACATACACAAGCAATGTTGGTGCAGTGCCCCCCCCCCCGCTGTGCTATTGTGTTATGACAGGGGGGCACCCCCACCAGAACACACTGATCAGCACTCGCAGCCATTGTCTGCAAGCTCTGTTCTTTGTTGGACTTACCAACAAGCTCCCAGAACGCAACTCGGAGAAAAAAATTGAGAAAGTACAAGGCTTGGACCCAGGATCCAAGGGGGGTTTTACAGTGAAGCAAAGATTTATCTGAAACAGACACATATACTTGCAGTCATCTCAAGGTGCCTGCATTTTAGCACTGTGTCCCAAATGGAGCTATGCATCCTTTCCTCAAAAATATATTCAACGGGTCCTTGTCTACAGTGGCTGCCATGAGTAGGGCTGTGCTGTGCACATTCACTATAAGGAGTATCCAGCAGGACAATTTTTTGGGTTAAAGGCTGCGTGGTTGTTATCAGGGTCATACAGTGATTATCCCTGTACTGCAGCTGAAGGACAGTCATGCATTTGTTAGCATATCTCACAGTTGAGAACTAGCACCATTTAAAAAAATAGCTAACTCATTTACATGTCTTATTACGCATTAAAGCACATAGGTGGGAATGAGCTCTAAATCTTGAGAAAGAACCAGGTATACCCCTCAAAGAAACAAAGCCGTTTCAGGGCTTGTGACATGGACTTCAGAATCAGAAGCAGAATGTTATTGTGTTGCTTTGACTTGTGCTTCATTTGCGCTCGACTAATTCTAACTTGGTTTTAGTTGCTTACAATTAGTTTCTTGAGGTTGCTTCTGAGTTGCTTTAAAGCAGCTTCTGAAATTCTGAGCTGCTTTTTGGATTCATGGTGATTGCAGAACAAAAAGAGGAAAACAATCCCAAATCAGAAAAATGCCCATGTGCATAAACCATCCTATCCTTTAAAGAAGCTGCCATCTTAGCATTGTGACACCAGTCATTCAATGGCTTGACAGTTCACTGGAGAGCACAAGTAACTGTGATAGTTCATATTCACAGCATGCCTTGAATGTAACAGTTTTTTGGAAACAGTTAAATCAATTAGTTCCACTTTAGTCCTCAGACCATAAGTGCATAAAAACTGATGGAAAAAGCATGCAGATTTGACTTGCACAGAATATTTTGGGCTTATTCGCACCATAAGCAGAGACCTATGTCAGAAAAACAAGGACACAAAGCAAACAGCACATTTTAATACTAGAATTCATTATCATAATCACCTAACAGGGTTAGGGCAAAAAGGGTGGGGATTGCACCATTCATGTATGCCTAAAGCCAGCCATAGATGGATCAAAATTCATCTGGTTCAGCAGGAATTTCAATCCATATATAGGCAGGCTGGCTGTCCTGAATTCAATCTATGGCAGTTTTTTTTTTTCGTTAGATCACTGCTGGTGGTTATATCTGTCAGCAGTGATCATTGTATTCTGACCTCTGGGAAACCTCCTGCTGTCAGAATACAATAGCTCTGGGGCAGGGATTCCCTCATTAACACTGACTGTGTTAATGGGGGAATCAATAGATTTAGAACCTATAGTTGAAGAAAAGAAGATTGCAAAATCTATGGCCTGCCTCGGGCTAAAAACAGGACAAATAAAATGGAAACAGTAGAGCTTCAAACAGCAGAGCTCTAGACAGTAGAGCCTGTCCCTTCAGTTGAAAATGTAAAAGCATCCCAATAAAACCAAGTAGACTTATTTGTCTTGTGATCATTTTGGGCTGAGAATCATGTCCCCCAAGCACCCGAGCCGAGTTCAAAGCTCCCTAGTAATGAAAGCAATACATGGCCACACTAATGACATTTGATGTAATGTTTGCTCCATCAGTTTTAAAGCTTATACTAGACTTTAATGATTGGGTTTACATATGAAATTGCCATTTAAAAATGTACTAAATATGTGCTCCGTACTTGCCAAACTATCAGTGACTACTAGTAAGCCTCAGACTAATAATGATGCTACAAAGTAGACCACGTTACATTTCTGCAAAAGTAATAAGAATGTTGGTGATATCTTTTACTAAGCACCTACCCTTTCTGTCCTAAATTTATAACTTTTAAGGCAGCTCCATATTTATTCTTAATCCATTTGATGCCTTGCTGCTGGGGATCTATCATAAGAGGCCACCGCTCGCAGTTTATTAAAATAGTGGCATTTTCTGTTGACATTCTGTCTCCAGGCAGACCTTCATTATTCCAGGCGGCTACTGTAGCATCATCAGTCAGCATGGCAATCGGGTCCAGTCCTTCCGATATTGGAATTGCAACCTGAATGGGAAAATGCAGCCTGGTAAATTAAATCTCCATTGCAAAAGTATATCTAAAGTATTACAAATGTAATGTTTTCAAATACTTGAAAAAAAAATCAATTGGTAACAGCAGGTGTATGTATATATATATATATATAGTAAATGTATAGGTCCTCAAACCCTAACTGAATGACATTTAGGCAGATGTTAAAGCGGTTCTGCACACACTTTTTTTTTTTTTTCTTCTCATGTTACAAGTATTATGAGTCTAATAATAAACCCACTTGTTAGGTGTCCGTCCGGTATCCATGTCCGTTTTTTCATAAAATCTGCACTTTTAAAAGCAAAACAACTGAATTTTCATTTTGCTTGTGGGCATTTGGAGCCCACAAGCAATCACTTCCTTGTTACCTTTCGTCATGGGAACCAGCATGCCTCGCCGGTTACCGCGCATGCGCACGGGTAACAGCGCCGAGCTGTGTAAACACCTCACGTCCTTAAAATCTCGCAAGATTTCGGGTCGGACTCCTGGGATGAATGACACCAGATCCCAGGAGACGTCCCACACTCCACTTGAGTGCTTTCGTGATATACCGCCTCCTCCCAGTCTGAATATAGATATCAGATATTCCAACCGCTGCTAACCAACAACAAACCAATAGTTGTTTGGTTGCTGAACATGGACTGTTTATTAGAATAGAAGAATACAGTCTTATATACAGGTGACGAGGAGGTTCCCCCCTCCTGCTCATTTTACTCTAACAATACACCTGTAACCAGAAATGTAATTAACATGAGCTAGTTATCTAATCATTTACCCAGACTTGGTGACTCAGAGATATGACCTTTCAGGGTAGACTTGCCGTATCCTCACTCAACTTACAATACACACAAGTATAAACACATCCCCCAATAGTTTGCTAGGAGACAAAGGTGTGTTAATGAGCACAATAAACTATTGGGTGAAAGACCCGGGCTTTCCAGATCTCATTAATCAGCATTCCTTTCACATACATCTGTCCACTGAGTCCTAAGCTGGCAGAGACCATCATGGCCTCCTTAATAAAGTCCTTTTGCATTACATAACAGAATATCTTCCTAAATGCTTGTAGCTCCCTCAAATTCCAGGGCCCATAGTTGGTAGGCAAGAGGCTAGCATTCAGTCCCCTCCAAAAACCTATGTTCCGGGTGAGTCTGTCACAAATGGGCCATGTCTGAATAATGTGTGTTAAAAGATCCATTTGTGTTCATCAGAAGGCTACTTAATAGGGTGACAACACAGGTGCACAACCGAGAGTCAGAAAAAGAGCATTGTCACCCAATAACAGGAAGGACCAGAATAAAGACCTTCATGACAGTATCGCTAGGTATTATTTTAAGAAAAAGACTAAAATAACATTAACATTTTAAAGCTTATACTAAACTTTAATGATTGGGTTTACATATGAAATTGCCATTTAAAAGTGTACTAAATATGTGCTACATACTTACCAAACTATCAGTGACTACTAGTAAGCCTCAGACTAAAAACGATGCTATAAAGTAGTCTGTGTGCACTAATAATTTTGATGTACAGTAAAAAAGAAACTGTTGGAACATTGTGTATTTCTATCAGAGACTTTAAGAATGAAAATGGTAAGGTTGTCACCTTTTGCGATTTGAGGAATGGAAGCCACATTTGCTCCAGCAGCTCCTGACGATAGCGCTTTGCAAAGGACCCCACATAAGACACAAAAGCTGCTGTCAACAATACATCTCCACATAGTGTCTTCTCCTGGGCTTCAAAGTTTTTAATAGATTCACTCCAGCGAACGTTTTCAGACTGGAAGAAACAAGACTCATGAGAAAGACTGAACACAATTGTAGTACTTTTCTAGAAACATTTGGGTAGATCAATATCAGCTTCAAACAGACAAAAAATAACAAGTCACATTTGTTAAAAAAGGTTTCCAGATGAGAAGGTGCTACCAGTTGGACTGTAGTTAGGGAAACTTTAAAGGAGAATTATGGCCATACTTCTGCTATGGATCACAGTAGTGCAGTTTGTTCTGCACTCCTGTGACCAATTTCAGCCAACAGCATGCTTTATTTCACTCAGCCGGTCCAAGCTGTGGGAAGATCCCAACTTTACAGTTGAGATCCACCCAGATCCCTGGATCGGCAGCTCAGCCTCTCAGCTGTGCCTCTCCCTCCCCTTCCCAGCCTAGCACTCCAATGAGTGCTGGAGGGGCAGAGCTGGTGACTGCTCTCTGCTCAGAGCTGAGGGAAGAACTGAGCAATCAGTGGTGTTTGATTGCTCAGTTCTCAGTGATGCTGCATCCACCTAGGTGAGTATACGTTTTTTTTTTCTTTTAATACACCAGTAGGCCAATGGCTCTGTACTGTTTTAATGGCTTTTTTTGAGCAAATCTCTAATTTTCTAGGGAAGTTAAAGTCATCTGCCCTTCATATGACAGGCACACTTTTGAACCTACAGAAATGTTAACATCTGCACACTAAGGCTTGGTGTGCTATCGAGTAGTCATTTTCCAACTTTTTTAAAACATCGATTACCAGTGGTTGCTAATGCATATTTTTAAGACACAAAGAGATTAACACAATTACTGCATCACTCACAGGACCACAGGTCTTTGCATCTCTGCAGCTCCAAACATCCTACAATATGTAAATCAGTAAATCAGTGTAACCTGCCTTTAAACAATTTTTGCCCCTTTTTCTCCTATCTGTCAGGTTCTTTATCATTGTCTGTGTTCATCTCACTTCCTGTACAAGTGATGGTGATCAATAAGCCAGGTAATTTTTCTTCTGAAGAGACACATTGTGAGGGCTGGGCTCAGCCATTCCTTCTCAAAGCTGGCCACTCAGCTGTCGGCTAATTGCCAGCTCCCATCTCTCCATGGTGACTCACCTGTTGATGATATCCTACTCGTCAGTCCTGCCTACTTAAACCGTCCAGTCCAGAAGATCTCTGCCTTCACCTTGGTCTATAGAAACGCTCTCCTGTGTTCCTGTTAAAGACTTGCTTGGCTGACATTCCTTCTGGCTCCAAATCCTGCTTGTTCTACTACGCTCATCTCTGGCTCCCTGATGTTTTGGCTTGTCTGACTATCTGTTCCGGTTCCTGAACTCTGGCTATGTTTTGACTACGTTTACTCTGTTTACCTTTTTTTATTATTATTAAACAAGTGTGATTCAACTGTACTTCTGTCTCAGTCTGATTCATGGTTTCTGACACACAGACAGCAATAACAAAAGTAAGATAATATTAGAACCTCTTTTGGGGTTTTACTATTTTTGGAAATCCCAATTGGGGAGGTTCCCTTTGTCAATTGACCACTGTCCCTGGGCAGTGATCAGTGGGACAATTAGAAAAAAATCTCAATGCAGGCAATAGTATAATCCTCCATATTCTCACAGGCTTAGATGAACGATATGGAAATTATAAGAAAAATAAGGATATTGGCATCCATAAGTATTTAGAAAGTGGGGCAGTTGGCTAGGGTGAAAATGTAAGCTATTCTAGGTGCCAACTTTATAAAAAAAGTTTAAAAGCCAAGGTTTAAAATATGTGATATGTGTTTAGTTAGACAGGAAGACAGGTAAATATACAGTTCAATAACATATACATGGACAACCTTGCTAGGCAAATATTTTGTAATTCTGTATAACCAGTGCACCCCTACCAGAGACGACAACCAGGTCTTGCACACCCGGAGAGCAGCTGACCAATACATCCTGGTCTAGAACCTATCCAAGCTTGTGTTTGCACAATGAGGAACCAGCAACACTCTGGAGGAATCCAGCTCTCAATTTCCGGTCAACATGTTCCAGGTCATGATTATGCTGCGCCTCCCTTCTGCTCTGTGCAGAAGGCCAGTTTAAAAAAATATATAGGTACATTTGCCATCTGTACCGGTTTTTTGTTTTTTTTATGAATTTATTATTTTTCAAGAAAATATGACAAAATAATATAAACAAATACAAATCAATAACTGGTATATTAGTACACAAAAGTATAATTTTGTTCAAGACTACTCTTCCACAGTCCATACATTTATATAAAAAAAAAAAAAAGTAAATAAAACATATATAAAGCATAAAATAACACAAATTTAAGAAGTACAAAGTTAAGGCCTTCTGTGTATTATTACACTTTACTCCAATATAAGCTTGTACTTACGGTGTACACATACTTACAAAGCAGCCTTTCAACTCTAGTGTATTTCATTAAAGCATTACTGAATAAATATGGTTACTTCATAAAGATTAGGTACCATTTTTTAGCAATTAAATCATGAGGAGTGCCGGAGTCACGGTGAAAGATGGCAGCAGCAGCTCCAGCACTTATTGCATTTGATGTTCTTCAGAAGTAATCATGATGCTATTAATAGCCAATAAGTAAGTCTGCCACTTTAACTTATCACCTACTGTGCAGAAAACTCTCTTCATTTAGAAGGCAAAAAAACCCCCTTGATATATCCATTTTGAGAATTCTGCTTGCGAGTAAGTCATAAACAACAATAAAAATCTGTTCTTTAATCTGCAAAAGAACTTTGGAAAAAAACTGCAAGATTTTGTAAACATAGAGTGGTCATCTATTTGAATCTTCAATAATTTCAACATACCATCCATGTATCATAAATCATAAGTGACATTGGCTAACAAGAGTTTAAGTGCAGGAACATGCAGTGTAATACATTTCCAGACAGTTAAAAATCACTATAATTTCATTCTAATGTATTATAGATTGCTTGTAATGTCATCCTGGCTGGGATGACCCGTTTCTAATTTTTAACAGCTGCTTAGCTTAGGAGTTAGTTAATGATTAAATATAAACTGCCTGAATTATTCGACTGATGCGTCAGCTTCCAGGTCAATGTAATAAGGAGGAAATAACACTTCAGTTATTGGTTTTCATGTGTCCTAATCAAAACATATTCATTTGCCTTTTAGATTACAAGTCTCAATTAATCCATTTATATATTGTGCCTATACTGTGCAAAACTTTTCTCATTTAACGTCACTTAAAGGAGAACTCCCAAAATACAATGGAAATAAGGAGAACTATCAAACAAGAAAACGTGTAAGATAAGATAAGACCCTCCTAGCACAACCTGGACCACAAAGTTGTCATGTTTAACCACTTCACTACCGTTGAACGTCATATGACATCCTGAGCTTTCAAAGGAGATATCTGAATGATGCCTGCAGTTACAGGCATCGTTTAGATATCTTTTTTTTTCTGCCGGCGATTCCCTGCACAGTAAAAACCATCATAGCGGCAGTTCAGCCGATTGATTGTTTTTACAGGCAGCGGAAGGGGACGTCTGTGGGGACGTAGTGATTCTACCGGCTCGCCCGTGCGATTGGCAAGGCAGAGAAGGAATCCGCCAGTGGCGGAAGTTTACCATAGAGCTGACCGAGGACCAGATGCTGAGGCTGGGTGCAACGTTATGATGTCACGTCTGGCCCGACAGTTGTAAACATTGCCGTGTGTTCCGCTGGAAAGGCTGAGATCGTTTTTTTTTTTTCTTTATCTCAGGCTTTCCAGCCTAGAAGAGAGATGTGGGTTCCTATAGACCTCACATCTCTCAATAAAGAGGACCTGTCATGCCCTCTTACTATTAAAACTGATCAAAAAAAAAAAAAAAAATGTAAAAGGGAAAGTTTAAACAAAATAAATAAAAAAACATTACAATTAAAGCGCCCCGTCCCCTCGTGCTTGCACGCAGAAGCAGACCTATACGTGGGTCGCGTCCGCATATGTAAACAACATTCTAACCCCACATGTGAGGTATCCCTGCAAACGTTAGAGCGAGATTAATAATTCTAGTCCAAGACCTCCTCTGTAACTCTAATGCCGCATACACACGGTCGGAATTTCCAATGGAAACAGTCTGATTAGAGCTTTTCATCGGATTTTCCGATCGTGTGTATGCCCATCGGTCTTTTTCTGTCAGCATTTCCGACGGACTTTGGATTGAGAACCTGTTCTTAATTTTTCTATCGGATTTTCCAATCGTGTGTATGCAATACCGACACGCAAAATTCTGACGCATGCTCGGAAACAATTTGACGCATGCTCAGAAGCATTAAACTTCCTTTTTATAGTGCCGAACGTGTTGTATGTCGCGGTGTTATTGACCGTCGGAATTTGGTGTGACCGTGTGTAGGCAAGACAGTTTGAGCGAAATTCCATCAGGAATTCCGATGGGAAAACCATCAGAGCTTTTTCCGACGAGAATTCCGACCGTGTGTACGCGACATAAGGCTGGGTTCACATATGAGCCGCATGCTGCCCACAGCAGGGGCCCGGTGCATCCTGGTTCACCATTTCAGACCAAATTTTGGGCTGAATTCGGACCTGAAACAGACCAAAAGACGCACAGAAATTTTGTGCCAATCGCACTGGACCCACTGCGGAGATATGTGAACTAGCTCCATAGAGAGCCAGTCAAAATCTCCTGCTATTGCGAATTGGATGCGGGAAACCCACATCCAATTCGCAGCCTAAACTGGTAACCTGTAAAAAAAAATTAAAGCTTAGCCTATGGAGATTTTTAAGTACCGAAGTTTGGTGCCATTCTACGAGTGTGCACAGTTTTAAAGCATGACATGTTAGGCATCTATTTACTCAGCGTAACATCATCTTTCACTATATACCAAAAATTGGGCTAACTTTACTGTTTTTGTTTTGTTTTTTAATTTATGAAAGTGTATTTTTTTCCAAACAAATTGTGTTTGAAATTGCTGCGCAAATACAGTGTGACATAAAAAATTGCAATGACCACCATTTTATTCCCTAGGATCTCTGCCAAAAAAATATATATAATGTTTAGGAGGTTCCGAGTAATTTTCTACATTTTTACATGTAGGAGAAGAATGCTAGAATTGGCCCGATATGGAAGCGGTTAAAATAGAACGAAACCCGCTAATTTAACAGTTTACTAAAACAGTGACATTAAAAGCATGTCGCAAATCCTAACTGTCACAGTTGCTTGTGCTCTTAATCAAACTTTAAAGCCATCAAATGGCCTATGTCATAATTTATCACATGTGCAGCACCATGGCAACTGACGATCAAACAGAGGCCAAAATGGCAGCTTCTATGGGTAGCAGGATTTAGCTTTAAGTCACAAAATTGCAGTCGTTAGGAGGAGTCATAGCATGTTCATAATGTCTACACCTTTCTGGTCCCTCCTGGAGTAAGAAGGTCTCACATTGATTCACAGAAAAAAAATGAGAAAACTGTGGAAGTCATTACCTCTAACCTATACACTTTTAGTGTGATAACTTGGTAGAGAAGGAAGCAAGTGAACATTTGACATAACAAGGTCAACTTCCTAATTTGTTTTTGTGCCCATTCACAGCTATAAGCATATGTTGCAGGGCACGTGGTAACACATACGTAGGTGTTAATTGGCCCCTAGTGTGTTTTTTTAAAGAGAAACTATAAACTGCAACACATATATTATCTCCATAAGATAGATCTCAGTTTTCTTATTGGGTACTTTATTTATCTTACATTGCAGAAAATGCACCAGGAGAAGCGAGAATCTTATGCAGGAGTAGGAGTAAGTCTTTTGGTCAGATCAGAGAAACTGTAAAAACCCACATGAAAGCACAAATGCCTAGTGCATTATCACCATTAAAACGTATTAAATTTATTAAGTAGTATGTAAGGAACAAGCGCTCCAAATACCAATTCCAGCCGTGAGGCATAGGCGTCTATCCAAACATGGCAAAACTAACGTGTTTCGGAGGTCATGTCCTCCTTCTTCTGAGCTCTGAAGAAGGGTGCACGATACCTAAAATGCGCTAGCTTTTCGACTGTGCCAAGATTGGATAGACGCTTTTGCCTCATGGCAAAGGCATAGGCGCATTTGTGCCTTCCTGTGTGTTTTCACAGTTTGTTAAAGATTTCCCCAATCTGAGGAGGGTTGCATTGAGTGATTAGTTATGGTGACCCCCTTGGATGCACTGTTGCTTGAGCGCTGGAATGTTTTTATATCTAGATCAGAGGAGATATGAAGTCAAGAACTTTGCACTGAGAGACATACAATAACATGTTGTAAGTCTGTCAGCTCACCACTGCCTATTCGTAACTGAAATATTAATTTTAAAGCCTAAGTTTTTTTTTTTTTTTTTTAATCAGCACAAGAGATATTAGTGTCCCTTGTGATTCTGGCTGCTGGCTTAGTTGAAAGCTGGAGCCTTCTCCCCCCATTCCCCATACCCCTGCAGCCTTAATCTTCCCATGCTGTGAGAAATAATACGATTGGCTAGACCTGTCATAGGTACTTGCCAAGAGTACCAACTATGCCTGCCATTTCTACCCCCCTCCACTATTCATTGAAGCTGTACTATAGCTTCCATCAATGAAAAAGGACATACGAATGGAGGAGGTGGACCTTTCATTTATCCGCCAGTTCTCCACTCATGGTGCTTGATCAGCAGAACATCAAATGAACACAAAAAAGTTGGTACGATCAAACTGTTGACTGCACAATAGAAATAAAGAGATACTAACCTCCAGCCCCTTCACAAGCCTGTTGGCCAGCTCTATGGTGGAGTTAGTACGATTCACTTCCTCCTGACATCGAATCTTCTCACCAGTTGCTTTTTCAAATGACTTTGTCAGTCTTTGCAAGTTGTTGTCAAGATCCTAATGTTAAAGAAGACAACTTATTATTATCATCAATTGTCAGCATTTTTCTTCAGCTATATTGACAGTCTATGGTGGTTGAATGCCCCCAGAGAACAATATGCTATTTAGAAATGAAAGGATAAAATGCTTGCTTCGTTCACATTTGGTCTGTGACAATTATAGAGTGTTCCTGCAGCGTTAAGCAGAGTATAGACATGAGGTGGTGGCAGGAATCGGAATCTGTTCATGGAGCTACATGCATAGGCTTTATTGTCCCTCTTCTCTGACATACACACATATTTGTATAGTGGGGAGATACATTTAATGACAGAGACTAATACTGGCTAAACACTGTACAAATGGCAGCCAGTTTCTGATGAACCAGCCCTGCCGCTCCCCTCCTGCCCAACCTCTTTTGGATGAAAACTGATGGAGCTAAGCAGAAAACTGATGCTGCTGATGCAGCTGTTGGTCAAGTATTCCAACCGCCTTCGCCAGAGGAGGGTTCATCCATCTATGCTGTATAGTGTGGTTGGCCAGCCCTATAATGGGGGACACCTGGAGGCAGTCTTATCCTAGAGGGACCACTTAAACAGTCTCATTCTGAGGGCCCTATATAGAGGAATAATTATTTTATCTGAGGACAATGGCTGGAGGTGTCCACTTTGATTACTATAAATTATCATCATCCAATCTAGTCAAAATCTTCCAGGTTAGTTGACAATCACCTAACATCTAAAGCGGTCCATACACTCAAATGAACTCTCTGCCAAGAGACATATGCTGGCTGCCACAGCTGACCTTTTTGTTTCCAAAATGCTGGATGAATAGCTTTGAATCAAAAGTCTTTGATGGTGAGTTACTGACCTGGAACAAGTAGGCAGATCAGGTGTTCTGAATTTGCCAGTTGCATGCTTGTTCATGGGACACCCTGAAGTCAGACACAGCCAGGCATCTAGTATTTTCAAGAGGAATTCTCTACTGTATGAAATACAGCTTTTCTTTAAGAAGGTAGTTGCCCACACAAGCAAAATATGACCACTCACGGGTAACAGATAGAAGAGAGCCACATAAACGTATAGACATGTCTAGACTGGACGTTCAGTTGAGCTTTACAGAGGAAGGTTTCTAGAGGAAGGAGTTGCAGTCAGGGGCTTGGGGGGGGGGCAATAGTAATCAAACAGGGCATTTTTAAACCTGACTTCTTCAACCCTAAAACAGAATGTTCAGTTGGAGTTGTCCGAGGGGACCACAGATACAAGATATTCGCTCTATCTGTTCAAAAATGGTCACATTAAGAGAAGTTCAACTCATGTCTTTAGATAACCTAAGCGCACCACCCACCAAAATGTTTTCTCCCACAGTAAATTCATGGAGCACATAGCAAGTTAAATAAAAGTTTTATTGAGAAGGAAAGTCCTCTCCAGGTTAGCTATAGCCAAGCGAGGATTGTGACAAACTTCATTGCAGGTCCATATCTGCTTCTGTTTTGTAAATAGAGACCACTCAAATAACTGCTAAGCAACACAGAGCCTGTACTAGAACCTAAACTTTCTGTAGCTCTCTGTAGACCCATGGGAGAGGAGGAGCAGTGAGCCAATTATGTGAACAAGGAAATTAGGATTTTGGGAACTCTTCTTTAGATTTTTTTTCGTTTGAAAATCCCGCTCCAGAATAAAAATGCTTGCAAAAATACAAATTGTAATTGTTTATTTGTATCGTTTACAAAATGCAAAGTTAGCAAACAGAAGAAAAATCGAAATCAAATCAATGTTTGGTGTGACTACCCTTTGGCTTCAAACCAGCATCAATTCTTACACTTGCACACTTTGTACACTTGCCCAAAGTTAGACATTAGACATTTTGGAAGATTAGAGCCAGGTGTATGATTAACCAATTATACCAAGCAGGCACTGAGGAACATCAATTTCATATGTAGGTTGAAACACAGCTGTGTAGGAGGCTTAAAACTGGGTGAAGAACATCAAACTCTGCTACTAAGGTGATGCTGAGGAAGACACTTTTATTTCACAGGTTATACACCATGGCAAGACTAAGCACAGCAACAAGACACAAGGTGGTTATACCAAATCAGCAAGGTCTCTCCCAGGCAAATATTTCAATGCAGACTGGGGATTCAACATGTGCTGTTCAAGCTCTTTTGAAAAAGCACAAAGAAACAGGCAATGCTGAGGAACATGGATGCAGTGGTCGGCCAAGGAAACTTAATGCAGCAAATAAAAGACACATCATGCTTACTTCCCCATTGGAAGATGTCCAGCAGTGCCATCAACAAAGAACTGGCGAAAACCAGTCGGACCCATGCACACCCATCTACTATCCAAAGACGTCTGGCCAGAAGTGGTCTTTAAAGAAGAACTGCGGCATGTGCTCTGGACTGATGAGTCAAAATGTATAATATTTGGCTGTAGCAGGAGGCAGTTTGTTCCTGAAGGGTTGGAGAGTGATACAATAATGAGTGTCTGCAGGCAACAGTGAAGCATGGTGGAGGTTCCTTGCAAGTTTGGGGCTGCATTTCTGCAAATGGAGTTGGAGATTTGGTATGTATCAATGGTGTCCTCATTGCTGAGAAATACAGGTAGATACATATCAATCATGCCATATCATCAGGGAGGCGTGTGATTGGCACCAAATGTATTCTGCAACAGGACAACAACCTCACACATGCAGCCAATGCCATTAAGTACTTTCTTCAACGTAATGAAGAACAAGGGGTCCTGGAAGTAACGGTTTGGCCCCCACAGAGCCTTGATCTCAACATCATCCAAGTCTGTCTGGGATTACATGAAGAGACAGAACAATTTGAGGCACCCTGCATCCACAGGAGATCTGTGGTTTGTTCTCCAAGATGTTTGGAAAAACCCACCTGCTGAGTTCCTTCAAAAACTGTGTGCAAATGTACCTAGAAGAATTGATGCTGTTTTGAAAGCAAAAAGTGGCCACACCAAATATTGATTTGATTTGGATTTCTCTTCTGTTCATCTTCTTTCCATTTTGTTAATAAAAAATGAAATACCAACACTTCTATTTCTGAAAGCATTCTTAATGTACAGCATGTTTTCACACGTGCCCATATTTATATATATATACGTTATATAAACTTACATGAAGCTTTTTCCTAATTGTATCAAGTTTCTCAGTAGCTCCTTTAAGATCATCATTGGCTTGAGACAGAGCTCGACGCTTGGGTTCCACATCACAATAAACCTAAAAAGAGAAGAGAAAAGGCTAGTGTGCAGCTCAGGCAGGTAGTGCAGTGTGACATTGTGTTCAAGGGAAGCTACTAGTACTATACAGTTATCTCTGTGCTTCCCCCAAGCATGCAAGCAGTGAATCAACATTAAAGATTTAAATCAGCTCTACCTGACAAATAAATTAGAATATATCATTGTTATTGTTATAGCATTGTTAATCAATAGAAATGTGGCCATTTTGGAAGTCTATAGATTGCTAAAGAGGAGACCTGGAGATTTTCTGAATGAAAAGGGAAAAAAATAGGAAAAAGAAAAAGGAAAAAATAAAGAAACGCTATCAAAACAATCCAAATGGAAATAGTATGAAATTAGTACCTCATAGTATTTAACTATATTAATGACCCAGGCGCAGAGACCAGCTGCAGCAAAGGACTTTGTGCGAACTAAATCAGGATTAAAAATTGGATTATTCAGGTACTGCTCTTTCGCCGCTTTAAGGCAATTTTCATGGATATGTTCCTTGTCGTAGTTTATTAAAGCTTGCAGAAAATCATCAACCTGCAACAATTAATCACATGATGAATACATCCAGATAGCAAACCAATACAAACACTTTTGATCAATACACTAATGCTAATATTAAACAAGAATTATCACATACTGCATTTTTCTTAACAGCTATACTTAGTTGCTGTTTAGAAGGAGTTGGGAATGATCTCCTCCACACTGTGGAAAAAGAGCGATCCACCCTGACAACTGCTGTGTGTAGTGTTTCAAGGAGTGGATTGCTTTTCTTATCCTTATGTACCAGTATGTTGCACTGATGTAGCTCAGCAGGGGAAAGACAAACTGTTATGCCGCGTACACACGATCAGACATTGATCGGACATTCCGACAACAAAATCCATGGATTTTTTCCGACGGATGTTGGCTCAAACTTGTCTTGCATACACACGGTCACACAAAGTTGGTCGGAAATTGCGAATGTCAAGAACACGGTGACGTACAAAACGTATGTTGAGCCGAGAAAAATTAAGTTCAATAGCCAGTGCTGCTCTTCTGCTTGATTCCGAGCATGCGTGGAACTTTGTGTGTCGGAATTGTCTACATACGATCAGAATTTCAGACAATGGATTTTGTTGTTGGAAAATTTGAGAACCAGATCTCAAATTTTGTGCGACGGAAATTCCGATTGAAAATGTCCGATGGAGCCTACGCACGGTTGGAATTTCTGACAACAAGCTCCTAGCAAACATTTTCCATCGGAAAATCCTATCATGTGTACGGGGCATTATTCTTATATCCCTAAAAATCAAGGCATGTTAAATAGGGCTATTTGGTATCTACTACCCTCAATTATCAATCTGGCATTTTCATTGTAAGAGCCCCATTTATTCATCTTTACCCACAGTCCCATGTCACAAAAGCCCGACCCTTTTTTCATGCCTTACCATGAGAACTTTTTTTTAATAAAATCACAAGATTAAGCTTTAAAAACACCTATTAGGTGGAGAAGGACAACACAGGTACTATGTATACATGAACAAGGTCATCAACAAAAGGGGTAGCCCTCTACTGGACCCTTGTAGAGCATATACCCCACATCAGGAAGGTCAAAAGTATTATCGCTATATGCCCGGCTCCAGGAGTACAGCTTATCTGCAACGTTCATGACCTCATCTAGAATAGAACGATCAGTTTCAGGGCTTGATCAGCAAAAGGGGGGTGGGGAGAGGCACGAGTGTATAAGGTAACGTGTGTCTCTTAGCAGAATGGAAAATAATTAGGACTAATAAGGAAGATAAAAAAAGGATCAGACTATTGGCTATTTTATTTTTACCTGAGACACAGAGTTGTGGATGGACATACACTCCAGTAGGTTGCAAGAGGGAGATTCCTGTAACTGTGTGTTCCCCCAGTACTAACTGTCAACCACTTGACAGTAGGGCATAGCAACATGATATTGCTGCATCAGCAGGAAATTCATGCATGGCTGGCGCATACTATAGTGTCTTGCAACATTCACTTCCAACTTTCTGCTAATATGTGTCAGTGCTTTGGTGAGTGATCCCTGTTGCTTGCAGGTTCCCTCTCTGTTTTAAGCTCAGAGTCAGAAGCTTATAAACAGTATATATCTGTGCTTTCAAGGATGTGTGCTTTATATGGAGCCTTGATATGCATACCTTGAAGCTAATTAAAGTACTGACTTTTAGCTATCCTAGATGGAGGTGTTTTTTGTTTATGCTAATCTGCCTACAGAGACTATAAAGTGCCTAAAGTGACTATATGGTTACATGAATACTACTTTGAACTCTTCAGCTATAGAATATGTTTCAGTATATGTGCTCTAAATTGTGCATGTAGTCTCCATATAAACTTGCTTCACATCCGCTCCAAAGAAATTTCCCTTGCTTCAGCGCTTTTTTATAATACATGCTTACACAGGCTACAACTAATTAATCATTCATGATGACATGTTATATGCTTTATATGTTATTTCATTTTTTTTCTGTGTTTGGGCTTTTTTTTTGCTGTGCTTGCTTGATGTTGGTGGGTTAACATGTGCAGCAATTAGGGGGTGACAACGTTGTCAAGATACTTTAACCACATAATACGATTTTTTTAAGGCTGGGGTCCTAATTTAAGATTTTTTTGTATAGTGTGTGTTTCAATAAACATTTATCTTTTTGCATCTATCCTTTAAACCATTTATTGTCTCCAGTTCCCTGATACTTCTGTAACTTATGAACATTGGGAGGGCGTTACTAGCAGTGCCTGCATCACATCCTAGAGATCTGGACTCTGGTCACTGCACTATTTTCCCTATAATCCCTCACAAAATTTTGTGGGCAGCTCCATAAGCATTGATAGAGATACTTTTTTAAAACATAGAGCCATATAGCAGCAGTTCCCTCCATATCCCTTTTTTGTTTCTAGTCTATCTTTTATTTTGAAATCATGCCTGATTAGCAGTCCAAGATGCAGAATATCTAAAGTCATGGATGTATGCCAAGCAAGGTAGGCTGAAATATATGCCTCAAAGGAAGACCTAATTCATGATTCACGTGAGGCAGATATTCAGGCATTCAGGCATAGCAGATCCTGGAGAAGCTGGCAGCAGAAGGGGCCACATCTGTCTTGGCTATACAAGTGGTTCTTGTACAATCCAGTCTGGTGTGGCTATGAATGCAACCTCAAGTCCACAACCTGACATGCCAGCACTAGACTGTCTGTACACAACATCAATCCTCCTCAGCTACAGGGAGCATGAAACAAATACTTGCTACAGACCCTATGATGGACCTGCAATTTGTTGTGTTCCAGGCTACGACTGAGAGGAACACTGTAGACCACAGGGCTGCTGCTGAGATGGAGGCCGCAGAGCACATCATTAAGAGGGAAGCTGCCTGCCAGCATGAACTGGAGATGTTTAAGCTCCATAAAGAGTGGCAGGATCAGTCCTTTTTTCCTCTGAGCACTGGGAAGCACTTTTAGCTGTGTAGACTGTTATTTATTTACTATCCTTTGAAAAAAAAAACGTGTCATCAGTACCACCTGCCACAGATGCTGTGGGCAAGTTATCTGATGCCAGGGCTGAGAAACAAAGCCCTTGAGGCCTACGTGGAATTGTCAACTGAGAAGGATAGTTATTTTGGAGGGCATAAAGGACACTATAATGACAAAGTAATAACTGACCCCAGAAGAATACTGCCAGAAATTTAGGTTGCAGGAAAAGGGACCTGCAGACTTTGAAGATGTAGTAAGCCACCTACGTACCACATTCCAGCAGTGGATTAAAGTACTGAAGAAAGATTCCTATGAGGTCCCTGGAGATCCAGGATCAACACCTACATATCCGTGCTACAGAAGTCTTTCAGTTTGTGATGGAGCATATGCCTCAGTCTGTCAAAATAGCAGCAGAAATAGCAGATACCTACATAAACACTTGGGTATCTGACCACCACGGGGATCCTCCTAATGGCTTGAAAAAAAAGAAAAAAAAAACACAAATAGCAACCCATGCCACACCTGGGAGACAAGCCTCCTAGCAACTGGCACCTGTAGCTTCTTGACATGGCTTCTAACATACCAGAATGAGCCGACGCCCACAGGTGCTACACTTGTGGCAAGCCAGGACATCTCAGGAACATCTGTCTGGAGTATAAAAAGCCAACTTCACCTGGACAGTTGACCAGGACCCATTCCTCTGTGCGGTTTGTAAGTGGGAAAGCAAGGGGCCACAACACAAACCTACAACCCTGTCATTGTGAGCAACTAAACCATTACTGGCTTTCAAGACAGAGGATCAATTGGCAAGAAGTTGCACTTATTCACCTCAAGCTGGTGGAAAAAGGACATTATCCTGGAGAAGTTCCTTATTTTTGTTAGAGTTGGGGGAAACTGCTCAGGTTTTCGTCACTTTAGGGACAAGTAGTGGGATTAAAGATGTCAAAGTCTCAGGTAAGATTTTCACCCCCATGCTGCTAGGCACAGATCTGGGAACACCCAGGATTCACCAACCAGACCCTCTGGACACGCCAAAGGGTGATATCTCAGCAACTTGGGGAAGGACAGAGTGAAGTGAATTGGAGATGCTCAGGTCTCCTAAGGTTTTAGAGCAGGAGAATTCAGTGGATTATGTCCCTGCCAAGCCTCAGTTGCTATCCTAGTTCACTACAGGACAGTTTGCTGGGCCTTGTAATGCCACATTTGAGCAAGCACTGCAAACTAATCCAAGTAAGGTAAAGCTCTGGACCTAGCTTCCAGGTCTCCGGCAGATGAAGAGAAACACAAGATTTACTGGGACAATAGAAAGCTGTACACGGAGGATGTGCCCACTTCAGGCAGTGGGGCAAATATGGACAAAAGGCAGTTCACTGTACCAGAAAAACTTAGGGGACACTTGTTGAAGGCGGTGCATTAAATTCTCCTAGCTGGTCACTAGAATGAAATTAAAAAGACCAAGGCCCAGGTGTTGCAGAATTATTATCAGTCCTGTGTTACCTACCAGCAGTTTGGCAAGACAGGGGGTCGATATCGCTGGGCCACTAGCCATCCTCAGCAGTTCAGGCAAACAATGCATCTTTACTGTAGTGGACTATGCCATCCAATACCCAGGGGCTATGGCACTATACTCCCTCAGGGTGGACAAGGTTGAGGATGATTTGATGGGAATCAGTATGAGAGTGAGGTTCCCTGCAAAGCTCTTCAAAGCCCACAGTTGTCTAACCTAAAGGTTGGAAAATACAGATGCCCCATATGATGGCTAGTCCTTACCATCCACAAACAAACAACCTGTGCTTGTGTTTTAAGGGTTTCAATGGGAGTTTGAAACAATCCATGTGTATATTTGTGGAATCACAGGAAAGGGGCTGGGAATCAAATTTATCTCACCTGTTTGCCTATGAAGAGGTGCCCCAGGAGTCCACATACTTTTTACCACTTGAACTCTATATGGGAGGCAGGGGAAAGGACCCTTAGACCTAATCTAAGAAACTTAGTAGGGCAAGATTGCTGTTCCGGAGGTTTATGTGGTGAACTATGCATTAAGGTTCTGGGAGAATATAACATACGTGCGGGTCAAGCACAAATGATGGTATGACTGCAATGCCAGAGAGCAGACATACAATGTGGGTCAGAAAGTGTATATTACACTTCCTTTGTGGCGGATCAAACTATGGGCAGTAAAGGAGGGTCCATATCCAATCACAAAGAATGAAAGATGTGGTAAGTTTGGGGGAAGGAGGTAGAGGACAGAAAGCTTTCCATGTAAACATGCTAAAGTTAGACCTGTAGTTCTGGTCCCCTAAAAGGATCAGACAACCAGGTTTAGTGTAGATTACACAAATCTGAATGGCACTGCTGATGCCTACCCTATTCCCAACTTTGATGAACCACTGGATAAATTGGTGGCTGTCTGCTATCTAACAATCATGGACCAGAGCAGAGGGTACTGACACATTTTGAGCACCCGAGGCTCAGGAAAAATTAGCCATCAACACCCCATGCATCTTTTTTTATTCAAATAGTGAATACAGAA
This sequence comes from Lithobates sylvaticus, assembly GCA_028564925.1. NCBI lineage: Eukaryota > Metazoa > Chordata > Amphibia > Anura > Ranidae > Lithobates > Lithobates sylvaticus. Next base: position 435,442,842 of record CM053030.1, read on the forward strand.
TGTGGAGATCCACATTTTTTCTTCCCGCACAACCAACCTGATACATCTAAAATCACATACAATTACGAGCAGGTCTTCAATTGACTGATATACCTATAAGGATTTTTTTCTGAACGTTTTCTGCTGTATGTTGCAACAAGATAGCAACTGGAAGTTTTCTGGCATTGCTAGACAAGAAGTACATGTTTGAAAATATTGTATAACTTTGTTTTACATGTCTTCTGCCCTTTTATCCACCAGCAACATTTGCATATTTATGCTTGAATGCCCTTTAAACAACTTGTACTTAAGCCAAAGTATAACCTGTGCATAGTGAAACTTTTAAGACTCTTCCCTTTTTCTTGCATAAACCTGTTCCAGAAAAAACCCAGCCAGAGAGCTGAAAAAGGCTTGGATTAGAAGCAATTATGATGATGGTGCCCAGATCTTTTATCAACACTTGTAATTTGACAGGTCTTAGCTAAACTAGATGCAGGTAATCAAGAAGAAATTTTTTAAGTTTTAGGCCTAATATCTTCCCCCATCTGAAGCTCAATATAGACTTTGTATAAGGATCTGTCCTTTTTTATGGGTTAGTTGTACAATGAATTTGCTCCTTCAATCAGTCAGTTGAGTCGTGTGAGTACTGTTTTAGGATGTTGGAGAGCCATTTTACCTCATTTATGGGCAGTAGGGTTCCAACGATACTGGTATCAGTGCCGACAACGAGTATTTACATGAGTACTCGAGCAAATGCTCCGATACCTGAAACCGATGCGATTTGAGCCAATACAAAAAAATGGGTTCAAATCTCACTGCAAAGAACCACATGCTAGTCAGAGTGACTTAAGCCTGGGTTCACAGAGGAGTGGTGGCAGAAACTGCATGTGATTCGGACAGGAATCGCACCACACTCCTGCTTAAATCTCATGCAATTCTTTGCAGTGGGATTTGAGCCCATTCATTTTGTATGGGCTTAAATCGCACCACAAAGGTATCGGTTCTCAGTATCGGCGAGTACTTGAGCGAAAGTATCGGTACTTTTACTCACTGGGAAAAAAACGGTATCGGTGCAACCCTAATGGCCAGCTTTAAACAGGAAACAAAAACACAGCAAACAAGCACAATATTTTAATGTGATATGTTAGTAAGTAAGTATGGATTGCAATGTTTTCTTTAAAAGAAAAAAATATTTAGTATATCAGATTGATAAATCATAATGCACACATTTTACCTTCCCCATGAAGACCTTGCAAGCTTTCCAGCTTCTGTCTTTAGGCACTCTTCCACGGGGGGCAAGCAGCACCATCACTGCTGCAGTAACGTTAATAACAGCATCTGGTGGATTTGGAAAGGTTTTCAGCTCAGTAAGGTTTATCTAAATGATGAGAAGATAAGGGCAGCAATATTATAGATTGTGTGCACAGATTTCATATTTGCCATTTACATAGTTGCCAACATTTCACATTTTTTTTTCCAGGGACACCTTTTTTTTGTTTTGAGTCCAAGCCATTGTAAGAGGAGAATGTACTTTAATTAGGAGTGGGACATTAATTTAAAACGTGTGGTTATAGAGTCATATCATTAACCTATTGTACAATTTAATTTTAAAATACTCTATGTACAGAAAGGTTTATCATAATAAGAACAGAAAGAAAGCTAAGAAGGTATTGTTTATTAATAAAAATTATTTATGTATTTGTTTAGCTAGCTGGCCATACATGACTCTTGCTGAATCAGTTGAAATGGGAGCATGGGTGGCCCTGTCAGCACCACCCAGCTCAACAAAAGCCAGCTTCAAAATCGAAGGAGCTGGGTGGAAAATGCTCAGCCAAAAATGGACTGCATCCAATCAGATACAGTCATTCAGACAGCCATGGCTGCTGCTGTGTAAATACAAAGCCAATCAGAGGAGACTCTCCCATGTGTTTTGTGTGTATGGGGGAGCTGAGTGATTTGCCTGTTTCGGGGCTGAACAAGAGAATTTTTAGTCTGTACAATGAATTTAAAGTATGGCAATCTAACAATTCTTGTAGAGAACACAGTGATCAAAACCAATCACACTGCAGATACATTTGGCATAAACTATTTAGAAAACATAATTTCACACTGACCGTTCTGAGTACTGCAACTCTTGTTGTGATTGCTGATGGGTTGTAGGTTTTGGTTTCATGTAGCGCAAAGCTGGAAATCTCCTGCATGTATGTAGTGGGGGATTATACACTGACCACCAATGTAGGGGGGGATTTACACTGACAACCAATGTAAGAGGAGAATTTCTACACTGATCACCAATGTAAGGGGGGCCCTACGCTGAACACCAATGTAAGGGGGGCCCTATCACCAATGTAAGGGGGAAATTTCTACACTGACCACAAATATAGGGTAAATTTAAACTGACCACGAGTGTAATGGGGAATTTACACTGACCACCATTGTAAAGAGGGACTCTACACTGACCACCAATGTAAGAGGGAAGTTACACTGACAACCAATGTAAAGGGGGATTTCTACATTGACCACCAATGTAAGGAGGAATTTACACGACAACCAATGTAAGGGGGGACTCTACACTGACCCCCAACGTAATGGGGACATTTTCTTTTAATTAAAATGTGTTTATTAAGAAAAACATAAAAAGGTACAGCAAACAGGTTCATAGCATTAAAAAAAAGGGTATCCATTGTAACAATGAAAATTTAAGGAGACAAAGTACATAGAGCAAGAACAACCAGTATTCCACAACAGCAGTCAGATACAGTATTGCAATACTAAACAACAAAAACTGTCCAGGGTGAGTCGTGAACAATCAATTCAAACAATCAATATGAACCAACGTCATAGAATGGTACCTTTGGAATACAGAGTCGTAGAGGAAGACATCTATAGCTGAGACCAATAAGCATGACAACAAAAACTCAGAAATATGTTATACAGTATAAAATGTAATGGGGACATTTACACTGACCCCAACACAAGAGGTGTATTTACAGTAGCCACCAATGTCAGAGACCAGCGATGTAACAGTAATACTTACAGTGACACTCTCCCCATCACCAATCTCTGCATCCTTTTCCATCCCCTCTTAGTACACCTTTGCATCCTAAATCCTTCTGTTAACCTCTGCACTACAAACCCTTCTATATTCAATTCTGCGCCCCAAATTCCTCCTATGCTCACTTCTGCAACCCAAACCCCATCTCTACTGATCCCTGCACTCCAACCCTCTCCCTGTTTAACTCTGCACCGCAACTCCCTGAGGCTCAGTAGACTCTTGAGTATGGTGACTCTTATTCTTCTTGGGAATTTGATCGTAATTCTCATGTATGTATTATAAATTAGGAGATGTATGATAGGATATGTGTCGTTTTTATCCAACCTAGATTTTGTACACCACTCATATGTGTTGAGAATCTCACCCCAGCCTTCAGAGTTTGGGTAAGACAAGATTATATTAATGTAACGTGTATATTTGGGCTGGGAGTGCGACATAACCTCTCAGATGAGGTCCATTCATTATGTACTATAGGTCATGGTTGCTTGTTTTTATTAATTACTAGTATTTTAATGCATACCAATAAATACTATCCTTTATTTAAAAAATATGTGTTGGGTGCCTTAAAAGTCCAATTGTCGCTTTTTTCAATTGTCTATTCATATAAAGGATGTGGCATCTTGTTACTCAGCCCGCCCATATTCTGACAATTAAGATACAATATTTATCACGACCCTCTAGATGCGCTCCAGTAACCAGTTTTCTATCCATACACTATCCATACTCTGTACATACACTATTGTTAATGCAAAAATACCTTAGTTTGTAAAGTAAGCATTTATAAGGTTATTCTTTGGCGAAATACAGATACTCCCCATCCACAGGCCTTGCTCTATTTGGATAACAGCTAATCTCCTCATAGAATGTTAACAGGTTGGTCTAGCAAGAACGATCCTTCATTGATCCATGCTGGGTTCTACTAATGATACCATTTTCATCAGCAAATTTTTCAAATATGGTCCCTTATCATCCTTTCAATAGTTTACATACTACTGATGTTAGGCTGACTGCTCTATAGTTTCCAGGTATATATTTTGGCCCTTTTTGAAGATTGGTACCAAGTTGGCTTTTCGACAATCAGCTGGTACCATTACAGTAGGTAAGCTCTCCTTAAAGACTAGGAATGGTGTAAGCCATTCGGTCCTGGTTATTTGCTACATTGAGTTTTTCAAATCTTTTTTTGAACACTGGCTTCTGTTAGCCACCAGGGTACATTTCACACGTTTCTTTACTAGCAATACTGTTTTGTATATTATGCCCCTCTTTTTCCTTTGTAAAAACTGAAGAGACAAATGTATTTAATAAGTTGCCTTCTCCTTGCCACTTGTAACTAACTTCCCCTGATTATCCTTTATGGGACCAATATGCTGTGACCTAGCCTTTGGCATTTTCTACTCCCACAATCCACAGGCTGCCCCCCTAAAGTCTGAAGGACAGTAATCTGTCACTTTAAGAAAGTTTGGAACCCCTGCTTTAGAAGAAGCCATCTAGAAGCCTGAACCAATACTTGGGAAAACAGTTTAGTGAAGAAAGCAGCTAGGATTGTGGGCTCAATTTATCCATCAAACACTAGTCCTATCACCCGGTTGAATGTTCAGGAGAGAGCCTAAAGAGTAGACCCCCAAATACAAGCTATACATTAGAAGCAAATACTGTTGTTCAAGAAAGAGCATCCTGGTAAATGTAGGGTACTCACAGACAATAAAATGCCACCTGCTTTGTCCAAGATCATGTGGATTACATGATCCACATGATCCACTATGCATGTTTAGCCTCGAGCAGTAATGTTGATCTAATTTGATGTGCTTATATTTACAATACAAATGACATATTGTCTCATTTTAACTTGCTCATACACAGACATATAAATCTAAAAAAAAGGAAAAGTCATTTGCATTTTGGCACCAAAATTTATCATTTATTTTTTTGCCAAGTATGTGGGACAGGAAATGCTCTATGAAAGATGCCTCCCCGATGAGCAGAAGAAAAGAGAGCTCTGGTCATGGGAAAATACAATTGAATTCTTGTAAAACATCAGTTAGACATCTTTAAACCCCACACATTATCTTGTCAGGCGTTGTTAAATCACAGCTCCTACTGAGAAGCAAAGCGTTCTGTTTACTGCTAAAGCGCCAGTTATCTCAGCCATAATGCTGACAATTATCTATTGTACTGAGTGGTAAATATTTTATGTATTACATATATCTCATTTAATGCCTCAGTTTTGTGCCCTTAAAGACAACTGCAGACAAATCTTTAAAATGCCCTATAATCTGCTAGTGTAATGAAGACTCATGTAATAATGCTGCTGTTTAACTAGCTTAATTACCTGAAATTGGTCCTATATAAAGTTTCCACAGGCCAGCTGAAAGTTGAAATCAGGTTTGCAGTAGAAGTGCCTACTCCACTTGATAATGAGTGGGGGATAAGAGAGCAGAGCTCAGAAGGAGCTTGTTGGAGAGGGTAAGTGCAGAATAGGACGCAGCAAGGGTGGATGGAGCACAGGAATATGAAATACGTATCACTTTACAAAGACATATGCAGGTAGATAATACATATGCCTCTTAGCAGTGCTTTTACAGTAGTTCTATACCTGCAACAAAAACCTCTGATAATACTAAAGGTTTATTTTGCTGAAGCGTGTAAATATCTAAAATGAAAAAGGTGCGCCCCTAGAAAACTGACAATTCCATTTTGGGTGGATGCCTAAAGGTTGACCTATCTACTGGCATATGGGATAATGGCTGTGAGATTCTGTACTTGAGGTGTCATAGATAATAATTGGGGGGGGGGGGGGTCCTACTCTGAATAAAGGATCGTTCCATAGACTTTATATTACAGAGAATGCAGGGCACTGAACTAGACACTTCCTTGGGTCTAATTTAAATAACTGATTATAACCAAAATACAAAACTTGCTATGGGAGCCCTGTAAAACCATCTACTGGTTATCTGTATACCATTTGTGCTAACAATTCATGCTGTGGATATTCTGCAGAAATCTTGTGATACCAGAACCCACACAGCTCTCTATCAGGATACTCCAGTCCTGCCATCTTGCCGATATAGCCCTCAAGACAAACACAAAGCTATGGGATGCATCCCATAAGTTATGTCTTGACTCTAAATAACAATGAATTAACATCTTAACTAGAGCCAAGTATCATGCAATTACTTACCTTGTTAAGAGTATTAAGAGCTTCTGTGGCAGCAACTAATGCTGGTTCAGCTTTCATTAGATCATCCTCACAGTCCTTCTGTTTTACAGACACTTCTAATTGTATCGATGCAACCTAGAAGTCAAACAGTTATTCTCTTTCTGAATCAATGATTGCTATTACCAACAATGTAAATAGTGCCTGCAACATTAAATGCCCTATAGCAGGGATATGCAATTAGCGAACCTCCAGCTGTTGCAGAACTACAAGTCCCATGAGGCATAGAAAGACTGACAGCCACAAGCATGACATCCAGGGGCAATAGCATGATGGGACTTGTAGTTTTGCAACAGCTGGAGGTCCGCTAATTGCATATACCTTCCCTATAGTCTTCTAAGTTGCCTACTGACTACAAGTTACATCTTTATATGGTTAAATGTAAAGAGTAGCACTATCACTCAGCAGAGCTGAAAACAGTAGTTTTGATTTAAGTTTATAACCTGATGTTTAATATACATTTAACATTTGTACAAAATATTTATTTCACAAACATTTAAAAAGAAACGTAAGCCATAATTTTAATGAACTGGGATAGGGTTAAAAAAAAAATAACTGTTTTTTTTTTACTGCTGCCTGCATTTTAGCTAGAGATAGTCCTCCCATTTTGTGGGCCAGTGCTGATGGTCAGCAGAACAGGAAGTGAGAGACAGCGGTAATAATCTGTAATGCCCTGTACACACGATAGGATTTTCCGACAACAAAATACATGGGATTTTTTCCGATGGATGTTGGCTCAAACTTGTCTTGCATACACACGGTCACACAAAGTTGGTCAGAAATTCCAAACATCAAGAACGTGGTGACGTACAACACGTATGACGAGTCGAGAAAAATGAAGTTCAATAGCCAGTGCTGCTGTTCTGCTTGATTCCGAGCATGCGTGGCACATTGTGCATCGGAATTGTCTACAAACGATCAGAATTTCCGACAATGGATTTTGTTGTCGGAAAAATTTGAGAACCAGGTCTCAAATTTTGTGTGACGGAAATTCCTATGGAAAATGTGTGATGAGCCTACACACGGTCGGAATTTTTGACACACAAGGTCCTATTACACATTTTCCATCTGAAAATCCGATCGTGTGTATAGGGTATTAGAGGTTCAAAGCTTTCCCAAATCTATCCAAAGTTAAAAGTAAATATAAAAAGCTTTGGCTGGAATAATAATTTTTTTCGTTTTTGGATAGAGAGGAGAGGTAAAACCTCTGAGAATAACAACATTTCATTGAATGCTGAGATCTGTGTGTGGGTGGTCTTTTGTTGACAAATAAAAATCTGAAAGAGGTTCTAACCCTTCCCCATTCTACTAATAGAAGAAAAACTTTTATTGTTGGCTGCCTGATGTGTGGCTCAAATTAAAGTGCACCTTTTCCCAGACTATTGCTTTGTTGCAACATGCACATCACCCCAACACACAGCACATGTGCTTGTGCAACACAGTCCTTTTCGTTCTGAATGGTACCCAAACACACCTTGCCAACGGGAGTGAGCTGCAGTGCAGTGCTCTGCCAGAAATGGTACATGTGAAGTCTCATGCAGTCTGAGTTAGGCAGCCCATTACAATGAATGGTCTGCGTTGAAGCAAAACGTGTCAAAGCACGTGCATTTATGCACAGCTAAAGTTTGAATGGGCCATAAATATTTGCATATGCTTAACAAGCAGTAAGGTGAAGTGTACACTAGGGTCAGCCCTTGCTGCCCCTCTGAAAAACAAACCATGGTGGATTGCCTTTCAGGGACATTTTAAAGGCAGTGAGGAGACAACATGTCACCTCCTCACTGTCTGTTTTAACCCTGCTAATGCCGCACCATAACCAAATGCACTGTACGTGAATGCAGGGTAGCTGCAGTGTAGCCGAATTCACTTGAATGGGTCGCGTTTGGCGGTGGTACATCCTGCCAAATGCAACAGGTGAATAACTTTTGCCATGGATGTGGTATGTGTACAACCCCCTCTAACTACCTTTGCAGCTAAAGGGGGGGGGGCACTAAGAACTCTTAGTTCCGTAGTTTGTAAAGCAGATTTCAGTACTCTGTAAGGCAAAGTTTAGAATTCAGTAGTCTGTAAGGTAGATTTCAGTAGTTTGTGAGGCAGATTTCAGTTGTTTGTAAGGCAGTGTTCAGTAGTTTGTAATGCAGAGTTCAAAGTGCAGTAGTTTGTAAGGCAAAGTTCAGAGTTCAGTAGTTTGAAATGCAGAGTTCACTGAACTGTGCATTACAAAATACTGAACTCTGCTGGTTGGGGCATTTCTTGGTCCCTTTGCTGCGGCACCCCAGAGGACTCTTCACGGCACCATAGCACTCCGGTTGAGAAATGCTGTTTTCAGTATTGAGGCCACTGGTTCAGCATACCCACAATAATTCTGTGAAGGTGGGCAGCAAAGGCAGTCTGCATATTTATCTAGAGGTAAACTTGAAATAAGCTGCTTGGGAATACTGGGAAAAACTGAAATGAACAAAAGAAGTGTTTTAATATTTTTAGACTTTTTTCAGCATTTCTTATTTCTTTAGAACAGGGCTAAACAGTAAAGTCAGTTTTCCTGGACATGGCAGATGCTCTCAGACAAGAGGCTCAGATATGTCCTGATGAGGACTAGAAGATCTTCCAGTTTGAATAGGAAATAAAATTAATGCAGTTATGACTGTGCATCTAAGGCAAAACAGCATAGACACACACGGAAATTAGCTTTTTACTGTCCTTACTGTCCTTTAAAAATCACAGCAAGGCTGCTTTCACACTGAGGCGCTTTACAAGCGCTATAGCACTAAAAATAGCACCTGCATAGTGCCTGTAAAGAGCCTCTCCTCTCACTCCAGTGTAAAAGCCCAAGTTCTTTCACACTGGAGCAGGACGCTAAAAAAAGTCCTGCAAGCAGCATCTTTGCGGCGCTTTAGGAGCTGGTGTAAACCCTACTCCTAAAGAGCCCCTGCCCATTGAAATCAATAGGCAGCGCCGCCGAAGTGCACTTTTAACCCTTTTTCGGCCGTTAGCGGGGGTTAAAAGCCAACTTTCGTTAGCGGGGGTTAAAAGCACCCCACTAGTGGGAAAAAAGGGCCGGAAAAACTAAAATTCCACTAAAAATAACGGTGCTTTACCGCCGATGCCCCCCAACGCCCCAGTGTGAAAGTAGCCTTAGAACTAAAGGTGTGGAAATTCAGGGGAAGGTCGAGTGGCAAACAAGTTGGAAAAATACAGTTCCTGGTCCAGTGATCACAATTCTGCACACATTTTGTTACCTGGAGGCTTGTTGAAAATGGTTTGCCAATAAAAGATGTACTTTAAATGTTACTCAGCAGCAGGAGAAGACTGTGATACACTTACCTTTTGCTCCTCGGCATCAGCAATAGTCTTTTCCTGACTCACTTTCTCGGTCTGAAATCCTATTTTACTAATTAGCGCTTCAGCATCCTGATTTCTCTGTTTCAGTTCTGCCTCTTGAGAGGCGAGTTTGGCTTTAAGGTCTTCTACCTGAAGAAAAAAAAAAGTAACTTTTTTTTTTTTTTAATCTCTTGGTAAACTAGTGCATTAACTTGCTTAATAATGGAATTTCTTTATTGAGAAATTGTATAAAATATGTACAGCTAAATAACATGCTTGTACATTGTATAAATGATTCAGTTCAGTTTCATCAAAACCCAGACTTTTTTTACTGGTGGTCTGTTCTTACAACAGTCAACTGAAGGAATACCTACCATCACAGTCATAATAAAGAACATGTTAGGAACACTTAGACCCCTTTCACACCACACCGCCCATAGCGTCGGCGGTAAAACGCCGCTATTTTTAGCGGCGTTTTGCTGGCGGTATTACAGCGCTGCCCCATTGATTTCAATGGGGAGCAGCGGTGGAGGAGCGGTAAACACACCGCTCCTTCACCGCTCAAAAGAAGCTGCTGGCAGGACTTTACCTGACGTCCTGCCAGCGCACCGCTCCAGTGCGAAAGCCCTCCGGCTTTCACACTGGAGACAATGGTGCAGCTGTTTTAGGGCAGATTGCAGGCGCTTTTTCTAACGCTATAGCGCCTGCAAAACGCCCTTGGTGTGAAAGGGGTCTTAGATAAATCAGGGTCGGGAATTATTCCTCTCTAGATTTATTTAGAGGTCCAAAAAGGTAAAGTGCACCGACGTGGAACAATTGGCCATGATGGACATTCTTGCACCTCTAACTAGCGTCATTAGCGAGAGCATGTATAAGCCAGTATGATAAAGGGGTTAAGAGTTGGCAAAAAGTGTAAGCGAAGAGCAGTAGGCAACAGTATCAGGCAGCAAAATATATTAACAGGAGGTTCCGGCTACATGACATAGTTTCATAGTTAGTAAGGTTGAATAAAGACATCAGTCCATCCAGTTCAATCTGAGTGAGTGTCTACAATTGTCCCTATCCCTGTACATTGCACACTCACATCGGTCCCTATCCTCAAGGAGCCCCGCAATCCAAGGTCCCCATTCATATACTAGGGCCAATTTTTAGACAGAAGCCAATTAACCTACCTGCATGTCTTTGGACATGCATATAGGATTTTGGCACTCTCAAATTGTTTGGTGCAGAGGGTTCATTGTGGTAGTCTATATGATCTGGTAATAAAGACCTATAGAACAGCACAAGGATCAGAAATCATGACTTTCTCACACAGGGGGTTATTTACTAACGGCAAGGTGTAAAGTAATTTTTAAAGGAATATAGACACAAGTAAAGGGTTTAACAAGATGGTGGACATCCTGACACTTATTAGGGTTACCTCTTCTTGTCTGCAAGTGTCTTATGCTATACTGTATATTGCCCTGCCTCCCACTGCTGTATACCTACAGTCAGTTTTGCCCGGCAGAGACTTATTGTAGCAAATGCTTATCATAAAAAGTCCTGATAAAGCAGTGTTACTTGAGTGTCTGTGTCTAAAAGTGCTTTGGTATATATACACATACATACATATACACACCATATATGCACTTCACTTGTACAGGTACTATGGGAGGATGGAACCCACTGGCTGATCGGGAAATTCAAGGGATGTTGTCTTTGTTATTCACGCCCCTACCTGCTTCTTTTTTCCTTTTGAAGCTTGTTGTGTTTTTTTTTATCCTCTACAGCAGGGATATGCAATTTGTGGACCCCCAGCTGTTGCAGAACTATAAGTCCCATGAGGCATAGCAAGACTCGGACAGTTGATGCAGTTCCTTGACTTTCTTTGATTTGGAGCGTTTGGTTTCGGATGGGCACCCAGTTTACTCCTTTCCAAAGGTACAGGGAATCATTTTTATAATTATTTCAGATGTCAGTTACTGTATCTTACTTTGCTGCATGTCTAGTCAAATAATAATTTAAAATGCATGAAAGTTTACCTGAGATGCTGTAGTTTTCAGTTTTTGTAAACCATTTTCCAAATGCTCCATTTTTTGAGACAGCTCTTTCCTTTTTTTATCAAGCAGATTTTTGTATAAGGTTATCTGTTCCAAGAAACTTTTTGGCGTGGTATAATTATATCGTTTCTCATTCTGGTAGTATTTTGTACTCATTTCATTGACACTGGTGTGTACATATGCCATGAACTGGCCGATTGACTCCTTAACGTTTGGCTAAAAGAAAAATGCATGAAACAAAAAAAGACTTGTAAAGCTAAATATTTTATAGTGTACGAAAGAGTAAATATGGCACAGTGACATTTCAGTGAGACTAAAGAAGGCCACACACTTGAACATAAGGTTGCTTAATCTGATTGGTAATAGACCAGATTTTTTAGCATGTTTCACCAGGTTATTAAATCAAAAAAAATCTGGATGCTGAGACACAATTGGGAGATGCTAAATAATGGCAAGAGTAGAGGTCACTAGATGAACACATTTTGCATCCTATAAAAAAATAAAGATAACTAGCAAAAGTAATTAAATCTTTCCATAGATAGGCCATTTATCAGAATATTTGGTGCAGAACTGTCTCTTCTGCTCTGATAAAGCTGACAATCTAAATTAAAATATTTGTAAAAAGCAGAAGTAATTTTAGAACAAAATATGGTGCAAAAAAGGAGGGTAGGCAAACAAAGCCTAGATTTTGAAGGTTTTAAGCCCCTTAAATGGGCTTTCTGATCGGGTTCACCTCTGAGCTTTTCAGAGGCACCTGAAAAACTTCCAATGGGAAGCCCCCTGCAGGTCTATGGGCAGGCTTATAGATCTGCCCATAGACCTGCATCTATATCTACCTCTAAGTCAGTCCAGGCCATGAAAAAAAAAAAAAAAACTGAAAAGGACTGCGTTTTTCCCCAGACATAAACTTCAGAGGTAGCATGACGTAAATCGACACAAGTCTGTTTACATCCAGCAGCCCATAGATCCAACACAGGTCCGCCACAGTCATCTCTCAAAATGCGGACATGAAACTGAACAGCACAGATGTCACAAAAATGACATCCATCCCAATCTGCTCCGATTCAGCAGGGGATCTGCTCATACATCACCTGCCGAACAGAGATAAGCGCACCGGTTTGAAGGGACCCTGTGTTTTTTGTAAGGATGAATTTAACCATTTGAGCACCCACAGCTGTATATAGAGCAGCTATAAAGAGGTTGGATAGCGAAGAGATTTGGTTTTGCCAATATTGATGATCATTAACAAATAAACTCTTCCACAGTCTATTATTGTTGTGCCATCTTCGTATTTTGCTTTTTACAATAATGCATATGTGCCTTAAACTGTCTCAGTACACCCTTTAAGTTTGGTGTCAGTGGATTGTTTGTAGATGTGAGGGCTTGTATTACTGCTTGTGTGTATGGGCATCACAGTGCATACTGCAGTCTTTGTTATATTAAGCAGTCCCGAGATCGAACAAATTAGAAACCCAGGATATTTATCTTCATAATTTTTATAATTGAAAAATCTGATGTTGTATATGCATTTCACCAAGAAAACCTGCAGCTCAAATTTCTTTAAGTATCTGTTGTACTCGCAGACTTTTATTAGATTAGTTGCATTCTGTGGACTCAAAACCTCATAAATATAACAATTATTTATGACTTTCTTTACACGATTAACAACATTCAATTAATCACAGAAAGTCTGGAAATCAATTAATAAGAATTAGATGAGGAACACCTAGTCTGGGCAAAGTTACACATAATTTACCAAAGCGCTGTCAATAATTGTTCCAGTTCCAGATGTATTACAGAATGCTATCTGACTGTTTAATGATGCAGGTAAATGACTACATATTTTACAATTATTAAAGGAAGGAAGCATTTTAACAGATTGACTTCCCGGGTTAATATTTTGTATGAGAAAAACTAGGTTATTATTGACATTAAACCAGCATGCATTCTATTTGTCTTATCTCAATGATGGACAAAACAAAATGTGTATGTATACTGTGTAAACAGGAACACATATCTGTGCTTGCATGAGACACAGAGTCTCATATAGTGCCTTGCTTAAGTGTTTAGTCCTTTGGTTTTTAAATTTGGTAGTGTTACAAGCTGTAATCAGGATGGATTTTTAGCACATGATTTACAAAACATACATTGTTTTATTGTAATAACAAATTGAATTAACTTCCTGAACTAAATTTAAAGATTAACAATCTTAAGCATGGTGTCCTGGGCTGACAGTATATCAGTCTATGTTCTATTTTAATCTAAGAGTGTGTGTGCCTGTGTGCCCTCCTAGCCCAGAAAGTGCACAGTAACTGACAGCTGCTGGTTTCAGACCTGTGATCGTGAACAAATCTACTGTCACTGCATTACACTGTTAAAAATAATAATAACATTGGGAAGAGCTTTTTAAAATTTGATTAAACTCTGTTAAGTGTAAAATCCATTTTTTCAAGCTTATCTGTTTGTTGACTAATAAAAAAATAAGTAGGATATTTTGCCAAAGAAATAAAAAAAAAAAACGATATTGGTTGAAGTCCAAATGATATAAACAAACGTAGGCCTCTTGCACACTATTGCCTTTAAACTCTTGTTTACAAACTTTTTTTATTAAAGCGGAGCAACACCCGTTTTTAAAATCTATAATAAAAAAAATACTCACCTTTCTCGATCCGAAACGGCAGGTTTTTTATTTTTTTTTACTTACCTTTAGTTGTTCTTCTTTGCATCCATCGCTTCCTGGTTCTTGGTCCCTCGGATATGGGCGGGGATATTACGGCTATTACGTAATATCCCCTAGCCCGCACTGTCTCCTGGGAGCTTGTGTCATAGCTCGCAGGAGTCAGTGCGGCTGCCTGGCCCGAGATCGCGCGAGACTTCGAACCGAACGTGACGTCATCACGACGCTGCTGACGGCGCTCCTATGAACGGTGTACTGCGCATGCGCGAGATTAGAGAGAGGCGTGAATGAAATCCAGAAAGACTAATGCCCTGGAGTATTCAAATGCCCACACGCAAGATGGGGATGAACCCGGAAATGTATATAAAGTGTTTTTTAGACATCCCAACGGCCAAAGTCAGACAGACAGGACAGGTGAGCTAATGCTTTACAAATCATTTTATTAATCAATCCCCATTAAAAAAAAAAAAAAACGCCAGGGGCAGTGTAGCTCCGCTTTAAGTACAAAAGGTGGTACAAAACCGACATGGCATAAGTAATATAAAATTTACAGAGGTATAACTCAGCATTTTTAGGCATACAGTGTTATTTTTGTCCATACTGATCTAAATGCAGCTCATTGTTCTTAATGTGTATGTATACACTGGCGCATAAACATGAGAAAAAACAAAGATACAGAAATCTTAGTTGCCGGTCAGTATTTACACACACACCCGCACAGATATAGTTTCATAGTTAGTAAGGTTGAATAAAGACATCAGTCCATCCAGTTCAACCTGAGTGTCTACAATTGTCCCTGTCCCTGTACATTGCACACTCACATCGGTCCCTACCCTCAAGGAGCCCACAATCCAAGGTCCCCATTCATATACTAGGGCCAATTTTTTTTGGACAGAAGACAATTAACCTACCTGCATGTCTTTGGATTGTAGGAGGAAACCGGAGTACCCAGAGGAAACCCACGCAAGCACAGGGAGAACATGCAAACTCCAGGCAGGTAGTGTCGTGGTTGGGATTCGAACCAGCGACCCTTCTTACTGCTAGGTGAGAGTGCTAACCACTACACCACTGTACCGCACTAAATGCGCATGTACGCATTATGGTCAGGAACACTGATGTATAAACATCAGCATACCTCCCAACTTTTTGAGATGGGAATGAGGGACACCTATTAGCAAAAGTATGCAGGCATAGGACACACCCCCTTACCCCGCCCCCTTAAAGGAGAATTGTACAAAAAAAAACAAGATTGGTTAAACACACAAGTGCTTTTTTTAACACTACTATTCATTTATATTGGCTTTTGGAATTTACAAATGCAGCAATTTAGAAATCAGATGAAAGGTTTAGCGCTGAGAAACACTTTTTGATAGATAAAAAGTGCATTTTATATACATCTATATGGATCAGACCAAAATGAGGGACAAATGAGGAGGAATGAGGGACAGAGGGACATTGCTCCAAATCAGGGACAGTCCCTCAAAATCAGGGACAGTTGGAAGCTATGACATCAGTACCATGTGCAGGTACTCTTAGGGTGTGATAAAACAGTAAATGCTTAATGTGTTGCTGTTAGTAGGTTTACTACATTACCTCTGCTCCCTTTGGCTAAGTTTAAATGTGCCGCAGACTTTGAGGTGTTTGGCAGATGGTGAGGAGGCAATATGTTACCTTAAATGGGTAGCATTCAAGTGACTTGAACTATTACAGTGACCTTTGCTTGCTTTCAGGTCTTGTACCGAGTGGCTGCACTGCTGCTTACTGAACACAGGAGGATACTCCCTTGACATGGGCACCATTCAGAAAACACTATCCAGTATCTCAATGAAAATATAGATTGTGACATCACTGCCCCACCTCTCTACCTCATCCAACCAGAGAAAGCTCTTTATTCACTGAGAAAATGTAAAGTGAATGGTGCCCAAGCAACCTCCTGTGTTCATTAACCAGTTGCCTACCTTGGGCGTCTTACAAACGTCCATAAAACCCCCTTCTCTGTACACAGGACGTGTCTTGTACGCCTTGCACTATCTTATCTTTTCTTATCTCCTTATACTCAACTACTGTGCACAGCCCATGGGATTCTATGACTGGGAGCTAGGCAGAAGTATTCCTCACAGAATGATTACTCTGACAGACAACCTCAGTGAGAATTCAATGTAAAAATTTAAAGTGATTGTAAAATCTCGGCTTAAAAAAATAAAAAATAAATAACAAATATGTTATACTTACCTCCTCTGTGCAGTTGGTTTTGCACAGAGTGGCCCGGAAACTCCTCTTCTTGAGTCCACCTTTGCGGCTCCTGGCCCCTCCCTCCTATCGAGTGCCCCCACAGTCAGGAGCTTTCTATGGGTGCACTGGAGCCGAGTCACAGCTCTGTGTGGCCATTCAGACATGGAGCCCCGGCCCTGCCCCCTGTCTCCTCTGATTGGCTAACTGACTTTGATTGACAGCCGCAGGAGCCAATGGTGCCACTGCTGTGTCTCAGCCAATCAGGAGGAGTGTCCCGGGTGGCTTAGACATTCGTGGACCTTGCTGGGGTGAGATGGGCTCAGGTAAGTAATTAGGGGATGCTGGGGTGGCTGCTACACACACACACACACACACACACACACACACACACACACACAAAGTGTTTTATCTTAATGCGTAGAATGCATTAAGATAAAAAACCTTCTGCCTTTACAACTCCTTTAAGCCAAAACAACAAACAAGTAACACAGTAGCTATCTTATCTCCTGCATTCCCTGTCAGACAGATTTGTGAGTGAGAGAGCTGCAGCTGACAGAGGAAAGTTTTTATTGTGTGCACAGGGAGTTAACTCTTAATTAATCAGGACATGCTCTTTTTTTTTACTACTTAACTCTTTCATTTCAACCTGTATAATCAATATTTAACAGTTTCATCTCCTGTTTCATGTTTCTATTTAAATTATTTGCTGGAATTTTTTTTTTTTTTAAATAAAAGCACATATATACATTATCTTTAAGGATTTTATGTTAATAATATATGTGGTTTAGGGTATATCTGTTTTATTTTAAATCAGTGAGAACTATAAATTACTGATGCATTATGATAAAGATGAAATGTATGCAAAAAAAAAACAATTTCTTTTATAAATAACTTTAACATGATTTGTACTAAAAAATGTAATTTTAATGTTGCAGTAAATAGAACAAGCAGCAGAATAAAATGTATACGTTTTCCTCACATTAATGGTACTTCTGTTCAAAATAGTACCGATCAAACTTGAAATTACTTTTTTTCAGATCTTTACTCGTTTTCCCCCTTAAATGCAAATAAATGAAAAAAATTCTCAGAGGACTTTAGGGTCACAGGAAAGCCCTGTTTGTCCCCCAAAAAACAATATATGTATCAAATCTTTATCATAAGTACTTGAAAGTTACAAAGTTATAGACTCATAGCCAGACACATAGCAGAAATGTGAAATATGGTCTGGTCCATAGGGGGTAAAACAGGTGTGAGGAGAGCTGAAGTGGTTAACCCCTTCCCGCTGATGGTATTCAGAAATGGGCCTTTATCCATGAGGCCGCATATCGGCGTACCTGTCTTTGTGCTGGGAGTGTGCCGCACAGGGTGCTCCTAGCACAGAGACTGGTTCTCACTGACAGCTCATACTAAGGATTGGAACCTGGAACTCCTAGTTGAAGGTCACCTTATCGCTGTGACAGCCTCTGATTGGCTATGACTGTGCAGCATGCCCCTGTGTTTACTTTCACTTCTGAATGGAGAGAAATATACATTGCATCTTCCTCTCCTTGCAGGAGATAAAAATTTGAATGAAAAAAAAAGTGTGTAAAAAGAAAAAAAAAGTAAAAAATATCTAGATCAAGGTTTGATCTAGGTCAGTCCCAGGGTTAGTGTTAGGGTCAAGGTAAGGGTCAAAGGTTAGGTATATTTCTGAAGGAATAAAGAAAAAAAAAGCATTTTTTTTTAATTACTGTTTTTTAGGTAGGATAAAAAAAGCTAAATTTGCACTGTTTCGGGGGCCTACTATGTGTACAAATATCATACACAAATGTGGTATCGCTGTGATTGTCAGGAGTGGGAGAATTTTTTTTGGATTGTTTTTTGGTGGTAAATTATGGTCATAGCAAGAAATATACAGTAAATATAAAAATTAATAAAAAAAAATGATTATTTTTACTATTTTGGGCCAGTTTTCCTTTGATAATAAAAAAGCTTATTGATAACAATGGAAGCACATGAAAAAGCATGTTGTTGATAATGCATGCAAAACACATGAAAACATTCATAGGAAGGTATGAATCCACCTAATATTAGTTTTCTCTTCAATATGTTGAACTCACATAATTTAATATTACTGTATGGAAGTGTATCACCAAGTTGTACAATAATTTTTTCTTTGCTTACAGCAGTTATTTACCTGTTAAGAGCATTTATTACCCCAGGAATACTTTTTCTCAGTAAAATTCTACCTCTAAGCCCCCGTACACACGGTCGGACATTCCGACCACAAAATCCGTCTGATTTTTTCCGACGGATTTTGTCCGAAACTGGTGCTGCATACACACAGTCGGACAAAGTTGTTGGAAAATCCGATCGTTCGGAACGTGATGACGTTCGTTCGCTACAACGGGTCTACGTTCAGGCTAGTAGCCAATAGCTTTGGTCTCGTAATTTGATCTGAGCATGCGTGGCACTTTGTCGATCGGAATTCTCTACAAACGATCGGACAAAGGCCGATCGGATTTTGTTGTCAGAAAATTTGAGATCCTGCTCTCAAATATTTTCCGACGGAAAAAGTCAGACAGAGCCCACACACGATCGGATTTTCCGACAATATAATTCGATCGGACCTTTTCCGTCAGATTTTCTGACTGTATGTACAGGGCATTAGACAAAAAACTGAGGATGGCATAAAGTGTATCTAAAGTCAAACATTTTGGATAGAGAAGCGAAAGGTTAGACGTTCAGTCAAGTTTTATCCTGACTGTGTCCCTGATGGGGGAGTTATTCTCTCTATTTGTCTCAAGTAAGAAGGTAAATCGAAAATTTTGAGTCGTCAAAACAGGAATAGAAGGAAAATCTGTCAATTGGGAGACTTGTACTTTTGACAAAAAGAGGATATTTTCCCTGACTTTGCAAAGCTGAATATGAAATAATGTCTCTACCCACATAGTAATAAACTGTAGCAGAAGTGTGTGAATCACAAGACTTGCTAAACAGAATTAATATAATTAGTTTACATAAATGTATTTCAACCATGTTCTGCTTTGAGCAACACCTTTATGTATTTATTTAATATTAAAATGGCTACTTCAACTTTTGCGCAAAAGCCTCAATTTAGTCTGTTACCCAATACACATTATCGCTTATCACTACAACACTCTTACAATTGTCTGCTATTGGACTTACATACATGGGTTTACAATTCTTACTATGTTCCTGGTATAATGATACAGGTATCAAGATGCTGAACTATCATACTAGCCCCATGCACCTGTTAAAATTCTATAAGAGGTAGGAGACAGTTCTCCAGAAAAGTCAGAAATGGCTTTAGATACATTGTCTTCAAGTAGTAAAATAACTATTGTTGTAACATAAAGCTTAACAAAGTGGCACAGCGTGAGAGACATGTCAAGCCACGGAGCAGCTGGCTGTAATTCATGCTGCTTTGCAGAAAACACTAATCGTAGCTGAACTGGATTCTTTGATGATTTGCCTCCTTTGCATTTGTAATTTGTAACTTTGTCTTATGATAAGGTCAGCGGTGACAGTACTTCCTGACTTTAACAGCTGTGGCTTCTGAAAGGGTCATTGTGCAACCACTAATTGCAGTAATTTCATTAACATAAATTATTTATTCTGCCAATCAGATTTAGATATTATTTTTTTACTCGAACAGCCTGTTTTACAATATAATATAAAATGCTAATTAATAGGTAAAGTAACAGTTAATGCCAATCTGAATAAGTACCAATGAATTTTTACAATTTCTTCTTCATACTGTGCCCGAGAAGAAGCGAACAAGTTGAGTAAGTAGTGTATTATAATGAAAGTTCAAAGAAAATAATTTAAGCAAATTCTGTCTTATGATAATTTCATACGCAATACTGTAGTTCACTGCCACACTTTCAGTCTCTTGTGTAAAAACTACTCAGGGGAGCAATAAAAAGGAGTGGGGCTGCAGTGTTAAAGGGAAAATATAATCGTTTGGGACAATAATCTTTTGATTTTAACCTGTTAATATTTTTCATTTTTCATTTTTTTTCCTATAGAGCACTAAGAGATTTCTAAAGAGAGCACAAGCTGTTTGCTTTCAGACTCTCAGACTCATATCAAGCTGCCTGTGCAAAGAAAAAGGGAGGGAGAGTGAGGAAGGGGATCAGAACTCTAAACTATTCAATTGTGTGTAAATTCTAAGTTGAGCTACTGAACTCCACAAACACACATTTTTCGAAAAATTAGCAGAAGAATGTGAATACCAGATGTTAAAGAGGAAGTAAAGCCTCTTTTAAAAAAAAAAAAAAATGGAACCTGCAAGGCAAAGGCATAATGAGCTAGTATGCATAGCATACTAGCTCATTATGCATAACTTACCTGAGAACGAAGCCCCCGAAGCGACCCTTGTCCACGACCTCCACCGGCGCCATCAATCGCGGAGTGACTTCCGGGTCTCGCCGCTCCATCGCTGTTATTCGCTGGAGCAGCGATGACGTCACTCCCGCGCATGCGCACAAGAGCGGCATATCGGCGTGATCTCGGCATGCGCAGTGCGCCTGCGCGCCGCTGTCTACGGCGCATGCGCCGTAGACAGCGATGCATCTTTTTTTCTAAATATCTCCTAAACCATGTAGGTTTAGGAGATATTTATTGGACCTACAGGTAAGCCTTAATTTAGGCTTACCTGTAGGTCAAAGTGGTTTGTAAGGGTTTACAACCACTTTAAGGAGCTGACAGAACCACCGGCTGGCTGTATTTGTGAATATAAATTGGGTCTGTGATGTCATCACACTAAAGCTGCCTAGATGACACTGTGGCCAAGGCTTGTTTGTTAGCTGTCTGACTTTATGCCTTTGCATTCCTTCGGTACATGTAAGTGCAACACTTTGTTAATAAACGATTTTCTCATACAAGTTGCGCTAGGAGACTTTTTCTTTTGTATTCATTTGGGTACACTTGGGAAAGCGTGACTGAAAACCAAACAGATACTGTTTTTTGAGCTTTGGATCCTGGAACCGTATGGAGATTCCTGTTCTACGAGTGCCGACTCCTTGGGTTAGGCACAGACGCTATTGATCTCTATAACTTGAGATCATCTGGCTCTGGTAAGAAGCTGCAATATTGCATGAGCACGTTTGGTATTTTAATGTTTACAGAGAGCACTGAGCACTTTTCTTCATGTGTATATGACTTTTAATTCAGATTTTTTTTTTACACTTATTTGTATGCATTTTTGATTTGAACGACCACATTTTTAAATTTGATTAAGATTGTGCACCTTGATTTTTTGTGGTGTATCACGTGATTCGTGCTTGTCATGTGATTAACTTTATATTTGTATGCAATATGTATTTGGTTTCAATAGTGGTAGACATGCAATTAGTTCTCTAACACATCTGATCCCATAGAATATACATTTTTTAGAATATCTGGTTAGGAGGCTACACACTTTTTCTTTAATTTATTTGTAATAATGGAACACCTGGTATTCAGGTTTTCCTGGTATTCAGGTGTATTTGGGTGCAGCAGCTCCATTTCATTCCCCCTTCCTAGCGTGAGATTCAGTTTTTTCTTATTAGATCTAAATGCCACAAATACTTGTCCGAATTAGTGGTTACGTGCCAGATTCTCCTTTCCTAATTGCAAAGGTGGGGTGCCCACTTTGGTCTTCGGGTGTCCACATTGTTGCTTTAATGTCATGGACAGTTGGCATTGTTTGTCCAGCAGCAGGGTTTCACAGGCTCCAAAAGTTAGCAGCAGTGTGGAAACGTTACGAGGGATAGCAACAAAATTGGTCGGCAGTGGGCCTGGACCGCAGCGCTAGGTACAGGGCTCCACTAGAGGAAGAGGTGCCATGGAGAGTTATGTGAAGGAGTTAAAAACGGGCTTTGTAGGGATTTTCTTTTTTTTAAATGTGTGAATGGATGTAAAGTATAGGGTGGTCACTTCATAATGTCTTTTCTGATGATCTAAGGGTGGATACTTACTAAGGAGTCACGTCAAAAGGAAGGTGTTAATATACCATCACTGCTGCACTAATAAAAGGTCACAGCTTATGTGTCAAATTTTCAGTGTTAGGGTTGAAGTATGCGGCGTACACACGATCAGACTTTGTCCGCCGGACCCTGTCTGGCGGACAAACCGCCGGACTTTCCAGCGGGGCTTCGCCGGACTTTCCGAGCGTGTGACTTGCCCACACACGCCCGGACTTCTCCGGCGGACAATCCGCGGGAAAAAGTCAGCGGGACTTTTGAAAATGAACGGACTTGCCCACACACGGAGGAGTCCGTTCATTTAGAACGTAACTGCAGGTAAACGGGGCTAGCGAAGGCAGTGAAAGCCGCCGCGCTAGCCCCGTCACCTGGTATGGATTTAAAGGGAATCCCCACGCCGAAAAAACGGCGTGGGGGTCCCCCCCAAATCCATCTCAGACCCTTATCCGAGCACACAGCCCAGGAAAGGGGTGGAGACGGCGGCGGCGATGACGAAGAAGGTAGCTGGGCTCCTCTGCTCGGTAAAAGAGCTAGGTAAAATAGCGGAGGAGTCCGGCGAGAAGACCCCCCAAGACGGAAGAAGACCCCCGGAGCAGTGCAATAAAATATTTTTAAAAAATTGTGTGTTTTTTTTATTTACACTTTACACCTTAGGTGAATGGGTAGGGGTATCGTACCCCATACTCATTCACATAGGGTGGGGGGCTGGGATCTGGGGGCCCCCTTATTAAAGGGGGCTCCCGGATTCCGATAAGCCCCCCGCCCGCAGACCCCGACAACCAACGGCCAGGGTTGTCGGGAAGAGGCCTTTGTCCTCATCAACATGGGGACAAGGTGCTTTGGGGGTGGGGGGGGCGCCCGACCCCCCTTTCCCCAGGGCACCCCCCATGTTGAGGGCACTCGGCCTGGTACGGCTCAGGAGGGGGGGGGGGGGGCGATCGCTAGTCCCAACCCCTTTCCTGGCCTGCCGGGCTGCGTGCTCGGATAAGGGTCTGAGATGGATTTGGGGGGAATCCCCACGCCGAAAAAAAACTTTAAATCCATGCCAGGTGACGGGGCTAGCGCGGCGGCATTCACTCTACCTGAAGTCACGTGCTAAATGAACGGACATTCCGATGATCGGCAAGTCCGTTCATTTCCAAAAGTCCGACGGACTAGCATACTAACGGCGGGATTGTTCGCCAGACTGCCAAGTTCAGCGGACAATTTTAAAACAAAATGTAAAACCTAGTCCGCCGGACTTTTGGCGCCAAAAAGTCCGGCGGCGCCCACACACAGGGGGATTGTCCGGCGGACTGAAGTCCGCCGGACATTCCCGCGGGAAAGTCTGCTCGTGTGTACGCGGCAGTAGAGAGCTTAAGTGTTTAGGTTTGCTTAAAGCAGAGCTCTACCCTCCTTTTTCCATTCTCGATTCCTAATATCTACCACCTCCTTTAACATAACTAGATATCAATTTATTGTCTTTTCTTTAAATACCTTTTACCTTTTACCCCTCCACCTTTCTTGCATGTACTGCCTGCAGAGTCTGGGATATCAGCTTCATACAGTATATCTCAGGAGTCTTCAGGCACCCTTGTTTTCTTTCAGTCGCGAGCATTCCTTCCTAACAGCAACTATTCCATCAACATCACTATAAATTCAAAAGCTAAAAAGGGTCTCCTCACTAAGGAAGTGTGCACACAGGATCTTTCTGTGTATCACGGCGGGGAGTTGCAGTAAGTGAAGGGAAGTGGATTCACATGCTCTTACCAAAAATGGCCACCATGAGAAGAGCAGTGAAAATATAAGGTATGCAAAAAATACACATCTGCGATTATCAATGAATATCAATTTAAAGACGTTAACCTATCCTCTAATCCTTAACCCTTACACTGACCCTCAATCTACGCCGCAAGTTTATATCTAATTTTCACCACTTATACGCAACATAAACCCATTAACCACTTTCAGACCGGACCATTTTGCTGGCTTAAGACCAGAGCACTTTTTGCGCTTCGTCACTGCGTCGCTTTAACTGACAATTGCGCTGTCGTGCGACGTGGCTCCCAAACAAAATTGACGTCCTTTTTTTCCCACAAATAGAGATTTCTTTTGGTGGTATTTGATCACCTCTGCGGTTTTTATTTTTATGCGCTATAAAACAAAAAAAGTGACAATTTTGAAAAAAAAAAAAAAAAACGCATTATTTTTTACTTTTTGCTATAATAAATATCCCCCAAAAATATATAAAAAATGTTTTTTTTTTCCTCAGTTTAGGCCGATTTCGTATTCTTCTACATATTTTAGGTAAAAAAATCACAATAAGCAATTATTGATTGGTTTGCGCAAAAGTTATAGCGTTTACAAAATAAGTTAAAGTTTTATAGCATTTTTATTAATAATTTTTTTTTACTAGTAATGGCGGCGATCAGCGATTTTTATTGTGACTGTGACATTATGGCGGACACATCGGACATTTTGACACATTTTTGGGACCATTGTAATTTATACAGCAATCAGTGCTAAACAAATGCACTGATTCCTGTGTAAATCACACTGGCAGTGAAGGGGTTAACCAGGGGGTGGCAGTGTAGGGGTTAAGTGTGTCCTAGGGGTGTGTTACTAACAGTGGGGGGCGTGGCTGTGTGTTACTGATCACTGATCTCTGCTCCAATCACAGGGAGCAGAGATCAGTGTCACTTGTTGCTAGGCAGAACGGGGAGATGCTGTTTACTTCCGCATCTCCCCGTTCGTCCTCCCCATGAGACGATCGCGGGTATCCCTGCAGCGATCGAGTCCGCGGGACCCGCGACCGGACTCACGGGGGTCCCGACCGGCAGTGCGCAGGCGATGGCATGGCGGCATATTCAAAGGGACATACCTGTACGCCCTTATGCCTGTCCGTGCCATTCTGCCGACGTATACGTGTATGTGCCGGTCCGAAAGCGGTTAACTAACCCTTAAAGTTTAACTAAAGGCAACTTTGAGCTCTGTACAGATTTATAGTAGACTGCAAAAGGCCAATTGCAAGCCAAACTTAGGTATTTAACCACTTTCCGACCGGCGCACGACGATGTACGTCCCTTTTTTGAAGAGGGATATCTCGGGAACGGCAGCAGCTGCTGCCACAACCGAGGTATCCATCTCTTCAGGCGCCGGTCGGCTGTCCGATAATGGTGGTCATCGCGGCGGATTTGCCGCGAGATCACCGTTATCGGCGGCGGGAGAGGTGCCCCCCCCTTATCGGAGGCGATCGGGTCCGTTCTCCTCCTGTGTCTAGAGATGAGTGACGCTAAGATGGCCGCCACTCATCTCTATACCATAGGAGGGCGGAATCGACGTCAAAAACGTCACTTCCGCCCATACCTCTTAAAGAGGAATTTTCAAATGTCATTTTTTTAATTGACATTTTTTTTTTTTTTCATTGAAGTCCAAATATGAGATCTGAGGACTTTTTGACCCCAGATCTCATATTTAAGAGGACCTGTCATGCTTTTTTCTATTACAAGGAATGTTTACATTCCTTGTAATAGGAATAAAAGTGAGCCAATTAATTTTTTTTAAAAAAACAGTGTAAAAATAAATAAAATCAAGAAAAATAAATAAGAAAAACAAAAAAAAATGTTTTTTAAAGCGCCCCGTCCCGACGAGCTCGTGCGCAGAAGCGAACGCATACGTGAGTAGCGCCCGCATATGAAAACGGTGGTCAAACCACACATGTGAGGTATCGCCGCGATCGGTAGAGCGAGAGCAATAATTATAGCCATAGAACTCCTCTGTAACGCAAAATATGCAACCTGTAGAATTTTTTAAACGTCGCCTATGGAGATTTTTGAGGGTAAAAGTTTGATGCCATTCCACGAGCGGGCGCAATTTTGAAGCGTGACATGTTAGGTATCAATTTACTCGGCGTAACATTATCTTTCACAATATATAAAAAAATTGGACTAACTTTACTGTTGTCTTATTTTTTTATTCAAAAAAGTGAATTTTTTCCAAAAAAAGTGCGCTTGCAAGACCGCTGCGCAAATACGGTGTGAAAAAAAGTATTGCAACGACCGCCATTTTATTCTCTAGGGTGTTTGAAAAAAAACAATATATAATGTTTGGGGGTTCTAAGTTTTTTTCTAGCAAAAAAAACTGTTTTAAACATGTAAACACCTAAAATCCAAAACGAGGCTGGTCTTAAAGTGGTTAAAATGCTTGAGATAAAAAAATTGCCAATGCATTGATTACAGATCTGCATTAACGCATGTCTTTTATATCTAAACGAAGAATCTGCAGCTCTGTGTAATGTGCTCATTAGATCTCATTCATTGTAAATCCACTAGGAGTACATAGATCTTAGTACAGATATATTTGACGCAATTTAGCCTGAGTGGGCTTTAATTTATTTACTATAGCTGGAGAGTGCAAAATCAGTCTCACTTCTGATAGAAACCACTAAGCTTCCAGGTTTTATTTACAAAGCTTAATTGAACAAGCTGAGGTTGGAAGCTAATTGGTTTCTCTGAAAAAGTAAGACTGGCCGTACATTATACAATTATCTTGTAAAACTTTCCTTTAGATTTACCAAAACCATATAATATGGAGGTCAAACCTAAACACTTTCAATCTGTATGCAATCAGGCAGGCCCTTGTACTACATAGTTGAAGGTAAATCTAAAGAAAATTGAATAAGAAAATCGTATGGTGTATGGCCATGGTGATTTTGCATTCTTCAGCTTTAGTAAATAAACCCTAAAGTGTCCTTTATATCTGACAGGAGTTCAGCATTATTTAACCATATGTGAGGAAATCTGTACTGAAAAAAACATGCTGAAATTTCACAAATGGATCTTCAAGCCTTTGCAACAGCCAGATTGCTATACAAAACTATGTTCCAAAGGTGGGTTAAAAAATATATTAGAAAACAAAATGAAATGCAATAATGTATTTAATATACATGCATAATGACATAGAGGTATAGTCTAAAAAGGGTACCATTTGTCACAGACTAATGTGTGAAATATAAATTGCATCTCTGCTAGACTCTTACAGATGTGTTCTTACACTAGTGGATTTTAAATGAAATGTATCCAATGGAACAATACTTCCGATTTAATTGTCACATAGCAAATACTGGCAAAGCACATGGATCCTGAATTACAGTAATCTTGGTAAGGCTTGAAAATAGCAGCTATTCCACACAAAACTCATCTCCTCCTAAGTTTTAAGCTGCAGGTGCGTACAAATAAATACAGTGTCAGGCTACATAAACCTTTAAATCATTATACCTTGCAAACAAATTCAAAAGCAATTAAAACTATATAAAGTTTAGGTGACATAAAAGTTTTTGTGTAGAAAAATATATATAGTATCTCACAAAAGTGAGTATACTCCTCACATTTTTGTAAATATTTTATTATATCTTTTCATGTAACAACACAGAATAAATTACACTTTGCTACAATGTAAAGTAGTGAGTGTACAGCTTGTGTAACAGTGTCAATTTTCTGTCCCCTCAAACTAACTAAACACACAGCCATTAATGTCTAAACCTCTGGCAACAAAAGTGTGTACACCTCTAAGTGAAAATGTCCTAATTGGGCCACTTCCCGGTGTCATGTGACTTGTTAGTGTTACAAGGTCTCAGGTGTGAATGGGAAGCAGGTGTGTTAACGCTCTCACTCTCTTATGCTGGTCACTGGAAGTTCGACATGGCACCTCATGGCAAAGAACTCTCTGAGGATCTGAAAAAAAGAATTGTTGCTCTACATAAAAATGGCCTAGGCTATAAGAAGATTGCTAAGACCCTGAAACTGAGCTGCAGCACAGTGGCCAAGACCATACAGAGGTTTAACAGGACAGGTTCCACTCAGAACAGGCATCGCCATGGTCGACCAAAGAAGTTGTGTGCACATGCTCAGCGTCATATCCAGAGGCTGTCTTTGGGAAATAGACAGATATATGAGTGCTGCCAGCATTGTTGCAGAGGTTGAAGGGGTGGGGGGTCAGCCTGTCAGTTCTTATACCATACGCCGCACACTGCATCAAATTGGTCTGCATAGCTGTTGTCCCAGAAGGAAGTCTCTTCTAAAGATGAGGCACAAGAAAGTCCGCAAACAGTTTGCTGAAGACAAGCAGACTAAGGACATGGACATGTCCTGTGGTCTGATGAGACCAAGATAAACTTATTTGGTTCAGATGATGTCAAGCGTGTGTGTCGGCAACCAGGTGAGGAGTAAAAGACAAGTGTGTCTTGCCTACAGTCAAGCATGGTGGTGGGAGTGTCATAGTCTGGCACTGCATGAGTGCTGCCGGCACTGGGGAGCTAAAGTTCATTGAGGGAACCAAGAATGCCAACATGTACTGTGACTTACTGAAGCAGAGCATGATCCCCTCCCTTCAGATACTGGGCCACAGGGCAGTATTCCAACATAATAATGACCTCAAACACACCTCCAAGACGACCACTGCCTTGCTAAAGAAGCTGAGGGTAAAGGGGATGGACTGGCCAAGCATGTCTCCAGACCTAAACCATATTGCGCATCTCTGGGGCATCCTCAAACGGAAGGTGGAGGAGCGCAAGGTCTCTAACATCAACCAGCTTCATTATGTCGTCATGGAGGAGGGCTCCAGAGGTGACCTGTGAAGCTCTGGTAAACTCCATGCTCAAGAGGATTAAGACAATGCTGGAAAATAATGGTGGCCACACAAAATATTGAAATTTTCGGCCCATTTTGGACATTTTCACTTAGGGGTGTACTCACATTTGTTGCCAATGTGTAGCGTTATTTTGAGGGGACAGTAAATTTACACTGTTATACAAGCTGTACACTCACTACTTTACAGTGTAGCAAAGTGTAATTTCTTCAGTGTTGTCACATGAAAAGATACAATAAAATGTTTACAAAAATGTGAGGGGTGTACTCACTTTTGTGAGATACTGTATAGTTAATGAAGCTGGGCTGCAGCAGATGTGCTGACAGTGAACATGCTGACAGGGCAAAGGTGCAGAGGGTGATCTTATCAGTGTGCTGTGGCTCCTTCATTGTCCAATCAGCAGACTGGCAGTGTTTACTGGACTGACCTAAAGTATACAGTATGTGTATTTCAATGTGCATTCAGCTGCTTGCCTAGAGCTCAGCTTTAAATGGAAATTGTTCATGTCTGAGCAAAGTCTACTATTAATATCCCAATAGATAATGGACTCACATAAAACCTGACACTGGTAAACACAGAATTTCTTCATTGAGTGTGACAGTTACCTGGAAACCTATTCTCCGGGGACATAAAAGTGTGTAAGCAGCCCTCGTCATCAGGTTGTTTTTCAAGAAACAAAGTTGCATTCTAATAACGGGTGTCTGAAAATAGTGACACACTGAGGATTATGTGCTTTCCAGCTGGCCAAAGTCTTCCTACAGTTTGATCTAGCTATTACCCAGCGGGGTGCTCACACTTCTTTATTCACAGTCCCTGTACTTTTCTGGCATTACAGTCAGTGCCAACAAGAGGGCAAAGAGAATCCTACAGCGGAAAGCCTTGAGACAGGATAATATCTTTGTTCGGTCTTTGAAATCTCTTGTCTGCTAAACCGATATGCAGCTGGGTATGCGGCGCTATATATTATGGTAATGCAATAAAACCATATTCAAATAATACAATATTTATGACATAAACATATGTAAATCAAAATGTTACATATTAATGCAATCTTCTTTTCTCCATAAAGCTCTTTCTGCCAATTTAAACAAGCAAAATCTTATCTCAGAAAAAAATATTGGTAATAATACAAAAGGTTGAAGACGGTTGGAGATTTGGGACTTCCCCTTCTCTCACTTCCGCCAGAAATAAATTAATTAAATTTAAAATCTTGCACCCAGCTTATTATACCCTATATAGGCTTTGCAAGAAGAGTTCCTCAATCTCTTCAGCCTGTTGGCATTGCTTGCATCAGTCAGGTGAATTTCTTGATATTTTTTTGGTCTTGCCCTGCTATAGTGCTGTATTGGCAGGCTGTGCTGCAAAATTATTGCAAATACAACGCAGATCATAAAACCTCTTGAGCCACAATACTGTCTGCCGGGTCTGGTGGAACCATTAGCCAACACGGTAGCTAAGCAAACTCTAAGCTTTTTGTTATTTTATGACGGCAAGGCCATCACAATGTGCTGGAAACAAGCCTCTCCTCCCACGGTGCACTTCTGGATGCGTTTGGTAAATTTCAACCTGCCTCTATATCAAGCCACTTATGCAAACAGGGGTAAGTATATTTCCCCATAATTTTCTGAAAATATAGTCTTGCTGGTTTGGCAACACCTCTACTGCTGCAACGGTGGATGATAATAATACTTAGAAGTCTATGTACATATTACATTTAATAAAGTGAAGATTGCTCAAGCCTTGCACTATAAAGGATCCCCCCCCCCACTTTTGGGGACGTAACTTACAGTCAGTAGGATATATGCCTTGTGCTGATGCCACTTCTTGGGGAGTAATGTTTAACATAAACTGTCTGCACTATGCGGGCAGATCTCCATTATCAGTGGTAAACTAGATTTGAACATTGTCTGCCCTAACAAAACAAAGGGATAAAAATCCCAAATCTTAGGTGGTGCACTGTATGTTAATGCACTTCTTCTCAGTCTGTTCCCAGTCTCTCTTTAAATTTTTCAAAATAGCTTGCAGTCCTATGTATAAATATGTTATGAAGAAACAACTAGAAAGGTAAGAAATATAGCTGTCCTGTGTGAAACATTTAACATATAGTGGAGGTTTCCCAAATTTGACTGCAAAAGTAGAACTACACTTTAAGGTATGCTCTCTATATTCTATATTGGGTTTTATCATTTAAAGTGGAGGGCCCACAAAAAAATTAATTAAAAGTCAGCAGCTACAAATACTGCAGCTGCTGACTTTTAATAATCGGACACTTACCTGTCTCGGGGTCCAGCAATGCGGGGGAATGAGACCCCCCCTCGTTCCCCGCTCCGCTCGCGGCGCCGGCATTCTTAATGTGGGCACCCTTGTGGCTTCACAGCCGGGCACCCACTGTGCATGCGCGAGCGGCCCCGTGATTCGACGCTCACTCATCTGGGACACATGACAGGTCCCAGATGACTGTGCGGCACCTAAGTGATGTCATTGCCCGGGCAATGAAGGAGGCAGACTACGAGGGACCCCCTAGCAACAGGCATTTAGAGGTGAGTAAAAAAAATTTTTTAACTTGATTTTTTAACTACATTTTTTTTTTTGATGGCAACACCACTTTAAAGATGAACCATTTGTTTTTATGTTTGGGTCCTGCCCCAGGGGACATGCATCAATGCAATTTTTTTTTTTTTAAACTATTGTTTTTTCGGGAGCATTGATTTTTTTTAATGCTTAAAGTGAAACAATAAAATTAAATATTCCTTTAAATATCGTGCCTGGGGGGTGTCTATAGTATGTCTGTAAAGTGGCACATTTTTCCCATGTTTAGAACAATACCACAGCAAAATTAAATTTCTAAAGGAAAAATTGTCTTTTAAAACTGATCCCGGCTGTAATGAATTGTCGGGTCTGCGCCAAATAAAAAAAAAAAAAAAATGGCGTAGGGGTCCCCCCAAAACCCATACCAGACCCTTATCTGAGCATGCAACCTGGCAGGCCACAGGAAAAGAGGGGGGACAAGAGAGTGCCCCCCCTCCTGAACCGTACCAGGCCACATGCCCTCAACATGGGGAGGGTACTTTGGGGTAGCCCCCCAAAGAACCTTGTCCCCATGTTGATGGGGACAAGGGCCTCACCCCCACAGACCTTGCCCGGTGGTTGTGGGGGTCTGCGGGCGGGGGGGCTTATCGGAATCTAGAAGCCCATTTACGTAACCGGGTGACCCTACCCCCCTCTGACGCCACGGGGAAGCCATGGGAATGTCCCCATGGCGTCAGAGGGGGCAGGGTCACCAGGGTACGTCACCGGGTGGCCCGCCCTCAATTATAGAACTGTCAAAAGGCGATGAAGCATCACATCAGGGGCGTTTTTTTTTTTCTTTTTCGGTCCGTCGGCGGAGTGATAAAAGAAGATAAATGGACATCGTGGGACATTTTTATTTTTTAATAAAGGATTTGTCCCCAAGCTGTGTCTTGTAATTTTTTACATTTTGACACTTTTTTTGTGAAATGGTAGGGGTACATTTGTACCCCGTTACCATGTCACACAGGGGGGGAGGACGGTATCTGGGGGTCCCCTTGTTAAAATCTATACCGCCTGCAGATCCCCACAACCACCGGGAAAGGGTTGTGGGGATGAGGCCCTTGTCCCCATCAACATGGGGACAAGGTGCTTTGGGGGGCTACCCCAAAGCACCCTCCCCATGTTGAGGGCATGTGGCCTGGTACAATTCAGGAGGGGGGGGCACTCTCTCATCCCCCCTGTGTTCCTGCAGCCTACCAGGTTGCATGCTCGGATAAGGGTCTGGTATGGATTTTGGGGGGACCCTTACGCCATTTAAAAAAAAAAAAAATTGGCACAGGGCTCCCCTTAAAATCCATATCAGACCTGAAGGGTCCTACACCACATATTTCTATTGTGGTGTAGGATCTGAGCCTGCTGTCCCTCCATCCCTCTCTCCCTCTATCTCTCGTTCATCTCAGATGCTAACCACACCACCCTAGAGCCACGCCAACTATTTCGCTGAAACCACGCCCATTTTACCAAGTGGGAGGGGTCAAAGAGGAAGGGTGGGGTCTGGTGTCCCCCCATCCTAAAACTTCACCAGCCGCCACTGGTAAAAGAATCCTCATATTAACCAGATGCTAGTTTCCTCATGTGGAGCAATGAAAATAAATTTGAGAATATGGTTACTTTGGGGAACTTTGCAGCATTTATTATGCATGTTTGTATAGTAGGTGTTATTATTAATTCAGTTAATAAAGCTGGGATTTTTTATCAATGCTCATTTAGAAAATATTGGTAACATAATGTGGTACTGTTCCTTCCAGTACATCTTGGTTAGAGCTGTTGGTTCCCAGATGTGCAGTAA
The DNA here is from genome assembly GCA_028564925.1 of Lithobates sylvaticus. Lineage (NCBI taxonomy): Eukaryota > Metazoa > Chordata > Amphibia > Anura > Ranidae > Lithobates > Lithobates sylvaticus. The sequence goes on from CM053030.1 coordinate 435,476,312, forward strand.
AATAGCACATACTCTATTACCTTTTCTTGTTAGGGTAAATTATATTTACTGTCTGTCACGTCTCATAATCGTCACATAAAGTAATGGAAAGCAACATGTTGTCACTGCAATAGTTAGGACATTACACTGGAGAATCATCCCTCGTGGCTGCAAGGAGAATATATTCATTAGAAAAGATTTACAACTGTACACTAATTCATATGCCTAAAGCAACCCTTTCCAAGGTTTACAGAAACTGCTACCAAATATAAACCAGCTTAGACACAGCTCATTGGTGCATAACCAGTGCACACATTTATTTTATTTATTTATTTATTTAAGGTACTTGTATGGCTTTGTCAATTTACACACTATATATATATTGTACATTCACAATCGGTCGCTACCCTCAAGGGGCTTACACTCTAAGGTCCCTAACACACATTCATATACTAGGGCCAATTTAGACAGAAGCCAATTAACCTACCAGCATGTCTTTGGAGTGTTGGAGGAAACCGACACAGGCACAGGGAGAACATGCGAACTCCAGGCAGGTAGTGTCGTGGTTGGCATTTAAACCAGCGACCCTTTTTACTGCTAGGCAAGAGTGCTACCCACTACACCACTGTGCATTTCTTCTACAGTCAGTCCTCTGAGATCCAGTCAGCTCCCATTGGGTGCCACCATTTTGCCTCTCACAGAGAAAGTGAAGCAAGGTTGGCAATCACAGCTCACATGCCTGCGACACGTCTCTCTTTTCTGGGACAGACTTGTGTCATCTCTGTCTGCAAGTGTCAGTTGGTTAGAGATGAGAATGTAGCGTTTGGCACAAGGTCAAAAATCTACATATAAGTATTGTAATTTTTTTAAACTGCATGTTAATCGCATAATTACTTCATATTAAGAATATTTTTATAAGATCCAGAACAGTGAATCCAAAGCAGAGGCTTAAAGTGATTTTAAAGGTTTGCGTTTTTATTTAAAAATAACAAACATGTCATACTTTCCTCCACTGTGCAATTTGTTTTGCACAGAGTGGCCCCGATCCTTGACTTCTGGGGTCCCTCGGTGGCTCTCGCGGCTCCTCCTCTTATCAGATAACCCCCTAGGAGAAGCACTCTTCTGGGGGGTTACCTTGTGGGCGTGCTCCCGAGTCCAGCATTTGCGTCCATAGACACGAATGCTGGACTCGGCCACGCCCCCGGCGCACGCATGATTGGATTTGATTGAGAGCAGCGGGAGCCAATGGCTGCACTGCTATCAATCTATCCAATCAAGAGCCGAGAACCCCGGGCGAAGGAAGAGCGCGTCTCCTCCAGGTGAAATTCCAGGGCTCAGGTAAGTAAAACTGGGGGGGCTGAGGGGCCAGTGACTGCCAGGTGTTTTTTCACCTTAATGCATAGGATGCATTAAGGTGAAAAAACCTGAGGGTTTACAACCCCTTTAACTAGAACCTTCAGGGCCCCAGTACAAGAAACCATGGGGCCCGTCTCACTGATCCTTTACTCCCACATTGGGTCCCTTTATTACGGTCCCGCAGCAGGCCAGAACGCCAGAGCTCAGTCACAAGTGCAACCTTTGCAATGCTGGTAGGTCTGCCACTAGTGTCAGTAGTTTTTTTCTTTTTGTTGTTTTATTTTTTATTATTTTTTTACCATTTTTTTTTTTTACAAATTGTATTATTTTTTACATATTTTCTAGGGCCCCGTTTGGTGACTTTGGTTAAGTATCGGGGGTGACTTTGGTGAAGTACACAGGTTTCCGTTACATCAGAGGGGGGTGGGGTCATCCGCACGTCACTGGGGAAGCCCGGGTTTCCCCTTGCGTCAGAGGGGGGTGGGGTCAGGTGACGGGTGGCCCCGTCCTCCTCAGCTAAGACCTGTCAGGCCATCACCGGGATTCCCGCGGTGTCTCAGGTGGAGACAGGATGCGCTGCGCTGGACCATCGGGAGAGATCCCCCATCGCTGGACCCCGGAGAAGAGATCAGCCACCACTGGATAGCAAGAGTGGATTACCACTGTTGGAATCTTTTTTATTTTTTTTATTTTTAATAAAAGACTTTTCCCAACGGTGTCTGTGTGTATTTTAACAATTTTTTACACTTTCTTTGTGAAATGGTAAGGGAACCATTTCAAACAGAGGGGCGGGATCTGGGGGTCCCCTTGTTAAAGGGGGCTTCCAGATTCTGATAAGCCCCCCGCCTGCAGACCCCCCACAACCACCGGCCAGGGTTGTGGGGATGAGGCCCTTGTCCCCATCAACATGGGGACATGGTGCTTTGAGGGGTCACAGACCCCCAAAGCATCCTCCCAATGTTGAGGGCATGTTGCCTGGTACAGTTCAGGAGGGGGGGCGCTCTCTCGCCCCCCCCCTCTATTCCTGCGGCCTGCCAGGTTGCATGCTCGGATAAAGCTTCTGGTATGGATTTTTGGGGGGAACCCTACATCATTTCTTTTTTTTTTTTACCCGGGGTTCCCCTTAATATCCATACCAGATCTGAAGAGCCTGGTAATTGAATTTGGGGGGAACCCCACGCATTTTTTTTTTATCAATGACTTTCAATGACTGTTCTCTGTATTACCGGGAGCCAACAATTCATTATAGCCGCGAGTGCTTTTAAATTACTTTTTTTCCTGCAGAAATTACACTTTGTGCAGGGACAGTTCTAAGCACAGGAAACATGCACCCCTTTACAGGCATACTATAGACACCCCCCAGGTACGAAATTTAAAGGAATATTACACTTTTATTGTTTCACTTTAAGCATTATTAAAATCATTGTCCCCTGGGGCAGGACCCAGGTCCCCAAACAACCACAATAACTTGCATAAACGCCTTTAAAATTAGCACTTTAGATTTCTCCCATAGACTTTTACAGGGTGTTCCGCGGCTTTTCGAATTTGCCACAAACACCCCAAATTGTTTGCTGTTCGGTGAACAGGCGAACAGGCAATGTTCGAGTCGAACATGAGTTCGACTCAAACTCGAAGCTCATCCCTACTGCTGAGCAACCAGCAACTGTTGTACAATCTAGAATAAAAAGTACAGGGTACTGAGTGCATTGGTCAGGAGTATGTCATATACAGTCCAGCATACAGAGTGCAGTGGTCAGGAGTATGTCATACACCATTCAGCATACAAAGTACAGATTTCAGGAATATGTAATATACAGCCCAGTGTACAGAGTGTAGTGGTCAGGAGTCTGTCATATAGAGCCCAGTGAGCAGAATGCTGTGATCAGAAGTATGTCATATACAACCCAGCCTACAGAGTGCAGTAGTAAGGAACAAATCTTATACAGCCCACCCTGTTGTCCTCCTTTCAGGCCCCCTGGGATTTTCTCCTCCTCAGAAAGCACAGTTCATCTTGGGGATATCTCTTGCTGTACAGCACACTCTTCTGCATCTTTCTCTCCTCCCTGCATTATGCAGCCTGAGCTGTGTGATGAGTGGGCATTGCTAAAAGTCTAGCCGTTCTGCCATTCAGGTTCCTCCACTCTCCAGGAGCAGTAAGCTGCTGCAAGAAGGCCTCGGCTGTGTGGCTTCCACCCCTTAAAGTGGCTGCCAGCCTGAGACATGGACAGATTCTCTGAGGGGGTTTGGACCCCCATACCCCTTCTTCCCATCTACCTACAAGGTTAATGCCCCAAAGTTTTGGCATGGTTATTTAATTTCCCTAGGTGTCTACCTACCTGATCACCTGCTCCTGCAGTGCTCTCTCTCCCTGAAGTTGGACCAGAACTAAAAGCCTACTGCTGGATAAAAATCACTCCGCCTGGCGGTATCGGCTTCATTTCAGTACCAGGTGTGGGAAAGCAGAGGACATATCAGTACTCGGCACCCCATTGCACTCTGCAAGGCGCTCAACTGAATGATGGTGGTATGTGCCTGGATCTCTGAATATTAAAAAAAGGTGCATCATCATTCTCTAAATTTTTTACCTTTTACCTTGAAACTTGATGCATTCGGTGATAAACATGAAACACTGTCAGTATCTGTATCTTGATTCCATGTTTTGAATGTCCTCCTGCTTTCCTATTTCAACCTGGCCACACCAGAGCATGAAAGCACTTTTGCATTCTACTTGGGAGCTCTGCCTTCTTGTAATCCAATGTTCAGACCTCTGCTGACACGCCACCCCTGTACCGATTTTCACTGGGAAGATCCATGAGCTGCTGTTCCCCTGCCTCCTGATGAGATGCCCCCCTGCAGTCTCCGCCTCCAGCTCGCCAATGTATTTATGATTTTTTTTTTGTATATATATACACAAACATTTTGACATTTTTTTTAAGGAGAGGGTTCACTTATACAGTACTTTAAGTAAAACCAAGTTAACATCTATTGAAAACTGGTAATGATGATTTCAACAGTTTGATCAAGGGTATATGCAGACATATTGGGAAATTTATTGGGTATGCAACTGCAAAAAGGTTAAAAGGACAACTGATTCTTTAGCAAAAATGATCCTTTAAGGCATGCCCCCACCCCACTAAATGCGGCCCTTCTAATCCAATACTCACCTTTGTCCCATTCCAGGTTGTGATGCTGCCTGGAGCCACGCAGCAGCTTCTGGGAGCATGCCTGCTGTGTCCTCTTCATTCTACCCATGCATGGCACAGCCCGATTCATTCTTAAAGGAAAAGCCATACACCTGTTGCTGGTCAAAAGTGGCTGCCATATTTACTCTAACCAACCAGGCTTCTGCTTGGGATGAGCAACAGAATGTCCCTTATGGTTTTACTGCTTATTCATTGGATGTTGATTACTGGCGTGATAAGACAATGGGGTTGATTAAGGGCTCTTTCACACAGGACGGATCCGTAATGATCCGCCCCGTGAACATCCACTGCTCAGCGGGGATCGCTCCGTTGATTCCCGCTGAGCCGACGGATGACAGGGCGGTCCCTGCACACTGTGCAGGGACCGCTCTGCCAGATCTCTCGCTCTCCTCTATGGAGGATCGGATGAACATGGACCGTCTGTCCGTGTTCATCCGCTCCGCTCTGCAGACGGATAGAAAAATAGGGTTTTCCTCCGTCTGCAGAATCGGACCATAGCGGACACGGACGATATCGGGTGTCAGCGGATGCTCATCCGCTGACACCCGTTATCCCATAGGCATGCATGTATGTCCGTATTTCATCCGAAAACGGATGGATGAAATACGGACATATGGTCCGCATGTGTGAAAGAGCCCTTACTTAAACTGGAGAGTGCAGAATCCGGTACAGCTGTGCATAGAAACCAATCAGCTCCCATGTTTTATTGTCAAAGCTTAATTGAACAAGCTGAAGTTAGAAGTTGATTGGTGTCTGTATAGAGCTGCACCAAATTTTGCACATTTAGAAGTATGATTTCAAAACAGTGTATGTTCTGTTGTCTTATTTGAAAAGAAGTTCAGAGTATACTATGAGAACATTCTTTATAAGCATCAGTGATCCTCTTTAATGAATGCTTTTGCATGGTGTTCACCTATAGTTAATGAAACTTAAGTGAAGTCCACCACCAACACAAAAAAGGGTCTGTGTGAATAAGGAATCTCTAAAATAGTGCTAAAAATGACAGTGGTGCATTTAGAAGTACTGTGATAACTTGAAAGGGTGGAATGTGCTATGTAGCTTTGCAATATAGCTTATGTCATTAAACACCAAAGGGCACATGAGCAAATGCCTCTGAATATCTTTCTAAGTGAAAAGACTTTTGGGAATGCCTGTTTTTATTGTCTGACTGACATTGATTTCATACCTCAATTCCCTCCGTGTCTTCAATGAACCTCCTGCTGACAGATTGCAAGGCCTCCTGTGGCCACTCATGGAACCAGTCAATAGCTGTGCAGTTAACTATGGCTGGGAACTTCCGAGCCCTGATTCGTAGAGTGGAACCAACGGGAGAGAAACACAAAATGACCTGAAGGGGAAAGAAGAGAGAACGATGAGCAACAAAGACACATGTTTCAACTCTGCAATCAAATCCGCCTCTTAAAAAGATGATTGTATAGGAATCATGTACAGCAATGTTTTACTTATAAGTGCAAGCTTATCAAATGGGAATTTTCTTCATAGAGATTCCTAAATGAGCAAACAACCTAACTGCCCAAGGCTTTGATTTTCCTTCCTGGCATTGGTTGAAGTCTGTGAGGCCAACAAAGTAAGATCCTCCAGTCACTGACAACCTGGTGCCCTAGGTGCACCTATTACTGAGCGCAAAAGGAGGAAAGGTTTCTCCAAGTAGTCACTAGGTGGCACACTTCAGTTTAGTAAAAAAACACAGCTTTATTGTTTGTTAATAATAGAATACAAATATTAAACAACCATAAATACCTTCACCAACCACTGTTTAAAATAAAGACAATGTTATCTAAATCAGGGAGGCAGCTGCACAGGCACCCATACATACAGTCATTCACTCATTGGCTCTGAGGAAGTTAGCGTTTGACTGGCTAACGAAACGCGCCAGCATGGTGTCATCATGCACGTGACATCTCCGACGAGATCGCTGCAAATGGCCCAGCATGGACGATGTGGTGATGGTGATATGATACTCGGACTGTAAGACAAGCCCTGCCAGCACACGGTGGACAGGATGGACTATTCTGATGGCCTTTCTATCATGTGAGATATGAACTGGCAGTGACATTACAGTGGTGAGATCCTTCCTTTATGTTTTACAGCATCCTGCTTATACAACTTTTGTCGACAGAAGCCCATGTCTGAACAGCCCGTCTTTTTGTACCAACACACCCACCTCACCCAAGGAGTCTAGTCTGTCCCTATCCTCCTCACTCTGATTACGATTTGATGTGCTTTGGATAGTATGCTCCTCACCTTTTATCGGAGGTTTCAGACAACTCTGCCCTCATGCTGGACCATTTTCTCCTGACATACAGATACTACTCATGTTTATCTTGTGACCTATGAGTCCTTAACTTGGCTACCATTAGGCTCTGTATATCAGACATTGAGGCTACTCAAGGAATTTTGGCTGAGGTCAATTTTTGAACCTGATCTATATTGGTGTTACTAGCCTTACATGAGTGAATGACTGTACGTATGGCTGACTGTGCAGTTGCCTCCATGGTTTAGGCAACCTTGTCCTTATTTTAAACAGTAGTTGGTGAAGGTCTTCATGGTTGTTTAATTTTTGTATTCTATTTATAACAAATAATAAAGCTGTGTTTTTATTACTTAACTGAAGTGTACCACCTAGTGGCTACTTGAAGAAACCTTTCCTTCTTTTGCACTGTTTTTTTGGTCACGTGGTCTGCACCTTATACCAATTAGGTATTGGCAGGTGATTCTTTAAAATACAATGGGGACTATGCTGCATTGGTACAGTGACTTGCAAAAGTATTCACCCCCCTTGGCATTTTTTCATGTTTTGTTGCCTCACAACCTGGAATTAACATGGATTGTTTGAGGATTTGCATAATTTAATTTACAGAACATGCCCACAACTTTGAAGATGTTTTTTTTTATTTTTTTATTTTTTATTATTGTGAAGCAAACAACAAATAGGACAAAATAACAGAAAAAGTCAATGTGCATAACTATTCACCCTCCCTAAAGTCAATACTTTGTAGAGCCACCTTTTGCAGCTATCACAGCTCCAAGTCACTTTGGAGAAGTCTCTATGAGCTTGCCACATCTTACCACTGGGATTTTTGCCCATTTCTCCTTGCAAAACTGCTCCAGCTTCTTCAAGTTGGATGGTTTGCGCTTGTGAACAGCAATCTTTAAGTCTGACCACAGATTTTCTATTGGATTGAGGTCTGGGCTTTGACTAGGCCATTCCAACACATTTACATGTTTCCCCTTAAACCACTCAAGTGTTGCTTTAGCAGTGTGTTTGGGGTCATTGTCCTGCTGGAAGTTGAACCTCTGTCCTAGACTCAAATCACACACACAATGGTACAAGTTTTGCTCAAGAATATCCCTGTATTTAGCACCATCCATCTTTCCCTCAACTCTAACCAGTTTCCCAGTCCCAACTGCTGAAAAACATCCCCACAGCATGATACTGCCACCACCATGTTTCACTGTGGGGATGGTGTTCTTTGGGTGATGTGATGTGTTGGGTTTGCGTCAGACATAGCGTTTTCTTTGATGGCCAAAAAGTTCAATTTCAGTCTCATCAGACCAGAGCACCTTCCTCCATACATTTTGTGAGTCTCTCACATGCCTTTTTCACAAACTCAAAACGTGCCATTTTGTTTTTTTGCTGAAAGTAATGGCTTTCTTCTGGCCACTCTGCCATAAAGCCCAACTCTATGGAGCATATGGCCTATTGTCATCCTATGTACAGATACTCCAGTCTCTGCTGTGGAACTCTGCAGCTCCTCCAGTGTTACATTAGATCTCTGTGCTGTCTCTGATTAATGCCCTCCTTGCCCGGTCCGTGAGTTTTGGTGTGCGGACATCTCTTGGCAGGTTTGCTGTTGCCATGTTCTTTCCATTTGGTTATGATAGATTTGATGGTACTCCTAGGGATCATCAAAGATTTGGATATTTTTTTTATAACCTAACCCTGACTTGTACTTCTCAACAACATTGTCCCTTACTTGTTTGGAGAGTTCCTTGGTCCTCATGGCAGTGTTTGGTTAGTGCTGCCTTATGCTTAGGTGTTGCAGCCTCTGGGGCCTTTCAAAAAGGTGTGCATATGTAATGACAGATCATGTGACACTTAGGATTGCACACAGGTGGACATCATTGCACTAATTATGTGACTTCTGAAGGTAATTGGTTGCACCAGAGCTTTTTATGGGCTTCATAACAAAGGGGTGAATACATACACACATGGCAATTATCATTTTTTTATTTCTGAAAAATATTTTTATGTATATATTTTTATCATTTTACTTCACCAACTTAGACTATTGTGTTCTGACCCATCACATATAATTCAGACTAAAAAAAACATTGAACTAAAGGCTGTAATGTAACGCAATAGGTAAAAAGCCAAGGGGGGTGAATACTTTTGCAAGGCACTGTAGCTACTGCTCACTTTAAGCGGTTGATCCAGGATCCCTATATATTTATTTAAGCACCTAGTAGTGAGCCTGTAAATCTGTAGCTAGGGATTATCAACTCTGCTCAGCAAAGCTCTCTGAAAAGTAACTATGCACACCCCTATTCATTCAGATTTCACTTACAATTTATATTCACCACTGCAGAAGCAGTGCATGCAGAGTTATGCAGATTCAAAATAATTTTAAGAGCACTGGATGAGTGGAAAGAGGCTGCAGTCCTTCTCAGACACACTGAAAAAATGGCTTTATCTGCAAGAATTCTTAGGAATTGTAAATAAATTCTCCAAGGTAAAGAAAAAACATTTTCTGATTTTCTGACAGTCCCAATAGATCTGTACTATCATTAGTAGCACTATGTATTACTATCTTTGTTGACTGTTAGTGCTCTTTAAAGCATTATTAACCACAACCACAACTGCAAATTCCAGCACTCTTCTCCTACATGTAAACATCATTTTTTTGCTAGAAAATTACTCAGAACCCCCAAACATTATATATATTTTTTAGCAGACACCCTAAAGAATAAAATGGCAGTCATTGCAACTGTTTATGTCACACAGTTTTTGCACAGTAATTTTTCAAACCTGTTTTATTTGTAAAAAAATATTTTTTATTCTATAATGTGACAGATGACGTTACACCGAGTAAATAGATACCTCACATGTCATGCTTTAAAACTGCGCACACTCGTGGTATGGCGCCAAACTTCAGTACTTAAAAATATCCATAGGCGACGCTTTAACATTTTTTACAGGTTACAGTTTTAGAGTTACAGAGGAGGTCTTGGGCTAGAATTATTGCTCTCACTCTAATGCCCCGTACACACGATAGGATTTTCCGACAACAAGATCCATGGGATTTTTTCCGACGGACGTTCGCTCAAACTTGTCTTGCATACACACGGTCACACAAAGTTGGTCGGAAATTCCGAACGTCAAGAACGCGGTGACGTACAACACGTACGACGAGCCGAGAAAAATGAATTTCAATAGCCAGTGCTGCTCTTCTGCTTGATTCTGAGCATGCGTGGCACTTTGTGTTTTACACAATTCCGACGCACAATCAGAATTTTCGACAACGGATTTTGTTGTCGGAAAATTTGAGAACCAGATGTTAAATTTTGTGGGACGGAAATTCCTATGGAAAATGTGTGATGGTGCCTACACACGGTCGGAATTTCCGACAACAAGGTCCTATCACACATTTTCCATTGGAAAATCCTATCATGTGTACAGGGCATAACGTTTGTGGTGATACCTCACATGTGTGGTTTGAACGTATGCTGACGTGACTTGCGTATGCATTTTCTTCTGTGTGCGAGCTCGCAGGGACAGGGGCGCTTACATTTTTATTTATTTTTTGTCTATTTTATTTAAAAAAAATTATTTTTACACTTTCCCTTTCAAAAAATTTTTTGAACGTATGTAAACATCCCTTGTGATAGGAATAGTACATGACAGGTCCTCTTTATGGAGAGAGATATGGGATCTATAAGACCCCACATCTCTCCTCCAGACTGGAAAGCATCAGATCAAAAAAAAAAAATGAACGATCTAATGCTTTCTAGCCGAGTCCCTGGCTTTGTTTACTTGTGGTGGCCCGGACATGACGGACGGCCCCCTCCCATCGCCGGTAAAAAACGATCAAGTGGCTGAACTGCCGCTTTGATCATTCTTAGGGTGTAGGGAATTGCCAGCTAAAAAAAAACAATATCTGGATGATGCCTGCAGCAGCTGCAGGCATCATTCAGATATCACCACTGAAAGTCGAGGACGTCATATGACGTTCGGCGGTATGGAAGTGACATGGTTTTTATGACAGAAATGACCCGAATGGTCTTTTTTGTGATAAATGTTTTCCCCTGCCTGTCAGTGGTAATGTACACTGAGCCGCGCATGCAGTGTGGGCCAAAGGTAATGCTGTGTGATGCTGTTCATCATACAGAGCAGATTCCAAGTTTAACCCTTTCACTGCCAGGTCTGTACATCATACTGACAGTGGGGGGGAGGGGGTTATACACAATCCTGGGAGTGTAGTTCCCCCTATTAGTTTCCCTGGCCAGTATCGCCGCGAAAGAATGTAAAGCAATGGGATCTGCACTGCATTACATTCAGTGGAGCACAGGGGAGACATCCAGTGTGTTTTAGGGCCCCGAATGCCTAATTAAAGAGAGCCTGTCACCAACAAATCATCACAGAATGTTTTTTTTACTGCCCTGTGTGATAAAAAAAGTTAAAGTAAAAAATTTAAAGTTACACCTAAGCATATAAAATCCCCCCCCCAAAATATTTTGAGGCCCTCACCCCCACATATACGCACATACAAACATAAATGTGTGCCTGGGGGGTGCCTATGCATGAAAACATTGATTGCGATACACATTACATATCGCCGCACACACCAGGGTGAGAGCAATATTTACAGCACCAGACCTTCTCCATAACACAAAATAGGGGGCTTTTAAAGTGTTGCCTATAGAAAATATAGTTTGACATTTCATGTTGATTATTTATTTATTTGGTGCAACTTCATTTTTTATATTTTACAAAAAAAATTGGTAATGTATTGCATTATTGTTCCCTAAAATTAACTTTAGTGTAATTTACTGAAATTTTGCCTTTCCTACACCTTTGCTGTAATATCAAAAATTCGAACTACCACCATTTCATTCTCTTGGATGTCTGTTTTCAGAAAAAATATATAATGTTTTTTGTTTTTTTTGACACTGGCAGTGAAAGAGTTAAAGGGGACAGTAGAAGGATTTGTACATATTGAATGTCATACATCTACGAGCTGCAGCCTCTGTTTTTATGTAGATTTTACACAGGGTCCCAACTTTTCTGGAATTGTGATTGTATGCTTGGTAATATGAGGTAAGAAAAAGTACTATACTATTGTCATTCACTTCATCCTAAATGCCTGAGAGCTGGATATTTATGGGCAAACCTAAAGTGTATGAAGACGATCACAAGGGAAACAATAGAATCTACTGACACATTGGAATTAACCACTTCACGCAAAAAGATGTACCCGTAAGTCAGTAATTTGATGCTAAATACTGGGGTTATGGTAGAAGCTATCTGCCATAACCCCAGTATTTTTGGGAACGCCGTGCGTTTCTCTTTAAGTTCAAAGTGGTCTCTGTGGCAGATTCGCAGCGAGATCACTTTTAATCAGCAGCGGGAGAGGTACACCCCCCCTCCCGCTGCGCTACGGTCGGCTCCGCTGCTTACCGGAGACATTTTTTTTTCAAGTCACTTTTTTTTTTATTGCACTTTAGTGTAAGTATGAGATCTGAGGTCTTTTTGGCCCACAGATCTCATATGAAAGAGGTCCTGTCATGTTTTTTTCTATTACAAGGGATGTTTACATTCCTTGTAATAGGAATAAAAGTGACCCAAAATATATTTTTAAAAAAGACAGTGTCACAATAAAATTTTTTAAGTAAAATAAATAATAAGATTTTTTTTTAAATTATTTTAAAGTGCCCTGTCCCGACCAGTTGGCGCGCAGAAGCTAACGCATATGAAAACGGTGTTCAAACCACAATCGTTTGAGCGAGAGTAATAATGCTAGCCCTAGACCTACTCTGTAACTCAAAAGTTGGTAACCTGTAGAAATTTTTAAACATCGCCTATGGAGATTTTTAAGGGTAAAAGTTTGTTGCCATTCCACGAGTGGGTGCAATTTTGAAGTAAACATGATAGTAAATGTGACATGTTGGGTATAAATTTACTGGTATCAACATTATCTTTCACAATATAAAAAAAAATTAGGCTAACTTTACTGTTTTATGCTATTTTTTTAATTCCAAAAAGTGTATATTTTCAAAAAAAAGTGCGCTCATACGACCGCTACGCAAATACGGTGTGACAGAAAGTATTGCATCAACTGCCATTTTATTCTCTAGGGTGTTAGAAAAAATATATATAATGTTTGGGGGTTCTAAGTAATTTTCTAGCAAAAAAAAAAATATTTTAACTTGCAAACAACAAATGTAAAAAAAGAGGCTCGGTCCGTAAGTGGTTAATTTACTACAACTAGAGAGTGCAAAATCTAGTGCAGCTGTGCATGGTAGCCAATCAGCTTCTAACTTCAGCTTGTTCAATTAAGCTTTGACAACAAAAAAAATGGAAGCTGATTGATTACTATACAGAGATGCACCAGATTTTTCATTCTCCAATTTTAGTAAATCAACCCCAAAGAGTCAATATTCATCAAGTGCCATCACTGCTGATCAGATATCAGTTGCCAAAATGGATGTAAATGCAGCCAAAGGACAATTATTGGCCAAGAAGCCTAGCACAGAAATAAGCGGCCTCAATAATTAACCACTTCCCGCCCGCCATATAGCAATATGACGTCGGGAAAGTGGTTCTGTTATCCTGACCGGGCATCAGGTGACATGATCAGGATAACAAGCTGGCGCACACCGATGGGGGCGCGCAGCGTGGCGGACAGTGGTGTGGCGTGTCAGTCTGACACACCGCATCTCTGATCTGGGTAAAAAGCCTCTGACGAAGGATTTTTACCATGCGATCAGCTGTGTCCAATCACAGCTGATCATGGTGTAAACAGGAAAAGCCGTGTATAGGCTTTTTCTCACTCGCTTCTGAGAGACGCGAGTGGAGGAGAGTGCCAAACGGCGGCTCTCCTGACAGGGGGGGGGGGGTCTGCGCTGATTATCAGTGCAGTCCCCCCCAGGGATGCCACCAAGACCACCAGGTCTGGCCACCACTGATGACCACCAGGTATGCCACCCATGGCCACCAGGGATGCCAATGTGTGCCCACATATGCCAATCTGTTCCCATCAGCAATGCCTGCCAGTGCCCCCATAGCAGTGATGCCCATCCAAACCATCTATCAGTGTCCATCAGTGACACGTATCAGTGCCCATCAATGCCTATCAGTGCCACCTATCAGTGCCACCCATAAGTACCCATCAGTGCAGCCTTTCAGTGTCCATCGTTGGGGACCCGATGCGCGTGCCCGGCGGCCGCGATGTCAGCTGGGCACCCGCGATTGCCCAGTAACTGAGCAGGACGTGGATCTGTGTATGTAAACACACAGATCCACGTCCTGTCACTGGAGAGCAGACCGATGGTGTGTCCCTTGTACATAGGGACACCGATCGGTCCCCTCCCCCAGTCATTCCCCTCCCCCCCCAGTTAGAATCACTAACATAGGGAACATATTAACCCCTGCAGTGCCCCCTAGTGTTAACCCCTTCCCTGCCAGTCACATTTATACAGTAATCAATGCATTATTATAGCACGGATCGCTGTATAAATGTGAATGGTCCCAAAAATGTGTCAAAAGTGTCCAATATGTCCGCCGCAATGTCGCAGTCGTGATAAAAATCGCAGATCGCCGCCATTACTAGTAAAAAAAAATAATAATAAAAATGCTATAAATCTATCCCCTATTTTGTAGACGCTATAACTTTTGTGCAAACCAATCAATATACGCTTATTGCGATTTTTTTTACCAAAAATATGTAGAAGAATACGTATCGGCCTAAACTGAGGAAAAAAATAAATTGGATATTTATTATAATAAAAAGTAAAAAATATTATGTTTTTTCAAACTTGTCGCTCTTCTTTTGTTTATAGCGCAAGAAATAAAAAACGCAGAGGTGATCAAATACCACCAAAATAAAGCTCTATCTGTGGGGAAAAAATAATAAAAAATTTATTTGGGTACAGCATTGCATGACCGCGCAATTGTCATTCAAAATGCGACAGCGCTGAAAGCTGAAAAATGGGTTGGTCAGGAAGGAGGTGTTCGTGCCTGGTAGGCAAGTAGTTAAATAAGCAAATGAAAGCAAACCAATACATACATAATATTATTCTCAGTGACAACATGGTAGGTAAAAACAATGGAGTTGTGCATACTGACATAGAAGGACTTACTTTGAGCTGAAGGCGGACTCTTTCTAAAAAGAACTTCCAACAACCATCTTTGGAGTCGTCCAATCCCAGACCCCGCACCTCATTTCGGATTCCAGACACTATTGTTTCTACTTCCTCTTCACTGAACAGATCAGGCACCTCTCCTGTAAGACATTTTTTTATCTTTATTAAACATTAGGAAAACTGTATTTCAGAGATGCAGGCCCATATTTACAATAT
This sequence comes from Lithobates sylvaticus, assembly GCA_028564925.1. Classification (NCBI taxonomy): domain Eukaryota; kingdom Metazoa; phylum Chordata; class Amphibia; order Anura; family Ranidae; genus Lithobates; species Lithobates sylvaticus. The sequence continues at coordinate 435,491,449 of CM053030.1, forward strand.
GGACACTCTTAGAAAGTACATGGGGCAGAAAAAGTAAATGTGGTTTTTCAAAGGAGAATTCCACTTTTTGCAAAGAAAGTAATAATAAATAAATACACTCTTGGGTGCAATGCATTGGCTCCTGAAGATTATTCCTCCAGTCCATACAGATGTATAGAGCTTTAGTCGGAGGAAGTATCAATGGACTGCAAAGGCAGTGACGTTATTGCACATGTGCTCCATTGAGAACTACACTCCCTCTGCTGCAATGGCAGATGGAACTTGTTGCTTTTTTTAGCAGATTCTTGTTAATGATTCAAATTCTTTAACAGACTCTTGTTAATGAATGATGTGGCTGTGTGGGTGGAGCCACACACAACTGTGCTGATTTTTTAATTTTTGACAGGAATTGCCACAGAGAAGAACCCTGCAATCCTGTAAGTCAGGGGGCTCTGCTGCTGACCATGTTTCATACTAAATATGGATGTAGCATAAAGTGTTACATCAGGAGGGGCTCCTGATGATGTCCAAGCAGTGACGAAACACGTTTGTTGGATTACATGCCGCAGATTAGAATACACGCTGGCTCTTGCAGCAGAGCAGTGGTGACCTTACAAACTGTCAGATGATTGGGCGTGCCAGGAAGGGCACCAGAAAGTGTGAGCGTGTTTTCATTAAATTTTTTTATGACATTTTAATAAAATGGTATGCACTATGAGATCCTTTTCTGCTTAATTCTTTCTTATATGTGAGCATATAAACATGGATTTGTTTCAGAGAGATTGAAAGCAGAGGAGAGCTGCAATGCACAGCAGATCTGTGAAAAGCATTGCAGACCTACTTTGGTATATGCTAAGGTGGTCATCTCCATTTGGAGAGTGTGAACCCACTGGGACCGGGGCACTATTTGCACAGAGTGGAGTGTTGATGGTGGAAAGCACTTCATTGTATACAGAAGAAAAACATCACTCAAGCACCTTTTGAGCACTAGCACTTTAAAAGAGACACATTTTTTTGTAGTCTGAGACTTTTTCTGATAACACTTTGGACTTTGCGGTTGTCCCTTTAAACTGCATTAATTATAATTTATACATATATATATATATATATATATATATATATATATATATATATATTTTTTTTTTTTTTTTCACAGATAATTAGTTGCACTCGTTTTTAGGAAGTTTTTGATGTTATACTAAGTTTATTAGAGGTGGGTGAGTGTGGCTTTAATGTTAATAACCATTGTTTAATGTGTATACATTGAAAAAAAGAGCAGCTAGCTATAAGTGTATTTACTCATTCTGTTGCGCAGGTATCATATTAACATTAGTAATATCTTAATATATACTTCAAACGCCTGCATGAACTTTGCAGACCCAAACTATTGAGGTTTACAAAATGGATTTGACTTGCCATACAGTCCCAAATGTGTTAATTGTACTGCCCACAAAACCTATTTTATAATCTTTAATGGCTGCCGCAAGCGGATTACCACCCTGGCTTCTAAAGCCTGTTGGAGACATGATGAAATTTCCCCACCAGTCTTCACAATTTTGCTCAAATACTGTGACCAATGACAAACCAAATTGTGGTATTCCCTGAGTAGATTGTCCTTAGGTGAAAATGGGGCAATATAGCTGTTGCAGAGTGAAATTGTCTTTATGGTCTGATGGGTAGTTTGATCCAGTGGGGCCCCATCTAGAACTAAAATATAAGTATTGGATAGAGCTGGCCTTTAAGCTCAGTCTAAGTGCCAAATTTTTCCACTTACAGATTCATTTAAGTTTTACAACACAAGGTTATCTTGTTGCTGAAGACTGCTTTGTGTCTTCTTCCCTAAAAGTTCACCGTATCCACAGTCAATTTATCAATGGGAGAAAAACCCTTCAAGAAATGTGTTGATGTAATCACCTGATGCCAACAAGTCATTAATCAGAACAAGAAAGCGTTCATCTGGAACATGGGCATCTGTCAGCAAAAACACAGTGGGCATGTTCTTGGCTCCCGTTCTGATGTACAAATTGGCAAGATCCACCTGTAAAGGGAAAGAGGCAATCATTTATGCTTGGTGGAAATGTTGATGTAGGTATAAAAACAAAAGAGTATCAGCTTCGTGCTAGCCTGTCCACCTGCACTGTGGCTCTATACATCATCACTGGCCTCTATACAAGGAAGGAAGATGTCAGACTCATTCAAGTGTTAAAGAGGAAGTAGTCAGTAATCTACAAATATATTACAGCTATGTTTTAGTTATACATGAGTAGTCCATTAAAATAACACTAGCGGCAAATGTTTTTTTTTTTTTTTCATCATTTAGAGACTAGTGCTTACAGATGATACATGTAAAATCACTTCTCTGTCTTACTCCCTGCTCTGCATTCATCACCAAAATATGCAGACCAATTTAGATTTTTTAATGGAAAAAATGTTGCAACTCTAATTTCAATGTTTTAGAGATATTTCAACTCTTCGGGTGTAAAACACACACAAACCTCAATAGTTCCTGCAGAAAAAATATTCAAAATATTCTACTTTTTACATTTATTTACTAATAAAGTCTTAAATTATTTTTTGTTCTTACAGTAACAAACAGAAAAATATGGAGATATGCTGAATTTCTTATGAAAATGCTAGTTACCAGGGAGTCTTGTTGATTCAGTTCCTTCCAAGTTACAGATCAGAATTGTAAAGTTACTCACAGCAAACGAAAAGCAAAGTCAGCACTTACTGTATTCGCATTGTTGTTTCAGGCAAGGGACTGGATAAGCTTTGAAGCCATGTGTTAAGCAGATGGACAGGCAACTAGCATTTTCAAAAGGAGAAGACAAATGCAGCTCTAATATTAACAGCAACAGTGAAAGCAGCCAGTAACCCTTTCCAGCAAACACTGCAATGGTGTATAAATAAGGAACATAATTCAATGTATCTAATTCTGAGTTACCAGTAGTCCCTCGCGGCTAGGTTAAAGACAATATATAATAGGATTTCTAGGAGAGTACTTTCTGCAGTTTGTGCGCTGTAGTGTCCCCCCCTCTCTAATTTCTGAATCACCTGTAAACTTACAGGCCAAGCCTAAATCTAATTAGCGGCTATCAGAAAAGTCTGACATATTGTTTTACAACTTTCTGTATATGAAAGACAGCAAAGGGCATCTGGGAATTACTGACCAAAGGTTAAGTGCATTACAGAAATGCCTGGGTGAAAACTAGGCAGTTAGGAAGTGCTCCCTTTATGTCCCTTTTAGGACCCGCTTTCAGTTTTTAAATGGAATGTGCCTTGAAAACTCCCCACATAACCCCCCTCATCCTCTATTAGTTTATAAATATAAATTGAGAGATTGTTTAAGGTAGTGTCGACAGTCTCTTGGGAGTCCCAGATCTCAGCAATAGCATTTACTTACAAGCCACAATAACTGTCTATCCATCTCCTTGAGGAAAGCACGTAGACAGACAGGCCATTATCTGTATGGCACCAGCTCACGTACATAATTTGCCTCACTCCAGTAATTGAGAGACTGGTTCATTGCTCTTGGTTACTACATGCTGCACAGCATGATTGCTTTTGGGTTGCTTTAAAGGAAAGCCTGATAGTGTAAAAATGTTTAAAATAAATCTAAGGCATCTTGGTCATTTAACAATCTCAAGGGAATCTATAGTGGTTATGTATATATTTCTTTGTTTTTTACTTATTATGGTTAAAGAAATATGAAACATTGACAGTTAATATTATAACGTTTTCTATCCAGCCAGCAGGTGGTGCACTAGTCTGTTTTTCATATATTCTGCAATTTCATCTTTGCCTAGAGAAGCTTTTCATGGAGCTCCAATGAGCATTGCAGTAGTGGCTCTTCCCTTATTTGATGGCTAAAACAGAGGTTTCAATCAGACAAACAAATCACAAAGAAATCAATGCCTGCTGTGCTGTTTCTTTAGCTAACCCATATTGTTTTTGGAATTCCTTATCATATATCAAATATTTGTAAAACATAGATTTTACATATATTTCATATACAGTACATCTACATCAGAATCTCCCTTTATAGCAAAGTCCATATCAGAATCCTGCCCTTAAATCAGTATCCCCATCAGAGTGCCCCTTATATCAGTGTCCCCACAAGAATTACCCTTTTCTTCTTTGTGCCCATCAATATCCCCCCTTGCCTCATTGTCTTTATCAGACCCCCCTTACATAAGTATCCCCATCAGAATCCCTTCCCCTTACATCAATGTCCCCATCAGAATCCACCCCTTACATCAGTGTCCCCCAACAAAGTCCCTTCTTACACCAGTGTCCCCATTAGAATCTCCCATGACATCAGTGCCCCCCCCCCCCCCCCCCACACACCAGAATCCCCTTTACATCAATGTCCCCATCAGAATACTCCCTTATATCAGTGTTCCAATTAGAGTTCCTGTCATATCACTGTCCCCATTAGAGTTTCCCATATAAAAGTGCCCCAATCAGAGTCCCCCTTACCACTGTAATTTAGCTTATGAAACGCAGCTGTAACTGGTTAGCAGGGTGGGAGCTAGGAGACGGGACAGGTCTAAACAGAGGCCATTCCAACCCCCTGTGAATAGGAGGGCAAGTACTTGATTGGTAGCTAGGATGTTGATGGTCCCAGCAAACGACACAGTGCACATGGGGAGGGGGGGGGGGGGGGTGGGTTGATGAATGTCTGCAATACAGACTGCATGTGGGGGGATGAAGAAATGAACAGCAACTTATATGAATCCTGTGCACTGTGAGTCTGAGGATCGTTGCAAAGCAGATAGTAGCTTAAAGCTGAGCTTCTACACAAAAATGATCTGAGCATATAGTTTAAAGGCCACTGTAGCTTTACTAAGCAGAGTTTATTTGATCAAACGGGTGCAAAAACAAAAAAAACTCCCTCCAACACTGTAATGTACTGTAGTTCTATTTAAAATACAGATTAACTGTCACAGCAGTCATGTAGATTAGTGTACTTGCCTTAAGGTCTTGTATACCATATGCATTTTTCAGTGTGATCTGAAAAACTTCCATAGAGCCAATGTATGCAGCTAGTTTAGACAGACTTTGTTTTCCACTGCCACCCACACCAATCAGCAGTGCATAACCCCGGGGGGCCTCCAAGATGCGACTGATTCGACACCTACAAGAAACATAGCAGAATAAATGTACAGATTTAACAACGATGTACATATGAAATATATTCCATGGTAAAGCACACACAATGTCCTAGCAAAGGGCCGGTAGGCGTGTCTACTTTACTGGCCACACCCTCCCACTCCATCACCCGTTTACCAAGGTCTATCTTTAGTTGGGTTAAACTGAGCAAATAAAAGTAATGTGTCCTACACATGTCCAATCTAAGGCTTTGAGCAAATATATCATTGTTTTTCTTTCAGGTATATCAGTCCATACTTACACATGCTGCATGGCATCTTCAAACAAAACCAGATTCATGGCTGCATTCAGCTCATTGTAGCTGTCTAGAGCTTCATCAAGTGTTTTCCTTAGGGCATCCCATCCTTGCACTGGCAGATAAGATGGCTCTCCAACTCCATTGGCAAAATGACAAAATATAAGAGGCTGCTTTAACAAGACATGGTCTTCTATACCCTAGAATAAAGATACACAAAAAGACAGTTCTCTGATTTGGTCAGGCCAATTACTTTATTCCTTTCAATCACTTGATATGCTGATTTCTAAATAAATGGAAAAAATAAAAAATGACACAAAGCAAAAGTAATCCATAAAAAGTGTTCAAAATTGTTTAAATATAAAAGCAAAAGATTCCTTGAAATTGTATAGAAATAGAACGTGTTTTCCTGATGCCCCTGATTTTTACAGTTTACTAAAAATGTTTGGAAATGCATTTGAAAGTGTAATTTCACTTCTAGACAGAATCATGGATGGCAATTAAATAAATCGCCAAATATCCGTATTTACTTTTTCTAGATTGTTTGTGTACTTTTTTTGTAAGTCTATGTTCCATCTAGGCAACAACCAACTTCTTGTGAAATGAACGTCCATTAAAGAAAACATGTACTGACAATAATATGTAGGCCAACATTGTTGCTGTATTCTGCTTAAAGTGCTACCTGCCGGTCATGCATCCAATGGCTTCAAAATTGTCTAAATCCATGATCTACGACAAGTATGCAGGCAAGGATTTATGACATCCCTTTGACTCAATTGGATGCGTACTTGTTCTGGGTGAGAAAACACTGAAGGATTTATTTTACAAAAGTATTACATGGTGCAACCATGAAACTCAGTATACAGAGTACGCTGCTTACTTGTTCTGGGTGAGAAAACATTGAAGGATTGATTTTACACTTACGTACACTTACACTTACGTATTCATGGTTTACAGAGTACACTGGCTTTCTAATAAGTACACTACACTTCATAGCTATTGGCAACCTGTGTACACGGACAAATTAAAGGAGAGAGGTCATACATTAATAATTTTTTTCAGTGGGTCGAATGGGTGGATGGGGGAAAGTTTCCACTGAGTTATTGTATTCTGACAGTAGGGAGACTTCCCCACCATCAGAATACACTGATCAGTGCTGCTGGCTATAGCCGGCAGAACTGATTGTTCGAGAAAAAACCCAACAGGCTGGTTGTACAGAAGTCGACTTCTACACAACCAGACTGCCTATACATGGATCAAAATTCAGCTGGTCCCTGTTGAACCGGTTGAATTTCGATCCAAGTAGCCTTTAGTCATTCAGCTGTGTATGTGTGTAATCTGGTCTCCTGTCATTCTTGACTATTTCAAATATGGAAGAAAATCATCCTTCAAAATGCTTGGCATACGTTGGCTGCATGTTTGTATATATATATACTATATATAATATACATATGACACAGTATCTCACAAAATTGAGTACACCCCACACATTTTTGTAAATATTTTATTATATCTTTTCATGTGACAACACTGAAGAAATTACACTTTGCTACAATGTAAAGTAGTGAGTGTACAGCTTGTATAACTGTCCCCGCAAATTAACTAAACACATCGCCATTAATGTCTAAACCGCTGGCAACAAAATTGAGTGCACCCCTAAGTGAAAATGTCCAAATTGGGCCCAAAGTGTCAATATTTTGTGTTGCCACCATTTTTTTCCAGCACTGCCTTAACCCTCTTGGGCATGGAGTTCACCAGAGCTTCACAGGTTGCCACTGGAGTCCTCTTCCTCTCCTCCATGATGACATCACAGAGCTGGTGGATGTTAGAGACCTTGCGCTCCTCCACTTTCCATTTGAGGATGCCCCACAGATGCTCAATAGGGTTTAGATCTGGAGACATGCTTGCCCAGTCCATCACATTTACCCTCAACTTCTTTAGCAAGGCAGTGGTGGTCTTGGAGGTGTGCTTGGGGTTGTTATGTTGGAATACTGCCCTGTGGCCCAGTCTCCGAAGAGAGGGGGATCATGCTCTGCTTCAGTATGTCACAGTACATGTTGGCATTCATGATTCCCTTTAATGAACTGTAGCTCCCCAGTGCCAGCAGCACTCGTGCAGCGCCAGATCATGACACTCCCACCACCATGTTTGACTGTAGGCAAGACACACTTGTCTTTGTACTCCTCACCTGGTTGCCGCCACACACGCTTGACACCATCTGAACCAAATAAGTTCATCTTGGTCTCATCAGACCACAGGACATGGTTCCAGTAATCCATGTCCTTAGTCTGCTTGTCTTCAGCAAACTGTTTTCAGGCTTGTGCATCATCTTTAGAAGAGGCTTCCTTCTGGGACAACAACCATGCAGACCAATTTGATGCAGTGTGCAGCGTATGGTCTGAGCTCTGACAGGCTGACCCCCGACCCCTTCAACCTCTGCAGCAATGCTGGCAGCACTCATACGTCTATTTCCCAAAGACAACCTCTGGATATGACGCTGAGCACGTGCACTCAACTTCTTTGGTCGACCATGATGAGGCCTGTTCTGAGTGGAACCTGTCCTGTTAAACCACTGTATGGTCTTGGCCACGTGCTGCAGCTCAGTTTCAGGGTCTTGGCAATCTTCTTATAGCCTAGGCCAGTGATGGCATACATTGGCACCCCAGATGTTTTGGAACTACATTTACCATGATGTTCATGCACTCTGCAGTGTAGTTGAGCATCATGAGAAATGTAGTTCCAAAACATCTGGAGTGCCAAAGTTCGCCATCGCTGGCCTAGGCCATCTTTATGTAGAGCAACAATTCTTTGCCATGGGGTGCCATGTTGAACTTCCTGTGACCAGAATGAGAGAGTGAGAGCGATAACACCAAATTTAACACACCTGCTCCCCATTCACACCTGAGACCTTGTAAGAGCAACAAGTTACATGACACTGGGGAGGTGATCTGGCTAATTGGGCCCAATTTGGACATTTTCACTTAGGGGTGTACGCACTTTTGTTGCCAGTGGTTTAGACATTAATGGCTGTGTGTTGAGTTATTTTGAGAGAACAGCAAATTTACACTGTTATACAAGCTGTACACTCACCACTACTTTACATTATAACAAAGTCTCATTTCTTCAGTGTTGTCCCAGGAAAAGATATAATAAAATATTTACAAAACTGTGAGGGGTGTACTCACTTTTGTGAGATACTGTATATACATATATACACACACACATACATACATGCACACAGTATATATGATTACGCATTGGAGTTACATGGTCCCGACACTCTTATGGCAGGCAGTGCACACAGAAAAAAATCGCAGATGAAAGAGAAATAATTTTTTCTCAGGGGGGACGTACAAATACCTTCTACCAATACACTACTTCCTAGCATGCTTTCCCTCTCCCATTATGACAAATGTCATTGAAACAATGCCCTTACCTCAAAGTATTTTCTGGCTGTATCTTGAAGTAGCTTCTTAAACAAATTTGAGTCTTTCTCTTCGATTAGTTTATCCCCATAAACTCGTGAAGACTCATGAAGCCACAGTTGAATTAGATCATTTGGTTGTTTTAAACAATCTGGAGTAGCAAACAAAATTCCCTGGAGAAAAGGGAAATTTAAACAACATAATCAGATACATTTCACTGTAGCATTATATCAGATCCCAAATTAATTAATTATATATGTATATATACACTAAATTTTGGACTAACTAGAACCTACAAAAGTTATAGAAACTTCCTGGCCCCTTGGTTGGCAAAATGTGAGCCTTTGGTTCTTAGGTCAGCTATCTGACTAGGGCTCCCTTAAGCTTTACTCCCACTCACAAGCTGAATTTGCCATAGCATAGGGTTTCTTTAATAAGAATCAAAATCTTAAACGTGCCATTAATATGCACTGTTCCCTCCGGCCAAAGTCTAGTATCAAAATTCCCTGTATGGTTTAGCATAGCAGAATGCAGAGAGTCTTTTTATGCCAATTGAAGGTCAGACATTACTACACTGGAGGATACTGAGCAAAAATATTCTCTGAGGTTGCACTGGAGTATATAAGCATATAGATCAGAAAACTCTGTATTACTATAAAAAGGCTTGTATACTCGTCATGGATGGCCTGCCAAATATAATACAATATTAAATACCAGGCTAAATGTCCTAGAAAACATCTGATACACTAGCCTATTGCCCTGTGTGTTGACAGCTGGTTCCCAATCACCCCTATTGAACTATTTTCTGCTTTTTTCCAAATAACTCCCTCTCTGGTTAATGCTGTACTTTTGTATTACCCGCTAATAAGTGAATGCCCCACCCACTAGATGTTTACTAACCCATGAATAGGACTAGTCGGTCTTATCAGTACAAGACTGGTGGTTCTGGTTAGCATGTGAAGTGTCTCAAAAAACAAAAAACAAAAAAACCCCTTAGACTCGAGTTGCTATTTAACATTTGCTGCCATTGCTCATCTCTTCTGAAATGTCTGGTTAGCTGTCATCCTATTTAATGGCTTCACCCGTTTCTGAGCCACTGATCAACAAATATTCAGACCCCAAATTGTATGCTAAAATATCATTGCGACAGACCTAGCCGGGACAGAGGCTGTTGGAGGGGACGGAATGCGAGCCTCTTGCCTTGCGATTATGGGCCCTGGCATTTGGGGGAACGATGCTCTTTGTCAGCTGACTGCCTGGGGACCCCTGAGCTGGTGTTACTTGAATTCAGGTCTATGCCGCCCCCCCCCCCCCCAAGACACATAGACTCTGGATATGTATATGCCATATTAGCAATAGACTGAATCATACTGTTGGGACACAAGCTGTCAGATGCTAATGTCATGAACTCCAGCCACCTGTCTGTTGTGTAAATGAGTCTAGTCTGGCTTGTAAGAATATTCCACACAATGTTGTTGTGCTAATTAACCCTGTGTTGATGTTTATGGTAATATGGTAATGTGTATTGAATAGTCAGTGAGCTAGGAGACATACCCTGAAAAGTCTTATCTCTCAGTTAACTAGTCTGGGTCAATAATTAGATAATTAGCTCATGCTAATTAGGTTAGGTTTTAGTCATCTGGCTGTATATATTTGTGTGACATCTCAAATAAAAGTTATTCCTGATGTACTCCTACACTGGTGTTGTCTGGTGACTGGGTGAGCTAAGGGGTCTTGGATTGTGTGTTACCGGACAGAGGAAGCATTTACGGCGGACATCTTGAGTAGGGGATCCGTCACAATCATCATTATTATATTTTTCCCATATTGTTACTTGTACTGGGATGTTTAACATACCTGGAAAATGTTGGCAATGTCTCGCAGATTAAAAATATAATGAAACTTGATTGCAGTAGGCAGGAAATTGTGCACCATTTTCTGGTTGAGCCACATTGCAGCCTGTATGACAGTAGGCCCAGTGCGTAGGATAGAAGGATTAAACGTGTATTGTTGGAAGTGGAAGCTAAGTATCTTGGCAAAGATGGCTTCCAGTGCATCATTTGAAGGGAAATTTACAGCAAATACTGTGAAATGTCTCTAATCAGGTAAAAATAATCAAACATGTTGCTTGTTTTAGTACATAAATACAAATTCAATGTTTTAGTAAATAAATACAAATTCAATGTATATTCCAATGTTTTCAATGTAGAAACCTTGAACTAATGATTGCTCAAATTAAACTTTTTAAAACACAATAGGCTCAATTCTTAAAGTTGTACCACAAAGAAAAGGATTATAAATTTTAGCTAAGTAACTGTAATTTTCTAATTTCATCAGACTTGGGATGAGACCAACAATATTTTTTTTGAAAATAAGAATCCATATCCTGATGTGTTAGTGTTGTGAATCAAGCCAACAGCACATTGGCCTTTTTGGTTAAAGGATGCAACCCATCAGATTTTCTACTTTTTACAACTCTTCACTTGTGGGCAAAGATCTGCTTCATTCCCATATACCAAACAGTGTAAAAGGGACATCAAGGAGAAAAGGAAACAAACAGGCCACTCTCCATTAATTCCAGATGTGCTGGTATATGCTACCACAATGGCCATGTTTGACCCCACTTCTTAAAGAGGAACTAAATCCTGATGAGTTTTGCGTCCTCTTTTGTTCCCTGCAAAGTAAAAGCATAATGGGCTAGTATGCATTGCATACTAGCCCATTATGTGCCACTTACCTGCAAACAAAGCCTGCAATGTCCCCAATGTCCCCGCCAGTGGCTGCATCCATCTTCACCCCTCTTCCTTCCGGGGGCCGTGGAATCCGGCTCTGTGACTGGCCGGAGTCGTGTGATGTCACTACCGCGTGTGCGCGCGGGAGCCGACGATCATGGTATTAGCCCTGTAGAAATGGCATGGTCGTGCCCTTTCCTCAGTGTGCATGCGCCGATGACGTTGGCACAAGCGTACATGGTAAATATCTCCTAAACCGTGCAGGTTTAAAAGATATTTCCAGTACCTACAGGCAAACCTTATTATAGGCTTACCTGTAGGTAAAAGTGGTATGTAAGGGTTTACAACCACTTTAAGGTTGTTGCTTTATGGGGTGCCAAATGGCTGACACTCTGCTACACATATGGTGAAACTCTCCTAAAATCAGAAAGTATTGGAAGGGGTTTTTGCAATTGGTTTACATGATTTTTGGGAAAGGTATACCAAAGATCAACCTCAACAATGATCGAATAAATGATTATTGGCATAAACACTCAATGACACAGTCAACAAATGCTAATGTGTTTGGACACCTTAAATGAAGCATTAACTCCCAGATACTTTCAAACATGCATTGTTGTTCGTGTGATCCTTACTTAAATGCTTGATCTTTTAGAGCACACAATGGCATGGCACAATGGACCCACCCTAGAACCCCCACCTCTCTACCCCATCACTACTTTTATTAACAATAGCAGTTTTACCTAATTGTAGACTTAATTGTAATTCAATATTTAGGCTGCCTAAAGACATTCAATAGCAGTCTGAAGAAACAGCTGATTTGATTGCCATCAGTTACTGCACTCTCATATTAAACAAACCTAGCTTGTTCAGTATACTTGACAGTACAAAAATGATTAGGTGACGTGCAAAGTGCTCATCAATCGGTAAAAATTCAGTTTACTGTACTTTACTTTGGGAACATGTTACGTGTTCCCCCCTCCCTGTGGCAGCAGTACGGGAAGAAGTTCCCTGTACTAGCCGTCTCTTATTAAAATCAGCGCTGCCATGCAAGGCTTCACCCACATGGCCACGTCATTCATTCACACAGCTCTGTGTGTGAATGAACTACAAGCCATGACATCCTTTGCGGTTGTCGGCTTGTAGTTCTCAATGAACTACCATGGCTTCATTAATTTATTCCTGTCAGTGTTTCTGCCCGCCTGTATGGGCTGTATGGGTACACAGATATACTGACAGATCTGAAGGAGATCTGCATGGCACCAGCGCTCTGCTGATCACGGGTGAAATGTTTTACAGGCTCAAAAAGAAAAAAAGAAAAATAAATGCACACTTTTTTACCTGCAAAAAATGTGCATTTATTATGTTTTTTCTAAAAGGTGAACTTATCCTTAAGAGATGACCTCTATGACAGATTGATGGACTGAGCAAGAGATAGTATTGTAGTCACATTCTTACTAAAAGATCCCATATACATCATTTTTGTACTATGAAGTAATATAGTAAGACATGATGGACACAGTTTTTAAACTGGCAATTTGTTCAACTAAAACCAACACAAAGCAACTGTAGTTATCCATGGCTAAAATGAAAATGTAGCCAAAACTGACAATGTGAAAACTAGATATACAGGTGTAAAGTGGTAGGTTTTATGAAATACAGTTTTACCTGCAGTCTTTGGTTAATGGTAAAGCTTCCAGCAGTTGGATTCATACACGCCACATACTGGCAATTATGAACTTCTTTTAGAGTCATCTTCTGCCGTTCATACCTACAACAATGAATTAAAAAGGTGAAATGCCTTTATTCCATTGCAAAATAACACTGGTCATTTCATTTTATATTTATTATGTTATTAGATCATGTGAGCTTGTTACCAGTGTCCATAGTCAAGGTGCTGTCTGATCAGGGCATGTGGTTGGACAGTTCCATACTTGTCAACCTCAGGCATGTTCATGTCATCAATAAAATAAACCAATTTTTTATTTCCTATTGGGCCATAGTTACGTCCTGCTTTCTTCTCCAAGGACTTTTCCAGAATCCCTGATGGAAGCAAAACATGTAAGCTAGATACTTGCGCGTTATAGAAGTCCTAAATATGAAATCTTCTTAGGGTTCTCTGTGTAGCCAACAGAAATGCTCCCTCTTCCTCGTTTTGCTAAAATGGGGATTCACACTTCCTACTTCATTTTAATATGGAAATAAATAAATAGATTTTTCTACAAATGTAAAATGTATTGCTAGAATGAATCAAGCATCTGCAGAGAATAAATCAAATGCTGTTCTTAACTCTGAATAAGTCACTTTTTAATTATTTTTACCATTTTGAGGAAAAAAATCTCCAAACATTACAGAGGAGGGAACAAAAATGTTCTTTTAGGCTTGCAGTGAAATTAAAACCTTAAACAGTGTTCATTTCTCTTTAGACTGTGTTTATAGTAATTTAAAATTAAAAGAAAGCGCAAAAGATTTTTTAAATGAGGAGAGATAATTTTATGCACAGTATTTCATGTTTTTTGCTGTATGTAGTAAGTGGGTTTGGCCAGACTAAGATCAGGTTTAGGTGCAATGATTAGCCTAATGCCGTGTGCACACGACCGGACTTTTCGATGGACTGAATTCCGTTGATGGAGTTTCGATGGAGTTCCGACGAATCGGACTTGTCTACACACAATCACACCAAAGTCCAACGGATTCAACCGTGATGACGTACGACCAGACTAGAATAAGGAAGTTCATAGCCAGTAGCCAATATCTGCCCTAGCGTCGGTTTTCGTCGGTCGGACTAGCATACAGACGAATGGATTTTTCGACCGGACTCGAGTCCGTCGGAAAGATTTGAAACATGTTCTAAATCTAAAGTCCGTCTGATTTTTCGACAGCAAAGGTCGGCTGAAGCCCACACACGGTGGAATTATCCGATGGATTCATTCCGTCGGACCTTTGCTGTCAAAGTCCGGCCATGTGTACACGGCATTAGAGTAAGGTTAGGTTCTGGGGAGATTGTGTCACTTGATTTCTACCCCAAGAACTTCTCAGTGGTAGAATCCAATGTACCATTTCTAACCTAAGTGTGCCTTTCTAAGATATTGGGAAGCTTAGATATGATCTGTATCATAATATATACAGTATCTCACAAAAGTGAATACACCCCTCACATTTTTGTAAATATTTTATTATCTTTTCATGTGACAACACTGAATAAATGGCACTTTGCTACAATGTAAAGTAGTGAGTGTACAGCTTGTATAACAGTGTAAATTTGCTGTCCCCTCAAAATAAGTCAACACACAGCCATTAATGTGTAAACCGCTGGAAACAAAAGTAAGTACACCCATAAGTTAAAATTTCTAAATTGGGCCCAAAGTTTCAATATTTTGTGTGGCCACCATTATTTTACAGGACTGCCTTAACCCTCTTGGGCATGGAGTTCACCAGAGCTTCACAGGTTGCCACTGGAGTCCTCTTCCACTCCTCCATGGCGACATCACGGAGATGGTGGATGTTAAGAGACCTTGCGGTCCTCCACCTTCCTTTTTTATGATGCCCTACAGATGCTCAATATGGTTTAGGTCTGGAGACATGCTTGGCCAGTCCATCACCTTTACCCTCAATTTCATTAGCAAGGCAGTGGTCGTCTTGGAGATGTGTTTGGGGTCATTATGTTGGAATACTGCCCTGCGGCCCAGTCTCTGAAGGGAGGGGATCATGCTCTGCTTCAGTATGTCACAGTACATGTTGGCATCATGGTTCCCTTTAATGAACTGTAGCTCCTCAGTGCAGGCAGCACTAATGCAGCCCCAGAACATTACACTTCCACCACTATGCTTGACTGTAGGCAAGACACACTTGTCTTTGTACGCCTCACCTGGTTGCCGCCACACACCCTTGACACCATCCGAACCAAATAAGTTTATCTTGGTCTCATCAGACCACAGGACATGGTTCCATTAATCCATGTCCTTAGTCTGCTTGTCTTCAGCAAACTGTTTTCAGGCTTGTGCATCATCTTTAGAAGAGGCTTCCTTCTGGGACAACAACCATGCAGACCAATTTGATGCAGTGTACGGTGTATGATCTGAGCACTGACAGGCTGACCCCCCACCCCTTCAACTTCTGCAGCAATGCTGGCAGCACTCATATGTCTATTTCCCAAAGACAACCTCTGGATATGACGCTGAGCATGTGCACTCAACTTCTTTGGTGGACCATGGCGAGGCCTGTTCTGAGTGGAACCTGTCCTGTTAAACCACTGTATGGTCTTGGCCACCATGCTGCAGCACACTTTCAGGGTCTTGACAATCTTCTTATAGCCTAGGCCATCTTTATGTAGAGCAACAGTTCTTTTTTTCAGATCCTCAGAGAGTTCCTTTGCCATGAGGTGCCATGTTGAACTTCCAGTGACCAGTATGAGAAAGTGAGAGCGATAACACCAAATTTGACACACCTGATCCCCATTCACACCTGAGACCTTGTAACACTAATGAATCACATGACACCGGGGAGGGAAAATGGCTAATTGGGCCCAATTTGGACATTTTCACTTAGGGGTGTACTCACTTTTGTTGCCAGCGGTTTAGACATTAATGGCTGTGTGTTGAGCTACTTTGAGGGGACAGCAAATTTACACTGTTATACAAGCTGTACATTCACTACTTTACATTGTAGCAAAGTGTCATTTCTTCAGTGTTGTCACATGAAAAGATATAATAAAATATTTACAAAAATGTGAGGGGTGTACTCACTTTTGTGAGATACTGTATATATGAAACCCAGAATCCATTTATAACTAGTTTATTGGTTATTATTTTGTCCTGCTGGGACCAGGAAAATGTCCCTGGTCTTTGTCTAGGCCAAGAAAAACAGAGGACTACAGGTTGACTACCGACAAAGTCTAAACCGTGCTGCAGTCACTAGCAGTACAGAACTACAGGGTATTCAAAAATAATACATGACATACAGTGAATGCCACTGTATGTCAGATATCGTTTTTTACTGTTACTAATTTTTCAAGCAAAGAAATAGCTGGTAACAAATCTATACATTGTGTTAAAAAGATTGTATAATATTTTAATACAATGTATGTGTGTGTGCGTGTATCAGTGTTGCCAACCGTCAGTATTTTTACTGGCAGCCAGTAAAAAACGGGCACTTTTCTCCTGCCAGTAAATGCCAGTAAGAGGAAAAGATTGCCAGTAAAAAATATGGCCGTGGTGCTTGGCTCAGAAATGGGCAAGCACAGCTCGGGTCTGGAGCCGGCCAGGTACCTGCTACAGTGTGTTCGGGTGGTACCGCGGGGGGCGGGTCTGGAGGAGACGGTGCCTGACCATGTCGTGTGAGGTCATGGTGCAAGGGAGCCAAGCGGAGTGGCCAGAGCCTCGTGTGTGGCTCTGTGGGACGGGAGCAAGGCAAGCTGGGAGAGGGACTGTCAATGCTTTTTGGACTGGAGGGGACTGAGAGGACCACCTGGCATGGATAGAGACTGTCACTGTGACTCAGGATGGGACGTGTCAGTGATCTGTGCTGCTGCACACTGCTGTCAGTGTCACTGTGAGAGTCTATTTCATGTGCGTGTGTCACCCATTCTAATTTCCTGCCCCTGAGTCCTGTCCCTGAGCCACTTACATACTATATTTAAAATAAAATAAGAAATATGCTTTTTGCCTTAATATCTACCTTGAATTACATTGCTAAATGCATATTGTACTTATCTGTAGCCTAAATACTGAAATTTGCACTTACAACTGTAATTTTGTAACTTTTGGAAATGCCAGTAAAAAGTTGGTGGTGCCAGTAAATTTTGGGTGTTGTGTCAGTAAACTTCAATCTGGTAGGTTGGCAATGCTGGCGTGTATATGCGTGAGAATATGAAAGCTCGGTTTGATATAAAACGTAAATTATTCTATGTATCATTGGTAATTACAATATATATGTAAATGGGGGGCATATTTTCCCATTAAATGCTCAAATGCTGCTTCCTGTTTTGACTACACAACGCACATCTATAAGTCAGCTGACCAACAGAAAACAATGCACTGCCTGCATGGCTGGTATCTTAACAGTTGATATCCTATCTTAGCAGTTGATAAGCAGGGATGTTGAACAAAAGTAAAATACAGAGCCCCCTCTAGTGGCTAATCCACAAATCTCTATATTAACATAATAAACATGGAAAACCAAGCATTAAAATGTCAAACTCAAATCACAAATGATTTTAACTTAAACACAACCTTGTTTCAAAATAATTGCTCACTAAAAACATTATACTTTTCTCTTGCTTGCTTACTTTGCAGTGCAGCTGATGTGGTATAGTAGTTGAATGGAACTTTAGATATCATGTAAAGGTCAGACAGGAAGGCCAATCTGTCATTCAGGAACACCGTCTTGCCCACTCCTGCACCTCCCACTAACATAACTGGCTTGGCTTTCTGTATCAGCAGGTCAGTAAAGTATCCCAGACAAGTGGTTTCAGAGGTGTGGACAAAAACTGCCTGCAGTGATGAAAACATAGCAATATGTGACAATAGTAATGGTTTTCCTGAGCCCGATATGGTAAAGCTAAGGTTAAAACATTTATTATAAACAAACATAATAAGTTTGGTTATCAAAAGTAATAACACCAGAATATCTGATTGCTTATATAGAAGATATCACTGTGAAATCGATAAATTTTGTAAAGAGGAGGTCAGTGTTAATGAACAGAACATTTTCCTGGAAGCATTTAGGCTTCACTCATACCCAAGATCCTTATTTCCTTTTCAATTTTAACATATGGGTATGTGCATCCAAAGTTCTAGCAATAGTGGCTT
Organism: Lithobates sylvaticus; assembly: GCA_028564925.1. Lineage (NCBI taxonomy): Eukaryota > Metazoa > Chordata > Amphibia > Anura > Ranidae > Lithobates > Lithobates sylvaticus. Next base: position 435,509,801 of record CM053030.1, read on the forward strand.
ATACGGCTGATTACAAAGCAGTGTCAGCAATGAGATGTCTTCTCTGCAGTATTGAACTACTGTATACAGCACATTGAGAGTGCTTTACATTGACTGCAGCATCTGGCTTCCTATACAATGTACTGCCGAGACTATACTAGAAAACCATGGGTCAGTTTGGGTTGAAGATGTGAGTGGGCCTTTAGGTGCATGCACATGGATATACTAATTCAGTTTTTTTTTTTAAAGCAAGGATAATGCATGGAAAAGAAAACACAAGTTATTTCATTTAAATTTTAAACTTAAAAATGGAGAACTCAATATTTTGCTTTTCGCAACACAAACTTTTTATATAAAGAGCTTTTCCTACATCCCGCGAGGTCGGCCCCCGAAGCCGATTCATCCATCGGCTCGGATGCAGGTGCCGGCACGGCACTGCAACTATGGGAAACCGTCAGTGAAGCCTTCAGGCAGCATTGCGCATTGCGCGAGTCATGCTACGCATTCTGAATGGCCCCATCATCTTCTGGGACACACACAGGTTCCAGAAGGCAGCGGGGGGAAGGAGGAGGGGCCGATGCAAATGTGGAAATAACAGGGAGGGGGAGGCGTTGACCTGAGTGTAGTCTTAAAATGATGACTTTAATAGGATAAGATTAAAAACACTAGAAGATGCATGCTCAAAGTAAAGTGCAGTCCTGGCATTCCACATGGCCCTGTAGGTCCCACCGCAGTTCCGGATAGCTGGAAAGGATTGAGCAGCTGGCTGGAATGGATCACAGTGCATCTCCAGGAGCAAAGGAACCAGGAAGCTCCACACTGACCAGCATGGACCGTGGAACAGGAAGTGAAATCACCGGCGTCTGATTGGACCAAGGCAGGGCTAGAATATTCTCAACCAGGGCTGCAGTGGTGAAAGGCTACGCGCTCAGAGCTGACTGCTCCTTCTATTGCATGTCTTGCAGAGTTCTGGACACACTCTGAAGAATGGCTGCCTTACTTTTAACCCTTAATACCCCTTTCTTTTCCAATTACCCAACCTATGGATACATCACCATCCAGCTATTACAGCCACAGACTATACTCCTATGGATTACACCATCTGGAGCGCCAGATAAACACTGACTACGATACAAATGTGGAGATGACGTACCTTGCTGCGGCGAGGTAGGATGGAAGCACTGCTGGAGAAGGCCAAAATAAGGTACAAAACACAGAAAAAAGAGGGGGGTGGTTTGGTTGAGTGCTCGATTGGTTTAGACCTAGTTTCATTTTAGCCTGGAACTCCACTTTAAATTGATTTCAACTCCCCCCCAAATGTGAATTGGCTACAGGAATTGAATAGGTGTATGACATATGAAAAGCAAACATATCTCTTATACAATAAGAGTAATAATTATTGCTTATATTACATAAGACTAAGTGCAAATTCAATCACATTTGGAAACACCAGCTGGGCATTACATAGCTGGATGCCTTGTAATATATACATAACATGTACATTTTTCTGTACCTGTTTATATTGACTGGTTTGTGCATATTGATTGTTTTTTTTTTTTTGTCCAGGTGGACACATTGTGTTTTTGTGTGTATATCAGATATACAATTCCAAAGAACAATGGATTAAAAAAAAATATATAGTCCACAGAAAATAATCCAATTATTCGTTTTAATTCCACGATATGAAAGGATATGCTACCTACCTGTAGAGGCATATCTGGATCCATGTTAAATTTTAAGACTTTTTCACTCCATGGGATAAACTTTCTAGCTTTGTTATCCAGATAATAGTCAAAAACTGTTCCTTGCCCTGGAAATTTCACCGCTTTCATTTCTTTGATCCACCAATGGCTGAATTCAGCTCTGTAATCCATCAGCTTTAAAACATAAAAAACTTGCATTAAGATTCATCTTTTTTTTCTTGCAAAAATAAATACAATCTCATAAGTAGCCGCAGGCTTCCCACGATCCTGGACACCTGAAGTCCCAGGCATCAGCTGCATTACACCTGAGCCAAAGTCCATGGCGCCAAACCCAGGATAAAATCTCTTGAAAGTCTCAGTAAACCTAATTTTCCATAATGTGCTATCCTTACATTTCAAATGAAGCAGAACTACTACATAATAATTTATATCAATTTGGATGGATTAAGTGGAAGGTCTTTCACACGGCAAAGTATTATATGATTTCATCTAGCGTACCGCATTCTTTGTTGGTTTGTTGCCCCTCTGCTACTGAATACATGCTCTTTTGCAGATTTTTGGTGTTTGTGTTCAATATTTAAAAGGTGGTTTACTAGAAGAAGAACCAAAGACTTGTTCCATGGGAATGAATGTCTGCGTGTCTTATCAAGCATGTGTATAATCTGTGTTTATTATGGATTTCAATCAACATGAAAAAAAAAATACAAAAAGAGCCCCCTTAGTCATAAAATCTGCAAGTGCTTCACCAATCTTGGCATGTATGAAATGTTTTCACGTGTGCAAAAAAATAAAAAAATAAATTTATATATATATATATATATATATATATATATATATATATATATACATACACACACCGGTGATCCTTCTAGAAACCGTATAAGTTGATAATTTCCTGTGGTCTCTGCTGCGCCATTATCAATTGGAAGCTATTTGTATTATTGTATTATGCAATCTCAATGGACTACAGAACCCCCCCCCCCCATGTTATAAAGATGAGGAGAGGGAGATGTGTGATAGTCCTATCAGACTTCCTGCACTAGGTTGACAGGGCTGCTCCTCCATACGGTAAGGTGAGTGAGCGTTGTCATCCTAGGACAAGAAGTGTAAGGTATAAAGAAAGAGAAAAAAAAAAAAACAGGACGAAAACACATGTAGCCACCACATCTAAGGACTTGTAAGCTGCAAAATATTACATTTTTAAATTTGGGGTTTGATACATTTTATTTACACCCCAACAAAGATATACAGTGTGTTTTATTGCACCATAATGCACTTGTGCAAATTCTCTGTGGGTTGCGGTAAGCTGTGAAAGAGTGTCATGAAAATTCTTTAGTAAGCATATACAGTGCCTTGAAAAATTATTCATACCCCTTGAAATTTCCCACATTTTGTCATGTTACAACCAAAAACGTAAATGGATTTATGTGATAGACCAGGGGCGGGCCGTCCATTAGGAGCGCCCGGGTGCCGCCCCCCTCTCTCCTCGCCACCCCCTATATGAGTAATGGATAGATTTGTGCATTGCATGAATCTATCCATGGCCGACGCGGCCGCCCCCTATTCATGTGTCCGGCCCCTTTCGGGTCACCGGGCGCATGAATTAGAGTGGCCAAGGTTTTTTATGAAGCACCCGATTAGAGCCATCGGCTTTAGGCTTTAAAATAGGGTGGGCTCGGGATGCTGATGCCGGAGCCCACCCAGGTGTGTTGCAACAGCGAATGAATATTTGCTGTTGCAACACTGATCCTCCTCCCGGCCAATCGGGAAGCGGGACTGATACCCATCGCCCAATTGGCTGAAAAAACAGGCAATGCTATAGGACCCCCAGGAGGAGGGGAGGAGACGCACAGCGGAAGCGAGGAGGAGAATAGCTGCCCTGTCCCCGCCGATGCCTGATCCCCGCTGCCGATCCATGGATGCTCGATCCCCGCCACCGCTCCATGGATGCCTGATCCCTGCTGCCTACATGGGGTAAGTGCCGGTTGACCGACCTGCAGACAGCAGGATGGTGGGGGGTTTGAGTTGCTGTGGGGGGGTTTGGGTTGTTTGCCGCCCCCCAAACAAAAAACCACCAGCCGCTACTGTGATAGACCAACACAAAGTGGCACACAATTGTGAAGTTGAAGGAAAATGATAAATGGTTTTCAACATTTTTTACAAATAAATACGTGAAAAGCGTGGGGTGCCATACTCTATCCATTTTGGGATGATGGATTGAACAGTGCTCTGTGAGATGTTCAAATCTTGGGATAGTTTTTTTTAAAACCTAACCCTGCTTTAAACTTCTCCACAACTTTATCCCTGACCAGTCTTGTGTGTTCCGTGGCCTTCATGATGCTGTTTGTTCACTAAGGTTCTCTAACAAACCTCTGAGGGCTTCACAGAACAGCTGTATTTACACTAAGATTAAATTAGACACAGGTGGACTCTATTTACTAATTAGGGGACTTCTGAAGGCAATTGGGTCCACTAGATTTTAGTTAGGGGTATCGGAGTAAAGGGGGCTAAATACAAATGCACGCCACACTTTTCACATATTTATTTGTAAAAAAAAATTGAAAACCATTTATCATTTTCCTTCCACCTCACAATTATGTGCCACTTTGTGTTGGTCTATCACAAAAAAAATCTTAATAAAATACATTTACGTTTTTGTTTGTAACATGAAGAAATGTGGAAAATGTCAAGGGGTATGAATACTTTTTCAAGGCACTGTAAATTGTCAGACTTGCAATTTCAAAGTTCACTGCAGAAGAAACTGGCTTGTCAAGTTGGCAGTAGTGCTACTCTGTATGACTGCTCCATTTAATTTGTGCAGGTGCAGCCTGAATGGATGGAAGCAGCAAGGTGGAGGGCCAGTTCACAACACATGCAGTCCAGTGCGTTTTTTTCTGCATCAAAAATGCATGAAAAGTAGGTTATATAGTTTCCAATGGCATAGTTCACACCAGTGCAGTCAGTTCCAGGGCTTTCCAGTTCCAGAAAAAAAAGTTCAACATGTTGCATTTTTCCTGCACTGTACTGGAATGCAGTAAAACGCATCAAAATGCACCGGAATGCACTGGGACGCATTAAAAACACATCAAAAATGCACTGGACCCTAGTACAGTGAAAAAAAAACAGGAAAAAAAGCATCTGAAATGTATCCGTAAATGCACCAAAACGCACCAAAAACACAGCAAAAATGTGCATGCACTGGAACGGATCCAGAGTGCGTTTTTATGGTGTGAACCAGCCCTGACTGCCACAGTGCCACTGCAGTTTGTTACGGCACCTACAGGGCTGGAGCACCTGAGGTCTGACAGGTGGGAGCAACCTTTTTTAGAAGGAAGTCAGCAACAGCAGACGCCATATTCCGTCTTCCATATTCTGTTACTGGTTTCCTTTTACTTATTAGACTCTTAAGCTCTTCTCTAACAGTGTCAATTTGTGTCATTATTATTATTTGTCTGTACTTGTATTTAACATATTGCTGGTTGAGTAGGGATAGGAAATAGGGATCACTTTGATGCCATAAAGTGGCAGACCAGAGTTCCTGGCACTTCTTAGCTGTGAGCAGGCAAATCTGCAGCCAATTCAACCACATTATCATGCAAAGAACACTAAAAGTGGTTGTAGGGCTACTGCTTTTACGTATTGAAGCATCTTCCATCCTGCGGTTTATTATCCAGATGGATATGTATTTGCCTTCAGGGTTGGCCCTTGTATGGGCCGCAGTAATGTTAGTCTTTCTGCTGATTGTTACCGAGATAAATACAGAGTTTAAAAGAACTCTAAATGAAACTCAACTACATAAAAAATGCTCTTCAGATTTAGTAAAAGTGATGCGCAAGAGCCAGTATAGAAGTACACTAAGAACCAATATTTCTAAGAATGCTCATTATAATGGAAGATTTAGTCATCCTCAGTAGATAGTGTGTTTCCATTTTAACTTAGCTGGGCCTGATTGTCTTTGTTCTTCCTGACCTTGTTCTTGGGTATCAAAGAGAAGATGGGAATATCAAGAAAGGAAATACACAAAAGACTGAGCAATTACATAAGGGTAGAAGAAAGAAGAAGTTAATAAAGGAAAATTACAGGGTGACGAGCAGAAATAAAGATCTTGTAGTGTTTTATGTCATGTGCATGAATACTTCACCCTTTCTGCAGTCATCCTGATGAATGAAGACGATGCTTTGCGCCTGCTTAGTATGCAATGCTTTTTGGATGGAATGTTACACATATGACAAAGCTATCGGCCAGGCATACAAACAAATATCAAGCTGTCATTACAAACCTGATCTTTGTGCAGGGCCCCACCAAAAGCCCAGATAGAGGCAAAGACAAAATACAACTCATACAAGTCTCTTGATGAGTCTGGTGGCACATTCTCCGGGGTCAGAAGACAGTCCAGAAGAGAACACAGGGTCTACAGAAGATGGACAATACAGAACAGAAAGTGAACAACTGTTCAGATAAATGATTATTTCTTTCAAAATGTTTTTGATTCTGATTTATTAAAGAACTAGAGAATCTTTACTCAATAAATTGTAGCTGTGTTCCTTTATGACGTTTCATTGTTTCTTGTATTAGGCCTTTGTTAGTCTATCTGTACCCGCATTTGTTGTCATGACATGTTGTTGTGATGCATACCACTAAATAAAGAGTTTTGGATATCTAGTTATGTGCAGATGAAATGAATAAACAGGAACTTGCTTTTCATATGATTAGATAAAATAACACAAATATCTTACGCTGTGACTTAAGTGATTCACATAAAACCTGCACAAATCATAAAACCAACTATAATGCCCCGTACACACGGTCGGAAATTCCGACCACAAAATCTGTCGGATTTTTTCCGATGGATTTAGTCCGACACTGGTGTTGCATACACACGGTCGGACAAAGTTGTCGGAAAATCCGATCATTCTGAACGTGGTGACGTTAGTTGCGTACAACGGAACTACGTAGAGGCTATTAGCCAATAGCTTTGGTCTCCTAATTTGATCTGAGCATGCGTGGCACTTTGTCCGTTGGAATTCTCTACACACGATCGGAAAAAGTCCGATCGGATTTTGTTGTCGGAAAATTTGAGAGCAGGATCTCAATTTTTTTCCGTCGGAAATTCCGACGGAAAAAGTCAGATGGAGCCCACACATGGGTGGATTTTCCGACAACATGGTCCGATCGGACATTTTCCGTCGGAATTTCCGACCGTGTGTACGGGGCATTAAAGTGAATGAGATTAAGAAATCAACACAATTCATATCAATGTGTCCATAAATATTCATAAAGTCCCAAGTGTGTAAATCCAAAAATCCACCAATTAGCAAAAAGTAATTCTTCTAAGAACACACCACCACTGTGTGCCAGCTACCAGAGATCCACACAGCCGCTTACCAGAAACTTAGAGCGCTTAAGGCCCCTTTCACACTGGGGCGGTGCGGGGCGGCGACGGTAAAGCAGCGCTATAGTTAGCGCTGCTTTACCATCGTTTTACCCGCGGTATGCGGCCGCTAGCGGGGTGGTTTTAACCCCCGCTAGCGGCCGCAAAAGGGTTAAAAACCTCCGCAAAGCGCCGCTGCAGCGGCGGTTTGCGGGCGGTATCCCCACGGTTTCCCATTGATTTCAATGGGAAGGAGCGGTATAGGAGCGGTAAATGCACCGCTCCTTCACCGCTCCAAAGATGCTGCTAGCAGGACTTTTGTTGCGGTCCTGCTAGCGCACCGCTCTAGTGTGAAAGCCCGCCGGCTTTCACACTGGAGTGAATGGGGCCGTTTTTTTTCAGGCGGTGTACAGGCGCTATTTTTAGCGCTGTACCGCCTGAAAACCGCCCCAGTGTGAAAGGGGCCTAAGGGATAAAATGCCAAATGGATGGATGGAGACAGCAGTTAATCCCAGGCATCCCAGGGTACTTCTAGCAGACGACAATCCTAATACAATGATAATATAATACACAATGCCTCAATTAGGCACATTAATATTAGTCATAAATACAAAGCCCCAGTAATTAATATTAATAAAAATAATAAAAATATTAGTATTATCGTCTGGTAGAAGAGCCCTCTGGTGGACGTAGCCTGCAGCCTATTTAGATATCACTGTCAGCCTTCACTGCCAACTCTGTAGCCCCTTGGAAGACATTCCTTCAGGCGAAACTTGTAGGGAAGCGCTAATCGTGGCGTCATCACGCCCACTTTGGTAAGGCGCTTGAGATATGCCTTGTACCTTTTCTTGTTTGTGAGTACATACATTTTATTTGAATACAGCGTGGTTTGGATGAACTGCACTATTTGGATTTTCCTTGCTCTTCCTTTCTTTTGCATCAGTGACTTTTGAGGTATTGGTCTGAGTGTTCTAATGGAAACACGAGCAGGGCAGCCTGGAAGTGTGGAGTGCTATGCCTGGGATTAACTGCTGTCACCATCCATCTATTTGGGATTTTATCTGTTAAGCGCTGTTAAATCAACACCACATTATTATGAATAGTATTGACTTCATAATCACATTCACTTTAATAGTTGGTTTTATGTTTTGTGAAGGTTTCATGAGAATCACTAAAAGTGACAGAACAGCACATTTGTTTTATTCTATGAAGGAATATTTATATACGTGTATAAAAATTGGTGAGTGCTGCTTTCAAGTGTTTATGTTTGTAGAAGCACTTTTAGCAAGGGTTACATATCGTTTGTTTTTGGCACATATGATTAGATAATTGAAGTGAATCTTCACTCAATTTTTGAGTGAAGATTTTCAACTCCTTTAGTCATCAGCCTTTTTCTCTATACCCACCTGCAGCCAAAATGTATTCTGCATTTAAAAAAAAATGACTGGGTCTTATTTATCAAAGTATCTGAATCGAGAACTGTTCTTTCTGAAGCTTTACCCAGGTCACCCCTTTCATTTGGCTAGTACAGTAAAGCAAATGAGATCTGATTGGACACTAGCAGAAAAAAAGCAGACACTTTTTCAGAAAGACAGCAGGTCTTAGGCCCCTTTCATACGAGCTGTCCGATCAGGTCCACCTGTCATTTTTTCCGGCGGACCTGATCGGACCCTCCAGTCTCTTCTATGGAGCGGCGGATGTCCGCTGCCACCATCCGATCCAGTCCTGTCTGCAAAAATAGACAGATGGTGGTCCTATTCCCCATCCGTCCAGCGGATTGGATGGAAACAGACAAGCAGTGCGTTTCCATCCGATTGCCCCATAGAGGAGAGTGGGACTGTGTTTGCGTCTGCTCTGCATAGCGAAGTAGACATGGATCGGTCATTGGCCTGCTCAGCGTGGATCAGCTGAGAGATCCCAGCTAAGCAAGTGGATTTTGCTTAGCGGAGGAGCCTGTGTGAAAGGGGCCTTAGTATATCTAAAATGTACTGCTCAAATGGGTGTGTGCATGCATACTCATGTCCATACACAACAATAGGTTGTCTGATATGTATATAATATCTGTATGTCAAAGTCTATTGTTGGTGATAGAGTAATATATCTGATTATTGGATGAAAAATTCTTTTGTTTTCATCATTTATCAATAATCTTTTAACAACCAATTTGATAGCGTTCAGCCAATTTTGCTGGAATGAATATGAAAGATATTGGGTTTCTTGGAAAATTCTAATTTTTAGCAAGCCGATTGTGCAGTGTATTGAGTAATGAATCAGTTCTGAAACAATTACTTTTCATTTTTCTTTACTTCTATGAAAAAAAATTGGACACTGAAAAGTGATAGGACTATTACAGACAAGCATACTTAAAACTATTGCTTTACATATCTGACTGATAAAAACAATTGGATCATATGGTCAACCGTTAATCAACTTTTATTGCCAGCATTAGGGCCTGTATACATGAACATCCTTCTCTAGATCTACTTTTGCATACATGTACATTTTGTATCTCATACACTGTATGTGTATATAACAAGCTAATGGCAGGACTTCAAGTGGGTGACTTTCTTTTATTTTATTCATATGTTCCCTATCTTCGTCATGTTGTCTAATGTCACATGACCAGATGCAAGGGCATATCACTAGCTCAGCCTTGTAGTTTCATTAACTTCTTGCCGACCGCCCACTGTCAATTGACGGCGGAGCGGTGTGGCTCTTGTGGCGGGACGCCGTCATATGACGGCGCTACCATTTTGGCCGCAGCGTGTGCCCGCCGCGTCGCTGGGGACCCGATGCGCGTGCCCGGCGGCCGCAATGTCCACCGGGCACCCGCGATTGCCCAGTAACTGAGCAGGACATGGATCTGTGTATGTAAACACACAGATCCACGTCGTGTCACTGGAGAGGAGACCGATGGTGTGTCCCTTGTACATAGGGACACGATCGGTCCCCTCCCCCAGTCAGTCCCCTCCCCCCACAGTTAGAATCACTAACATAGGGAACATATTAACCCCTGCAGCGCCCCCTAGTGTTAACCCCTTCCCTGCCAGTCACATTTATCCAGTAATCAATGCATTTTTATAGCACGGATCGCTGTATAAATGTGAATGGTCCAAAAATGTGTCAAAAGTGTCCAATATGTATGTCGCAGTCACGATAAAAATCGCAGATCGCCGACATTACTAGTAAAAAAAAAAATAATAATAAAAAATTTCATAAATCTATCCCCTATTTTGTAGACGCTACAACTTTTGCGCAAACCAATCAATATACGCTTATTGCGTTTTTTTTTACCAAACATATGTAGAAGAATTCGTATCGGCCTAAACTGAGGAAAAAAATTGTTAAAAAACTGGATATTTATTATAATAAAAATTAAAAAATATTATGTTTTTTCAAACTTGTCCCTCTTCTTTTGTTTATAGCGCAAGAAATAAAAAACGCAGAGGTGATCAAATACCACCAAAATAAAGCTCTATCTGTGGGGAAAAAATTATAAAAATATTATTTGGGTACAGCGTTGCATGACCGCGCAATTGTCATTCAAAATGCGACAGTGCTGAAAGCTGAAAAATGGCTTGGTCAGGAATGAGGTGTTCGTGCCTGGTAGGCAAGTGGTTAAACCACTATAGAACATTTTGTTGGTGGCAGTTAGTTGGAAGTAACCCTTAAAGGGGGGCATGCCCAGCAACAGAGACACTGTATAAAAGCAGATTTTCTCCTTCAAAGTTCACACACAAGCCCTTATCTCTGCAGTTACATTTCAGGGGTGTCTCCCCTGCAGTAAATTGCCTAATAAATACTTTTTTTTAATATGATTTGACCAGCATGACACAGCAACATACAACATAATCAGTATTTTAATACAAAAATAATGTAGTCATCCTACCTGCACCATACTGTTCTCAGAGATAGGGGTGATGGTTTTCAAGACGTGGTTTCTGAACTGTTCTAAGCATGGTGGCACATACTTGTCAAACAAAATGGTCAGATTGGCCTTTTCAGTTTGGCTACTTCTGGTCTCTATCCAGGTGTTTACATACCTAAACAAGTATAATTCAACAGGGCATGTCACTGCTGCTAACAACTAACACTGCTCAGTATAACTTTTGTTTTGTGTGGCACAGTTGTACAGGAGCTCTGGCAATCCAGCCAAGGTACCATCTGTGTATGACACAGAAAGGTTTGTACTTACTTAAATTTCACACCCAAAATAAAAAAAACCATTACAAGATATCTATTTAAAACTGTCAAGAAAGGAAGGCCCGAAGCAAAAATGTAATATAAAAATTGGTGAAGTGCATACATGACTATGTGAAGAGGGACTAAAGGAGTCAAACTTGGAAAGTTGGGGGGGGGGGTGAAAGTTGCAGAGACTTTGCTTATTGGTGTTGATATATGGCTGAGTGGGGTTGCAGAGACTTCAGGAGGGAGTGGATAGTTGCAGCCTTCAGTGGGTGTGCAAAGGACGGAGAAGAAACTTCCCACACACACTTCCTGCTCTTGGTATGTGGTTCTATTGGATGTCACGACAGCCTGGCAGTTGTTGGTCTTTGAAGGCAGTAAAATTCAAGGCTAATAGAATGTTTGAGGACACATTGGTGGTATGGTGTCCTCGGGTTAACGGTAGGTTAACTAAGATAATGGGAAATTGAGGCCCCTGCAGATAGATGGGATTGTCTCTTCGCCTGAGTGTTGTGGCTGGGGTCCTAGTATACTTAAGTGTTTCTGCAGATACAAAATAGGATGTGTTTGGTGCCTTCAACGATCAGCAACCTTTGACTGTTTCTGTTTTAAGGAATGCTTTTAGATTCAAAGAGGATCTTCAACCATTTAAAAAAAAATACTGCAGCTGCTGACTTTTAATAAAGAGATGCTTACCTGTCAAGGGATCCAGAACTGTTCTCACTTGGACCGGTTCTTCGCTGGTCATTGTGTCCCTGTCCCTGCCAAATTGACTGTGGGAAGCTGGTTGTGGCTTCACAGCTATCTTACCACTGTGCATGTATGAGCCACGCTGTGCCCTGTGAATTGTCCCGCAGCCTCCTGGGACCTGTGGCGTGTTCCAGGAGGTTGTGGGTGAAGGGAAAAACTTAAGCTGGGTTTTGCCTAGGCAATTCCACCGGATGTGGGAACGGGTACATGACATAACTAAGTACCTATCCCCCCCCCAAAAAAAAGTTTAAAAAGTGGAAGAACGGAGGGAGGAGGGAGTTGCAAGTATACCATTTACCAAAAAAAAAGATTCTTATACTATATACAGATGCTTTTTAGAAATACAATACATATATCTGCAAATAAAAGCAGCTTCAACTGTTTGTTCCCTTCATGAAATGATAATTGTGGAAGTTTTGAAACTACAGTGCCTTGAAAAAGTATTCAAACCCCTTAAAATTTTTCCACATTTTGTCATGTTACAACCAAAAACGTAAATATATATTTATTGGGATTGTATGTGATAGACCAACATAAAGTGGCACATAATTGTGAAGTTGAAGTAAAAAGATAAATGGTTTTCAAATTATTTACAAATAAATATGTGAAAAGTGTAGCGTGCATTTAATCAATACTTTGTAGAACCACCTTTTGCTGTAATTACAGCTGCAAGTCTTTTGGGCTATGTCTCTACCAGCTTTGCACATCTTTGCAAAATAGCTCAAGCTCTGTCAGGATTGGATGGAGAGCGTCTGTGAACTGCAATTTTCAAGTCCTGACACAGATTCTCAATTGGATTTAGGTCTGGACTTTGACTGGGCCATTCCAACACATGGATATGCTTTGATCTAAACCATTCCATTGTAGCTCTAGCTGTATGTTTAGGGTCATTGTCATGCTGGAAGGTGAACCTCCGCCCCAGTCTCGAGTCTTTTGCAGACTCTAACAGGTTTTCTTCTAAGATTGCCCTGTATTTGGCTCCATCCATCTTCTAATCAACTTAACTCATCAGCATCCCCACAACATGATGCTGCCACCACCATGTGTCACGGTGGGGATGGTATGTTCAGGGTGATGTGCATTATTGGTTTTCTGCCACACATAGCGTTTTGCTTTTAGGCCAAAAAGTTAAATTTTGGTCACATCGGACCAGAGCACCTTCTTCCACATGTTTTCTGTGTTCTCCACATGGCTTCTCGCAAACTGCAAACGGGACTTCTTATGGCTTTCGTTCAACAATGGCTTTTTTCTTGCCACTCTTTCAAAAAGGCCAGATTTGTGGAGTACATGACTAATAGTTGTCCTGTGGACGGATTCTCCCACCTGAGCTGTGGATCTCTGCAGCTCCTCCAGAGTTACCATGGGCCTCTTGACTGCTTCTATGATTAATGCTCTCTTTGCTGGCCTGTCAGTTTAGGTGGACGGCCATGTCTTGGTAGTTGCAGTAGTATGCAGTTGTGTCATACTCTATCCATTTTGGGACAATGGATTGAACAGTGCTCTGTGAGATGTTCAAATCTTGGGATAGTTTTTTAAAACCTAACCCTGCTTTAAACTTCTCCACAACTTCATCCCTGACCTGTCTGATGTGTTCCTTGGCCTTCATAATGCCGTTTGTTCATCAAGGTTCTCTAACAAACCTCTGAGGGCTTCATAGAACAGCTGTATTTATACTGAGATTAAACTACACACAGGTGGACTCTATTTACTAATTAGGTGACTTCTGAAGGCAATTGGTTCCACTAGATTTTATTAGGGGTATCAGAGCAAAGAGGGCTGAATACAAATGCACGCCACACTTTTCAGATATTTATTTGTAAACAATTTTAAAAACCATTTATCATTTTCCTTCCACTTCACAATTAGGTGCCACTTTGTGTTGGTCTATCACACAAAATCCCAATAAAATACATTTATGTTTTTGGTTGTAACATGACAAAATGTGAACTATTTCAAGGGGTATGAATACTTTTTCAAGGCACTGTATCTTGAACAGGTAGAGTAGTTACAAGTACACAGAATCCCTCTTCAGCTGACTCAAAACAGAGGAACAAATTAAGCCAACACTATTAAATATATCAGCGCTGTATACACAATATGGTGAATACAAGATGCATACATCGTAAGGGACACCTATGGTGCGGATGAGACTAATATCAGTAATACAATGATATTAGATAATGCTCATAGTCAATAATAGATAAGCATGCCAACCAGTTATCTAAACATTCAGATTTAAAACAAAAACTTTGCTTTGTAAGAATGATGATATATTCTCACTTGTAATACTCCTATTAAAATACATATTTTACATTGCAGAAAATGTTACCCTCTTAAAAATAGAAGAACACAGGAATTGTGCAAGAACGAACTTTCAAATAACTATATATTACAGTTGATGTAATTACAGTGAACAAATGAACCAAATTGTTTGCAAATTAAACATCCAACATAAGGTCCACATTAATTAATGATTAAACTTGCAAAAAATAAATAAAAATTCTCCTAATACAACATACGTTTTGGAAACCTGTCAGAATGTTTGGATAGCAAGTTGGCAGTGGATGCATATCTTATGTCAGGGGATGGATACTGTAGTAAGACAGCAAACGAAGGCTGTCTAAAAATTATTATTTCTGAGTTTACCTTGCCTATAGTAGATGCAGATACATAATACTTCACAACCTGCCTTTACCTGCCAGGACACTTGCTAAAGTATGAGCCCAAAGTCATTAACTCTAATCTAATAGGTGACCTTAATTTGTAACAGTTAATATAATAGTAATAGAGGTCTAAAATTTCAACTTGAAGTCTTGAGGCATGTTGGAAAAGTAACACCTAGCTGAGAAAATACTAATGTTACTATTTATTCATTTTTGTGTTAATAAATAAACTTAATAATTAAATAACGGTACAGTTTTCTGAGTCACTTACGGATTCCAGCCAAGATCCTGGGGGTTGACATATAGAATTCCAGCTCTAGAAACAGTAGCTGGTGTGGCAGTTCTTAAATGATGGATCTCGAAAACTAGACGCATGGTCGGAGTCAGAGGGATTCTCTCATTACTTGCAAGTGTCAAAACCTTTAAATAAATAAAAGAACGTTATGGTAAATCCAATACAGTAAAACAGCTATAAGGTAAAAAGTAAAAATTTACTTTTTGAATTGCTTACTGCATTGGAGCCCAAAAAGACAATGAAGTCCCGTCAGGTGGGGCCACATGGGGGCAAGGGCCGTTGACCATCTGGGCTGCCTTGTAGATAATAATTTTGAATGCTTGAAATAGAACTATAGGCAAAACTTTTTGGACAGTGTAAGGGAGGGTTATAACCCCTGTAAAGTTATTTTTTCCATATGTGTCCCATTGGTGAGATTTACCTTTACTTCCTGTCCCATGGCCAAAACAGGAAGTGAGAGGAAATCCCTGTAAATTAAGGGAATCTCTTGGGGCCCCCTAGGTCACCAGAACTAGTGTACCTAGTGGAATATTTCCCCTCTATTACTTTTCTGAGGACGACTCAAAATTTGGGATTTTCTTTTACTTTCACTTTCAATGATAATGACAAACAGAGCAAATAGAGAGGCAAATCTCCCTAACAGGCATACAGACAGCAATAAAAACTGACAGTTGTTCCAATTTCTCTCCGTTCTATCCAAAACTAAAAAAAAAAAAAATTTGCCTTTAGTTATACTTTTAGAATGCTTAACTATTTAAGGCTTGTAGAATGAGACTGGGTGTTATTCTACAGGTTTAAGAACCCAGTCATATTCCACCAGCCTGTGCTATGGGACTGGGTCCACCGGCCTGTGTAATGTTACTGGGTCCTCCGGCCTGTGGAATGTGACTGGGTCCAACGGCCTGTGGAAAGGAACTGGGTCCAATGGCCTGTGGAAAGGAACTGGGTCCAACGGCCTGTGGAAAGGAACTGGGTCCACCGACCTGTGGAAAGGAACTGGGTCCACCGACCTGTGGAAAGGAACTGGGTCCACAGGCCTGTGGAAAGGAACTGGGTCCACCGGCCTGTGGAGTGGAACTGGTCCACTGGACTATGTAATAGGACTGGGCCCAACTGAATCCACTTGCCTATGGAATAGGGCAGAATCTACTAGTCTTTGAAATGACAGTGGACCCAATGAACTTTAAAATTAGACTGAGTCCACTTGGTCTATATAGCAGGGCTTGACATGCTCTTATCAGTGACCCAGCAGCAATGTTTGAGCTAGCTGGTATATCTGACAGGGGCATGTGAGAGGTGCTGATTTTCATTTGGTTTATAACAATAAAGCAGCGAAACTTGGCGATCCCAGTAAACAGAGCTCTAATTTAAAGTCCAATACACACAGTCGGATTTTCCGATGGATTCTGTCCTATCGGACAATGTTGTCGGAAATTCCGACCGTGTGTAGGCACCATCGGACAGTTTCCATCGGATTGTCCGACGGACAATGTCCTATCTCCTGCTGGATAGATTTTTTGACAACAAAGTCCGATCACACCAAATCCGATCGTGTGTAGCGAATTACGATGGACAAAGTGCTACGCATGCTCAGATCACATTACAAGACCAAAGCTATTGGCTACTAGCCTCTACGTAGTCCCGTCGTACGCAACAAACGTCACCACGTTCAGAATGATCGGATTTTCTGACAACGTTGTCCGACCGTGTGTACGCAAAACCAACATCGGACAAAGTACGATGGACATGATCCGACGGACTTGGTCCTCGGATAATCCGAGCGTGTGTATGGGGCTTTACACTATTAGAAATTATTAGGGATCACAACAACCAATGCTCACTTATATATAATATAGTGAGCATTGGGACATTTGGTAAAAGAAACCCTTAAAATTGTTCTGTTATGGAAAGTTTGGCTTATTTGTCATTTACAACAAAACTGTCGACGTATAGCAAGATTGTTAAACCTTGCTTACAAATCCATGAGTAGATGAATGAATGAATGAATGAATCTTTCCACTATGTACACTTTTACACATCTGTAATGCCCTGTACACATGGTCGGAAATTCCGATGGAAAATGTCCGATCGGACCATGTTGTCAGAAAATCCAACCGTGTGTGGGCTCCATCGGACTTTTTCCATCGGAATTTTCGACGGAAAAAACTTGAGATCCTGCTCTCAAATTTTCCGACAACAAAATCCGATCGGACTTTTTCCGATCGTGTGTAGAGAATTCCGACGGACAAAGTGCCACACATGCTGAGATCAAATTAGGAGACCAAACCTATTGGCTACTAGCCTCTACATAGTTCCGTCGTACGCAACAAACATCACCACATTCAGAATGATCGGACTTTCCGACAACTTTGTCCGACCGTGTGTATGCAACACCAGTGTCGGACAAAATCCGTCGGAAAAAATCCGACGGATTTTGTGGTCGGAATTTCCGACCGTGCGTACGGGGCATAACACCTTTAAAACGTCAATAAAAAGAAATGAGGATAAAATCACAGGTGTTGGGATGCCCAGACACATTTTGAGTGAATGGTGTAGTTAATAAAGTGCTGCATGCAGTAAAGATAGGCAGTGAGGCTTGCAACATTTTGTGGTTGCCTTTCATGATGAAAGAAGATTGTAAAACATATGTGTCAAACTGGTAACAAGCATCAAATAAGGCCAATACTTTTACTTTGTGCAGGGGTCTGACAATGCTTATTGCCCCAGTTGAGCTTTGAAGAAGGAATGCAACCTGTTTATGGTGTATTTTTTCTTCGTCCCAGAGCTGGTATACTTAAGGTGTGTACTGTACCAGCAATTCCAACATGACACTCATAAAATATGTATGCCACCAGTAAATACACTTAGTAGTAGTTACACCATGTACAGAACCTTGTGTATAGAAGAGCCATTCCTTATATCTAGAAAGCCATAGTACTCAAAACTACTTTTGAATATTCAAAAAAGGCAAAAGAAACTATCCACATTTCTGTAAAGATGTTAAATGTACATATGATTACCTAGGCTCGTTCCCAGACCACATCTGGATACTGTTTAATGCAATAAAGCAAGATTCTTATGTGCATCCATTCATTTTATATTCAAATTTGTAATTAATAATAACCACCTTTCAAAAGAATTTCCTCGACATATAGCTTCAGCGTATTAACACCACAAAAAGATTATATTCTTATGACAATATAGTATGGCACAATAATTTTCTTGCTGACAGTCAGTTGTGCTCTGTAATACTGCTACCACAGATACAATTATGTTTACAGTATCAGTATCATTAGTTTACTTTTTTTAATTTTATCTACCTTATTGTCATCCATGACTGTGTTCAGGGATTCAATCCACATTGGATCAATGTCACCATCCAGCACAATCCATTTAGGTCCATCATGAGTTATGTTAGCCTGTTCTCTCATCAGACTTGAAAAAAGACCTGGAAATGGCCAAGCACACAATTCAGCTAACACCAATATTTATCTGTCGTAAACAACCCTACCCAGATATTCAGAAATATACCTACTGTATGTGTGTTTATCTATGCATTTCAAAAATAAAAAATGCATACTTAG
The DNA here is from genome assembly GCA_028564925.1 of Lithobates sylvaticus. NCBI lineage: Eukaryota > Metazoa > Chordata > Amphibia > Anura > Ranidae > Lithobates > Lithobates sylvaticus. The sequence goes on from CM053030.1 coordinate 435,528,331, forward strand.
AATATAGGATCTAATGTCAGATCATTACAATTTGCTAAGATTTATAGATGTGGATTTAATCAGAGTTTGAAACAGCTACAATCGAGCACATTGAATCAGCATGTCAACATGTATTCATGTTGCCAAACTGCCACTTACAATTTGGAGGGAGTCAAATGGATTCAGTCCACAATGTCAATGCTTCAAATCTTGCCTCTCCAAAGCTACATACAGCCTAGGGGGGATCACTGATAAAGACCAGCAAAGAAAAGCGTGCTGGCACTGGAGGAACTGACAGCAGCAGCTGACAGCTAGTCACATTTACACTGTGTATGGGGTAGCATGATTGGTAACCAGTGCTTTGCCTTGATCTTCCACCATATGCTTACCTTCCCTTTGCCCCACTGTCATTTTGTTCAGTCAAATACCTCATACTTCTGGGTCGGAAGAAACATGTGACTCACTCCATGTGACAGCAATTGTGCAATCAGCACAGTTACATGGGGGAATACATAGCCCTGTGTATACTAAGATTCCAGAAACTTGTTGCTTATATGGTTTTTTTTGTGATCCCTGAATGGAGCAGAAGAGGAGCAAAACAAAAGTAATTATGTGCTGCTGGGAAGGGCTAAAGTAAAGAGAACCAGTTTCTTTGCTCTCCATTAAACAAACTATGGTATCTGACTGCCTTGATGAATTCTCCATAGGGTTATGTACAGACAGATGCTAGAAGCAATGCATATGAATAACCAGATGAGGCCTGGATGTCTTTACAGTAAGGCCCCTTTCACACGGGCGGTCCGTTCAGGTCCGCCTGTCAGTTTTTTAGGCGGACCTGAACGGACACTCCATAGACCTCTATGTAGAGTCGGATGTCAGCGGTGACGTGTCCGCTGACATCCGACCCGCTCCGATCCGAAAAAGTGTGACGGAGGATCGGATGACGACGGACTCCACGGTCCATCGTCACCCGATCTCCCATAGGGGAGAGCACGGCTCTGACAGGTCCGTCCCTGCGCTGTGTGCAGAGACGGACCTGTCATCTTCCTGCTCAGCGGAGATCGCTCTGGCGATCCCCGCTGAGCAAGCGGATATCCACAGGAAAGAGGCCTAAACTATTTTTGAATTGTTTGGGATCTGAAAAGCTTGGTGTAAGCCAGAAAAACTCACCGAGGGTTCCTTTATGATGTCTCTCTGAACATACCTTTAAGTAGAATATAAGATGAAAACTATAGGGTTGATTTACTAAAGGCAAATGGACAGTGTACTTTACAACTGCAGTTTCTCCAGAGCTTAGGAAATGAGAGGAAGTGCTGCTGACTTCCATCATCCACGCATGTGTAAGCGAAAATGCATTTTTTTCCCCCTGCATGTGATTGTGTATTCTGTGCAAAGCGAACCTTCATCTCATTTACTAAGCTCTGGAGTAACTGTACTTGCAGCGTGCACAGTCTATTTGCCTTTAGTAAATCAACCCCTATATGTACATGATACATATCTCCAGTAACTATGGGCTCTCAGTTTGGGGTACAGTTGACAATTAAGGGTGATCATGTATGGGCTACCATGCAGCAAATACAGATGACAACTTCTTTATTAAAAAAAAACTCTCTGCGACCAATACAAATATAAAGTATTAGTTAAAACCTAATTTCCAACAACAGTTAAAATCTTCTCTGCTGATGAATGTTTAAAGTATGTCTAAAGCTAATTTTGTTTGTTTTGGATAGAGCAGCAGGGGTTAGAATCCCTGTCAGGTTTTAATGGTTGGCTGTGTCCCCCATAAGGAAGACCCATCCTCTCTACGTCCTGAAGACTACTGCCCCTGGGACTGAAAGTAAGGGAAAATCTTACATTTTGAGTTGTCCCTGAAACAGAAAGAAAAGGTAAGATCTACCAAGGGGGATACTTGTTCCAGTGACAACTGCTGTGCATGTTGTGTCTATAGGAAAGGAAGTGAAGAAAGATCTCCCTAAAGGGACACAGATGGCAAGCAAAAACCCGACAGGGATTTTAACCATTCGCTACTCTATCCAAAATACAAAAATTTGTTATATATATAACAATATATTAGATATATTTTTTTAAAATTCTCTGTTCAAAAGATTATTTATTAGGATGTGTATGTGTCTCGAAAATCTGCTAGGGCAAGTGGAACTTGCTATCAGCAATGACAACACATTAACTGCTGCACAGAACAATCGCAGCATCTATAGTGTTATTGATCTATTACAATAATTTCAGTGTCATGGAGAATGAATCATTCTGTCAAATACAGTAAAACTGGCCCATCTATAAGCCAATTAGATATGTTATGTGCAAAATTGATCCCTATTGCCAGACACAGTAACACATATAAGTACCATCTTTCCACTCTCTTGTGCTAGGGTGGATAAAGCCAAAGAGTTCATCAGTGGTCACAGCTTTGGGGTTCAAATCATTCCATACTGGCTTCTGTTTTCGGTTTATATAGGTCCTGTTTAAAGTCCTCAATACCTGTAAAGAGAGCCTATTTTATCTCTACTCACAAATATATTTTCAGACGTATAGCTCTATGCGGTGTGATATTTTTCCTGTGCATTGCATTCATTTCCGATTAGTTTCCTGATATAAAGGATCAGTAATTACCAAGACGTTCAGAGTAGAATGGAAGCAATTAAGTATACTGACTGTAGTGTAATTAGTTGTGATGAAAGAGAATAAGTGCAGAAGTATTGTATATGTGCAAGAAAAGAAATTATACAAATAACTGTCACAAAGCAAGATCTCGAATGAAGTCACAAATTGCAGGTTAGTTTTTTTTTTAACACTTTTTTTCAGGGTCAATTTATCTGAAATTAAAATAGCTTAAGATATAAATTGTAATTGTTCGCTTGCATGGAAAATCTAAGCAATTTTAATAACATTTATTTTTAACAACCATCATAGTGACAACTGTTTAACCACTTACGTCCTGACGCCTCAAAAAAAGAGCTTATATTGTGACAGATATTTATGAAATATGTTGAATGGGGAAACCTCTGTAAAACAATGGTGGTTGCTCAGGTAGATGTTATTCTCATACATGGCTGCATTATGAAATACTATTAACTTTCATTATCATTAATTCTCACTGGTAATGGCAGAGCGATTAAAAAGAGAACCTGTCATGAGAAAAAATAAAAGTGCCAACGTTGACCACGTATTTTAAGGTGAAAGCTCTGATGCTGTCATCCTACTATATTATTCGCTAGTTAAAGGAGTGATGGTCACAGAATACACTTTCATTTTATAATATCAGTATTGTAATAACGATAAGAATAATAGTTATATTTGACAGCCCAATATAAGGTTACTTAAAGTGGTTGTAAAGTCAGAAGGTTTTTTATCTTAATGTAGCAGTCCTCCTCAATACTTACCTGAGCACCATCTCTATCCAGCAATGTTCACGAGTACCTCGGCCATCTGGGACTCTCCTCTTGATTGACTGGGATGCCATTGGCTCCCGCTGCTTCAATCAAAGTCAGTTAGCCAATCAGGAGAGAGAGAGGGGGGGCATGTCTGAATGGACACAGGAAGCTGTGGCTCGGGTGCCCCCACAGCAAGCTGCTTGCTGTGGGGGCACTCAACAGGAGGGAGGGGCCAGGAGAGACGAAGAGGGACCCGAGAGGAGGATCTGGGCTGCCCTGTGCAAAACCACTGCACAGTGCAGGTAAGTATAACAGGTTTGTTATTTTTAGAGAAAAAAAAAAAAAACAAAAACAAGACTTTTCAATCACTGTTGTGAATGCTGCCTGTCTGCTGGTCATCTCTTTCCACAACTACTTGGATTCTCAGCATACTTTGCATCTTCGCCTCTGCTGTTTACTTTCAATTTATAAGGACTACATATTCTGAAACTCCTCCTCTTGGCACCTCAGTAGTACAGAAGGCAGGCTCTGTGAAATGTGTGACACAGCAGTGCCCACTCACGAGGTATAATGAGTAAATGTCACAGAATTAAAGCAAATGTGTGGGGATCGTCACAAAGTAAAGCAGTATTAGACCCAAAACCCCAAAATTTGATACATTGCAGCTTATCAATCCTTAGATGCATCAGTTTTTTTTTTTCCCCCTGTTGTTTTCACCTGGCAGTATAGCCAGTAACACACCACCTGTATTACCATGCCCCCACTCTGTACGAAGGAGCACAGGGGCACAGCAGACAGCAGCATTGTTAAGCCGGCCATGCATGAATCGAAATTCAGCAAGGCCCAGCTGAATTTCGATCCACATATGGGTGGCTGGTTGTACACAAGTCGATCGATCAACTTGTGTACAACCAGCCTGTTGGAAAATCTTCTCTCGATCAGCAATGAACAACTTCTGCCACTTACATGTGTAACCACCAATGTGACACCAATGATCTTTTTAGCTATCTGTAACTGAGATTCTTCCCAATGATTATAAATGTAAAGAGCATTCTTCCTAGTAACCATCGCAGTAATGTACTGTGAGCTGTAGGTATAATAATTCTTAGCAAGGGCTCTCCAAGCCCAGAAAATTATTTGAAGGGTTCCCCCATGTTAAAAAGGTTGAGAAAAGCTTGCCTAAATAGTGTCAGAGGCCCGCAGGTGCATTATGGCAAGTAAGACTCTTCTCAAGTGCCCGTAGCCTACCTTAGTTTTCCCTGTTCCTGCATTTCCGACCACAAAGACTGAGTGACGAACAGCAAGCAGCTCTTCCAGCTGTACAACCTGTATTAAAAAAAAACTGTTACAAAAACAGTCTGCTATTTTTATGTATGGTAGTTAATAAATTTACCCAAGCTGGAAAATATTTGTATAAGCATTATGTTATTGTTCCATATACTGTAATTCTGACAGTCATTGTGTATATTAGAATTAAAGGATCCATCATGACATGAACAAGAATTTTAATTAGCATCTGATCAGGATAGGTATATTATGCTGCATTTAAAGTCCAATGAAACCCTTCTAAATGTATTACTATAATTCAGTCACACTGCATAAATAATGAATGTGCATTTTTTGTAATTTTTTTTTTTTTGCTTACTGCTTCAGCAAGAGTTAAGAAAATCCCTGTGCTGGCAGCACTAGAATAGTCAGGACTATTATTCTCACACACAAACAGCAGCACAGTTTTCTGACATGCTTTTTTAACCACTGCTCTAATCAACAGGTCCACTGAGGCAGTGAGTGATCTTGATTAGAGCAGTGTTCAATGGGGTGAGTCAGGCCACAGGAAGGCTGGGTTCACACATGTTTTACTCACAGGTGCGATTTAGGTGCGAATTTTAACTTGACTTCACACCTTAACCGGACCAGAAAATCACACAAGACCCTTTTTAGAATGGACGCATGTGTGAACCGGCTCCATTGAAAGCTGGTCCGATTCACATGTTATGTGAATCGTTATGCGGCTAAAAACAAATCCGATTTGCATATATGTAAACCGAGCCAAAAGCCAACCTGCTGTTGTATATGAGAATAGTAATCTATGTTTTAGAGGTCCTGTGGGACAGCATAGGCTGCAGAAAAAAAAGATAGGGTTATGCTTTGCATCACTAGACGCTACAAAAGAGGTACTATGTATCTCTACTGCTGCTGGACACCAAGCAGTAGGCGCTATAGTTTTCTGTCCATCAAGGAATGGGCATTATGCAATTAAACAGGGTACTAGAGAATGGGTGCCATTAAATATTGGTCACCTAGGAATAACTAGGAATGCTGGACTCGGCTTTGCCCCTGGCGCCCGCGTCATTGGATTTGATTGACAGCAGCGGGAGCCAATGGCTGCACTGCCATCAATCTATCCAATCAAGAGCCAGGAGCCCATGGAGAAAGAGACAGCGCATCCCCGCCGACTGAATGAAGGAGTTCAGGTAAGTAAAACGGGGGCTAGGGGGCCATCGGCTGACAGAAGTTTTTTTACTTTAACAACTTCAATACCCATGTATAGACATATGATGCCCGCAGATGGGATCTCCCATCCTGGGCGGGCATCATATGACGTCCTCTCATTCCCGGCCGTCTAGGGGGCGTGCGTTTGTCTGCCGGGCACCCGCAATTGCCAGGGACAACAGCAGGACCGTGGATCTGTGTGTGTAAAGGAGTCAGTGGAGAGGAGACCGATGGTGTGTTCCCAGTACAGAGGAACACCGATAGGTCTCCTCCCCTTGTGAGTCCCCTCCCCCCACAGTTAGAATCACTCCCAGGGAACATAATTAGCCCCTGCGGCGCCCCCTAGTGTTAACCCCTTCCCTGCCAGTCACATTTACACAGTAATCAGTGCAATTTTATAGCACCGATTGCTGTGTATATGGTCCCAAAAATCTGTCAAAAGTGTCCGATGTGTCCGCCATAATGTTGCAGTCACAAAAAAGAAAAAAAAAAAAAAAAATCCCAGATCACCACCATTACTAGTAAAAAAAAAAAAAAAAAAAAAACCTGCCATAAATCTATCCCCTATTTTGTAGACGCTATAACTTTTGTGCAAACCAATCAATATACGCTTATTGCAATTTTTTTTTACCAAAAATATGTAGAAGAATACATATATCGGTCTAAACTGAGGAAAAAAATCATTTTTTTTTTTAAATGGGATATTTATTTTAGCAAAAAGTAAAAAATAATGAATTTTTTTCAAAATTGTCACTCTTCATTTGTTTATAGCGCAAAAAATAAAAACCGCAGAGGTGATCAAATACCACCAAAATGAAGCTCTATTTGTGGGGAAAAAAATAACGTCAATTTTGTTTGGAAGCAGTGCCGAATCGCAAAAAGTGCTCTGGTAAGGAAGGGGGTAAAATCCTCCGGGGCTGAAGAGGTTAAAGCATAGGATGCAATAAAGTGTAAAAACACAAACCTTTACAACCCCTTTAAGGGATTAGGTACCGTTTCAAAAATACATGTTAGCAATCCTTTTCCTAATCTGTTTGGATCTAGGCTTTAATAATGACCTGATGACTTCTTTTTTTTTGATCACATGACATCCTCCATTCTTGCAAAAGAACACAAAAGCCAAATTCTGCTTATTGTGTGCTATATAATGTTATAAGCATACTTATATTTGCTGAAAGGATTATGTCAACATATTTAATGGTTACTATATGTTGCAGAGACTGTCCCTTGAAATAACCACAAAAAGAAACATAGCCTAGATATTTCTACTTAGCATGAATACACATGAACAATAACAATAGCTGTGAAGCTAAACCAGCTAGTGAAATGTCAGAGTATGCTTTCACAATAGGCATATTTGGTGTTGCAGCACCTTTTCTTTCTCCCATAGCATCTCATAATAAGGACATATACTTCCAGAACTTTAAAGCAACTGTGGGTTAGCATCTTTAATCATTTTGAAAAATAAGCCATAAAAGTTAACCTTCAGGTTTACTGCAGCATGAGTGCAGTTATTTTAATGGAAAGTAATTAAAAATAGATTGATTTTTGTTTTTACTTTGAGAATAAAGCTCTCCTCAGGCTGCAAGTGGAGCTCCAGCGTAGACTGCTTAACCATCTGTTCAAACTGAAGGTCCCTCTTCCTCGGCACATCCAGAGCTGGAAACAGGTCACTGATCAGGCCCATGAAAATTGGGACATCATCTGTTACTATCTTAGGTAAATTGAAGTCTCGTAAAGCTCGCATGAGTACCTATATGAAAGAATTGGGAGATACACAGGATATGTTCTAAGTCACTTTGCAAATGAAATATGACAATATAACATTTTCAGTTACATAGCTTAAGGAACCAGCATAATGTTTTAATAAAGAGAACTGTTTTTCCTATTTGTTGTCACTGGTTTATAAAGCTTCAAAGTGTTAGTCCACTCAAAACGGAAAAAGCCAGCTAAAGCCTACACACGATCGGATTATCCGACAACAGAATCCGATCTGACTTTTCCATCAGAATATCCAACCGTGTGTACGGGGAATTAGGTGGCAATGGTTATTTTTCATTATGAAGATAGACTGCTTGCAAATGTTTTGTAGATCTTATTTAATATCTACAACAGCCTTAAAACAGTGTTCCTAACATTTTGTTTGGTTAATTACACTTAATTAAATGATATAATAGATTTGCTAATTTAAAACAATACATATACAGTCATGTGAAAATTACATCATATAGAAATTGTTGACTTTTTCAACATATTTGAATAGTCAAATATTGAATCTTGATTCAAATAGTTCCTACAGATAAAGGTGATATACTTAAACAAATGCCAATAAAATTAACATGGAATATTATTTTTCCTGATCTAAATTAACAAAAATAGAGATTGGTCATATGAAAAAAAAAAATGTATTCTCCTATATTTAACACCACTTCAAATGCATGAATTTAGAGTGTGGTGTTCCAGATTAGGGTATAAGGAATAAAACCTCCATGGGGTGTATGCAGGTGTAATCTATCTTCTTTAAACCTCAGAAATCATGTGCAGTATCATCATGCCAAGATCAAAAGATGTCTTTAGGGCCCTCCGTAAAGAAAGTTGTATTGGAGTTAAAAATATTGTCAAATAATTTGAAATTATTCCACTGTAAGGAAAATAATTAACAATTGGGGAAGACTTCAAACAATTGCTAATTTATCTAGGACTGGCTAGCCCAACAAATTAAAGTGACTGAAAAAGCTCAAGGTTTTTTGTGCACCAGCCCCCCCAAAACTTACCTGAGCCCCATCTCGATCCAGCGATGTGCACGACAACATCAGCTCTCCTGGGTCTCTTCCTCCTCATTGGCTGAGACAACAGCGGGAGCCATTGGCAGGAGGGAGGAGCAAGGAGCATCGATGGGGGACCCGAGAAGAGGTGGATAGGGGATGCTCTGTGTGAACCACTGCACAGAGCAGGTTAGTATGACATGTTTGTTATTTTAAAAAAATCGGCCTTTAATATTATTTTAAGCCAAAGAGCTGACTGATGCTAAAAGAAGTCTTCAGTAACCCCAAAATGTTATTATGGGGTGCTCAGGTAACTCTTGAAAAAATTGGTGTTAAAGTATATGCTTTTACAATCAGAAAGAGATTGCACCAATTCAATCTGCATGAGATGTGTATTAAGAAAAAGCTTGCGCTGCTCAGAAAGAACATTAGAGCAAGATTAAAGTTTGCTATTGCTATTTAACATATAGCCAAAGACCAGGCCTTATGGAACAATGTACTGAGAACTGATCAATCAAAAATAGGTTGTTTGGTCATAGTTACAGTAGACATGTTTGCCGCAAACCAAACACAATATTTGAGAACAACTGTGAAGCACGAAAATGCGATTTTTTTTTAGTTGATTTGCTCCTTCAGGGTCCAGGCAGCTCACAGTCATCAAGTCAACTATGAATCCTGGATAACAATTCTTAATAAGAATGCAAGGACATCTTGCAAATTGGAGAAGTGGTCACAAATCCAGAGACTAGTCGATGTTCCAGACTAGTAGGCAATTACAGTGCCTTAAAAAATATTCATACCCCTTGACATTTTCCACATTTTGTCATGTTACAACCAAAAAACGTAAATATATTTTATTGGGATTTTATGTGATAGACCAACACAAAGTGGCACATAATTGTAAAGTGGAAGGAAAATTTTAAATGGTTTTCAAAATGTTTCAATATGTGAAAAGTGTGGCGTGCATTTGTATTTAGACCATGAGTCAATACTTTGTAGAACCACCTTTCGCTGCAATTACTTCTGCAAATCTTTTTTGGGGATGTCTCTACCAGCTTTGCACATCTAGAGAGTGACATTTTTGCCCATTCTTCTTTGCAAAATAGCTCAAAATCTGTCAGATTTCAGGGAGAGCGTCTGAACAGCAATTTTTAAGTCCTGCCACAGATTTTCAATGAGATTTAGGTCTGGGCTTTGACTGGGTCATTCTAACACATGAATATTCTTTGATCTAAACCAGCGATTCTCAACCAGGGTTCCGTGGAACCCTTGGGTTCCTCCAAAGGTTGCTAGGGGTTCCTTCAGCATTGGGCAATTTCTGCCTCTCAGATAAGTTCCCACCGACACCATTGATATTTTTAGCGATCTGTAAGGAGGTAATTCTTCCCAATGACTACAAGTCTAAGGACCATTCTTCCCAATGACCATCACACTATTGTATTATGAGTTGTAGATTTCGAATTTTTAGCAGGGGTTCCCCGAGACCGGAGAACTATTTCAAGGGTTCCTCTGTGTTGAAAAGGTTGAGAAAGGCTGATCTAAACCATTACATTATAGCTCTGGCTGTATGTTTTGAGTCTTGCTGGAAGGTGAACCTTCGCCCCAGTCTCAAGACTTTTACAGACTCTAACAGGTTTTCTTTTATATTTGCCCTGTATTTGGCTCCATCCATCTTCCCTTCAACTCTGACTAGCTCCCCTATCCCTGCTAAAGAAAAGCATCCCCACAACATGATGCTACCACCACCATGTTTCACGTGGGGGTGGTGTGTTCAGGGTGATGTGCAGTGTTAGTTTTTTGCCACACATAGCCTTTTGCTTTTAGGCCAAAAAGTAATATTTTGGTCTTATCTCACCAGAGCACCTTCTTCCACATGTTTGCTGTGTCCTCCACATGGTTTCTCGCAAACTGCAAACGGGACTTATGGCTTTCTTCTTGCTACTCTTCCATAAAGCCCAGATTCATGGAGTGCACAACTAATATTTGTCCTGTGGACAGATTCTCGCACCTGAGCTGTGAATCTCTGCAGCTCCTCCCGGGTTATCATGGGCCTCTTGGCTGCTTCTCTGATTAATACTCTCCTTGCCCGGCCTATCAGTTTAGGTGGATGGCCAAGTCTTGGTAGGTTTGCAGTTGTGCCATACTCTTTCCATTTTCTGATGATGGATTGAACAGTGCTCCGTGAGATGTTCAAAGCTTGGGATATTTTTTTATCACCTAACCCTGCTTTAAACTTCTCCACAACTTTATCCCTGACCTGTCTGGCATGTTGCTTGGCCTTAATAATGTTGTTTGTTTAGTAAGGTTCTCTAACAAACCTCTGAGGACGTCACAGAACAGTGGTATTTATACTGAGATTAAATTACACAGAGGTGGACTCTATTTACTACTTAGATGACTTCTGAAGGCAATTGGTTCCACTAAAGTTTAGTTGGGGGTATCAGAGTAAAGGGGGCTAAATACAAATGCACGCCACACTTTTCAGATATTTATTTGTAAAAAAATTTAAAAAAACATTTATCTTTTTCTTTCCACTTCACAATTATGTGCCACTTTGTGTTGGTCTATCACAAAATAAACCCCAATAAAAAACATTTACGTTTTTGGTTGTAACATGACAAAATTTGGAAAATGTCAGGGGGTATGAATCCTTTTTCAAGGCACTGTATACAAAATGCATACAAGAAGTAATTTCTGCTACAGAGGGCAACACCAGCTTTTACTGGCAAGGGTGTGCTTATTTTTTCCACAGTTTATGATTGAAAACACATTTTTTCTTGTATTCTTATTCAAGCATGTATAAGCATAGGCACCTTTTTAAAACAATTTCATGTTGCCTGTCCAAATAAAACTGCAGGCAAATATGACAGGATGGCCTTCACATTACATGCAAATGTTACATGCATATTACATGTTACTGTTGAATATAACCATGTATGGCTAGCCTTAAACTATGGCCTTCCACTGAAAAATGTGTTGCAGCACTTAATTATACGTACATCTGCACTTGCAGTTTTCCCCTAGTTCCCCTGCCAAGTCCCATTATTACTTGTTCATCCTGCCAGTAAAGTCTGTAGGCAAGACACACTTGTCTTTGTACTCCTCACCTGGTTGTCACGCTTGACACCATCTGAACCAAATATGTTTATCTTGGTCTCGTCAGACCACAAGACATGGTTCCAGTAATCCATGTCCTTAGTCTGCTTGTCTTCAGCAAACTGTTTGCGGGCTTTCTTGTGCATCATCTTTAGAAGAGGCTTCCTTCTGGGACAACAGCTAAGCAGACCAATTTGATGCAGGGTGCGGCGTATGGTCTGAGCACTGACATGCTGACCCCCCACCCCTTCAACCTCTACAGCAATGCTGGCACCACTCATACGTCTATTTCCCAAAGACAACCTCTGGATATGATGCTGAGCATGTGCACTCAATGTCTTTGGTCGACCATGGCAAGGCCTGTTCTGAGTGAAACTTGTCCTGTTAAAGCACTGTATGGTCTTGCCATGCTGCAGCTCAGTTTCAGGGTCTTGACAATCCTTTTATAGCCTAGGCCACTAGGTTGCCCAACCTTTTGAGGAGCAAGGGCCACTTTGGTTACTAAGTCTCTAATCGGGGGCCATAATGTGCGGAGCAGGCTGGATATAGGCCCGTGTCCACTCGGCATATGCAGACACAGCCCACTCTACTCTATGGGCTCTCCAATCTGATCTACCCAGACAGAAGGGGACAGATCAAGATTAAGTGGATCGGATTGGAGATAGGTGGGTGTAAACAGACACAAGTCTCTTTACATCTGCCGCTCTATAGAGGTAATCCGATTGGATCCACCTGAAAAAACAGACAGGCGGATCGGACCGATTGTGTGAAAGGGGCCTAAGGCTGCTTTCACATTGATGCACTGTGGTACCTGCACCTCAACTGACCTCAATCTTCACTTCTTCCTCAGGATACCTGCAGGTATCGCTGGCTGCTGCTGTCCCCCAGGCGGGTATGGCTGGTGGCTGCTGCTGGCTGTCCTCCAGGGCTAGTAGGTCCTGCTGGCTGGTACTGCCGGTGGGTCCTGCTGGCAGGTACTGTCGGTGGGTACCCACCATCCCTGGGCATCAGTGTGACAGGAGCTGTCACTGGAGGAAGCATGCGGCTGCAGTAGAGAGCAGAGCTGATGCTTCCTGTATCACTCCTGTCACAGGCAAAGTATATTTGGTATCACTCTGCCTGTGACAGGAGCCGGCACTGTAAAGGAAGCATCGGCTCCGCTTCTTCTAGTGCCGGTGTTCTGTCAAAATAGCCAACTCGTCGCAATCTCCAACCACGTCACCTACGGTTGCACTCCAGCATCAGTAAATGGAGACTCTGACGAGTTGGCTGTTTTGACACAACACCGGCAGCGTATATACTACGGTACACAACGACTTGGCAGTTTTGAAAGAACAGTGGCTAAGGAGGAAAAAGTTGTCACCGCCTTGGAGACGGTCATGTTGTTGGTTAGCAGCGGGCAGACTAAAACAATGTCCACTCATTATATCGTGTACCGAAGTGTATACGCTGCCGGTATTGTGTCAAAACAGCAAACTCGTCCAACTCACCAATTACTGATGCCATAAAGTCACCGGAAGTGATGTGGTTGGAGATTTCGATGAGTTGGCTGTTTTTTTACAGAACACCGGCTCCGTTCTTTACGCTGATGCTCGGGGGTGGCGTGTCAGGATCCACGATCTAAACTTGCCATCCCAGAGCAGGAGGTGGCCAGTGGGCCAGAAGTTGGGCACCCCTGTCCTATGCCATCTTTATGTAGAGCAACAATAATTTTTTTCAGATCCTCAGAGAGTTCTTTGCCATGAGGTGCCATGTTGATCTTCCAGTGACCAGTATGAGAGAGTGAGAGCGATAGCACCAAATTTAATACACCTGCCCCCATTCACACCTAAGACCTTGTAACGCTAACAAGTCACGTGACACCGGGGAGGGAAAATGGCTAATTGGGCCCAATTTGGACATTTTTACTTAGGAGTGTACTCACTTTTGTTGCCATCGGTTTAGACATTATTGGCTCTGTGTTGAGTTATGTTGAGGGGACAGCAAATGTACACTGTTATACAAGCTGTACACTCACTGCTTTACATTGTAGCAAAGTGTAATTTCTTCAGCGTTGTAACAGGTGGAGGGGAAGATATAATAAAATATTTACAAAAATGTGAGGGGCGTACTCACTTTTGCGAGATGCTGTATGTAGCTTGTCAGTCAGCACCTGGACACATCTAGTTCTACCCACTGCTTTAATGATTGACATCACTTTATCAGGCTTGTGAATCACACAGCATCTGAATGTGTAAACTGATGTAACTGGACTTGTTTAGACTGTCATATAGACCCCTAAATGTACTTACTTTAAAGTGGTTCTAAAGTTAATTTTTTTTTACCTTAATGCACTCCTTGCAGAGGCATAACTAGAACCTTCAGGGCCCCCGGTGCAAGAAACCATGAAGGGCCCCTTACCTGTAGTATGATGGGGGGGTATTGTGAAAGGAGGGGGACAGTGTGACGGGGCAGTATGATGGGGGAAGTGTGACAGGAGGGGGCAGTAGGACAGGGGTATTGTGACGGTGGGGGGGGGAGGGTGGCAGAATGACAGGTGGGGGGGGGGGGGGGGGGGGTAGTGTGACAGGAGAAGGGTAGGAGGGGGGTGTAATTAGAGGGAGCACTGTGAAAGGAGGGGGGCAGTGTGACAGGAGGGGGCAGTATGACAGGGGGATATTGTGACTAAAGGGGGGCAGTATGGCAGGAAAAGGATACCTAAGGAGTATGACAGGAGGGGGGCAGTGTGATAAGAGGTAAGTAGTGTAACGAGGGAGCACTGTGAAAGGAGGGGGGCTGTGTAACAAGAGGGGGACAGTATGACGGGGTAGTGTGACAGGAGAGGGGTAAATATGACAGGTGGGGGCAGTATGATGTGGGCAGTGTGATAAAAGAGGGGCTGTGTGGCAGTATGATAAGAGGAGGGCAGTGTAACAGATGGGGAGCAGTGTGATAAGAGGGGGCAGTGTTATAGGTGGGAGGGCAGTGTGACAGGTGGAGGGGCAGTGTGACAGGTGGGGGGGCAGTGTGATAAAAGGGGACAGTGTGACAGGTGGGAGGGCAGTGTGACAGGTGGGGGGGCTGTGTGATAAAAGGGGACATTGTGACAGGTGGGAGGGCAGTGTTACAGGTGGAGGGGCAGTGTGATAGGTGGAGGGGCAGTGTGATAGGTGGGGGGCAGTGTGATAAGAGGGGGCAGCGTAACAGGTGGGGGGGCAGTGTGACAGGTGGAGGGGCAGTGTGGCAGGTGGAGGGGCAGTGTGATAGGTGGAGGGGCAGTGTGATAAGAGGGGGGCAGTATGATAGGTGGGGGCAGTGTAACAGGTGGGAGGGCAGTGTGACAGGTGGGAGGGCAGTGTGACAGGTGGGAGGGCAGTGTGACAGGTGGGAGGGCAGTGTGACAGGTGGGGGGGCAGTGTGATAGGTGGAGGGGAAGTGTGAAAGGTGGAGGGGCAGTGTGAAAGGTGGAGGGGCAGTGTGATAAGAGGGGGGCAGTGTGATAAGAGGGGGCAGTGTGACAGGTGGGGGGGCAGTGTGACAGGTGGGGGGCAGGGTGACATGTGGGAGGGCAGTGTGACAGGTGGAGGGGCAGTGTGATAGGTGGAGGGGCAGTGTGATAGGTGGAGGGGCAGTGTGATAGGTGGGAGGGCAGTGTGATAAGAGGGGAGCAGTGTAACAGGTGGGGGCAGTCTAATAGGTGGGAGGGCATTGTCACAGATGTGGGGGCAGTATGATAAGAGGAGGGCAGTGTAACAGATGGGGGGCAGTGTGATAAGAGGGGGCAGTGTGATAGGTGGGAGGGCAGT
This sequence comes from Lithobates sylvaticus, assembly GCA_028564925.1. Lineage (NCBI taxonomy): Eukaryota > Metazoa > Chordata > Amphibia > Anura > Ranidae > Lithobates > Lithobates sylvaticus. The sequence goes on from CM053030.1 coordinate 435,543,838, forward strand.
GTGACAGGTGGGGGGCAGTGTGATAAAAGGGGACAGTGCGACAGGTGGGAGGGCAGTGTGACAGGTGGGGGGGGGGCTGTGTGACAGGTGGAGGGGAAGTGTGATAGGTGGAGGGGCAGTGTGATAAGAGGGGGCAGTATGATTAGAGGGGGCAGTGTAACAGGTGGGGGGGGCAGTGTGACAGGTGGGAGGGCAGTGTGACAGGTGGGGGGCAGTGTGACAGGTGGGGGGGCAGTGTGACAGGTGGGGGGCAGTGTGACAGGCGGAGGGGAAGTGTGATAGGTGGAGGGGAAGTGTGATGGGTGGAGGGGCAGTGTGAAAGGTGGAGGGGCAGTGTGATAAGAGGGGGGCAGTATGATAAGAGGGGGCAGTGTGATAAGAGGGGGGCAGTGTAACAGGTGGGGGGGCAGTGTGATAGGTGGGGGGGCAGTGTGACAGGTGGGGGGCAGGGTGACAGGTGGGAGGGCAGTGTGATAGGTGGAGGGGCAGTGTGATAGGTGGGAGGGCAGTGTGATAAGAGGGGAGCAGTGTAACAGGTGGGGGCAGTCTAATAGGTGGGAGGGCATTGTCACAGATGTGGGGGCAGTGTGATAGGTGGGAGGGCAGTGTAACAGGTGGGAGCAGCAGCCCTTGTACATACTGCTTCCCTATGATGTCCGCGGGGATGTTCCATCTGGCTAGCAGTTCTCTTCCTGAGTCCCAGTGTATACAGTGGAGGGGGCGATCGGAAGCTTTGTGATGTCTGCAGGATGTCCCATTCAGAATATTGGCTAGCAGTTCACTTCCCAAGTGTCAGTGTATACAGTGGAGAGGGGAGGGGCCTCTGACCGGGGCAGGCACCAGATTCAGTGCACAAGTGAGTCGGCTCGCACACTCTTGCAGATACCTTCCCTGGTCAGAGGCCCCTCCCCTCTCCACTGCATACACCGACACTTGGGAAGTGAACTGCTAGCCAATATTCTGAATGGGACATCCCGCGGACATCACAGAGCTTCCGATCGCCCCCTCCCACCCCCCTCCACTATATAGTTAGCTGCCACCTGGAGGTGCAGGGGGAGATTTGCCGGCACTGTTGAGCCAGGCAGATTCTCACACTACATATTTATAGGTGAATTTACAAATGAAGATAACATAATCACTAACTTAATAAAAAATAAATAAAAGTGTACAGATTTTATCTTTCTTTCTTACTATAGTGATATGTATGTACTGAGTAGATTAACTTGAAGGCCTATTTACATACTGTATATCCATTTATTCAATTTCCTGGGGATTCAGTTTTACCCAAAATAAACTGACAAGCACCAGTGAAATGATGAAACTTCACAACAAAAAATAATAATTTAAAGGCTTCTAATTTTAACAACAACTGGGAAATGTACATGTATGTGTACTCCAGAAGAGGCTCCAGATTTGTTAATGGGGACCCAAACATTTAAAGAACTGTAGAAAAACCAAAATCAAAGCATGAGAGGTAAGCTCAAACTAAAATCTGCTTATACAGTCAACAAGTAAAAATGAAATGTAAGTGCAACAGTGTGTTTGCCAAAAATAATTATTATTATTTCTAGACATTAAAAAAATAAAAGTAAATAATTTGTATTTTTACTTATACAGTACCTGGTTTTCTGGTCGGTTGCTGTCTCCTCGTTTAAGAGAACCTGCCACTACAAGGACAGATTTTACTGCTCTTAGGCCCCAGTCGTAGTGATCCTGTAAAATTAACGCACTAAATTATTTTAATTTTGTAAAATAAATTGTTCTATTGGTTAGCAACAAAAAATGCATTAAAGTGTCAATAAACTCACATCATTAAAATCTGTCAATAAATGCTGTATTACATACTGTTTATACTCACTATGGGATTAATGATCCTGCTGTTCTGTGTCTCCCCCTCCTGTCCATGTCCCCACTGCAGTTGGGGATTTTGCAGAGCAGTTTTGACAGCTAGTGCACATGCTCAGTTTTCAGTGTATATTCTACCCTGAGCATTTCCGCCCTATCACATGTGAGCAGCCCATGTGACTATAGAGTCACATGTGTGGGCGTATACACAGTGGTAAATGACATCCCACTCCCTTCCCTCCTCCATGCCCACTAACCAGCTAGACACAATATGGGTGGAATTTTGCATCTTGAATGATGGAGGCTTTACCTCCCTGATATTCTAATGCCCTGTACACACGATCGGACTTTCTGACAACAAAACTGTGGAATTTTGTTCGAAGGTTGTTGGCTCCAACTTGTCTTGCATACACACGGTCACACAATATTGATATTATATGATATTATTTTTTTTTTTTTATTAGATATTATTTTTTTGTTATTATTATTTTATTTGTGGTTGGACTGGATGGACTTGTGTCTTTTTTTCAACCTAACTAACTATGTAACTATGTAACACAAATGTTGACCAACAATTACAGACGTGGTGACGTACTACGTGGTTTTTCAGCTCTTTAGTGCCACCCTTTGGGCTCCTTCTGCTAATTTCATGTTGGTAGAAGTTTTGTAAGTGTTGATTCGCGCTTTTCTTTTTGCGTTTTTTCATTTAGAGCTATTATTATTATTATTCTTGATATCACTTGAAAAAAAAGCCTTTGAAAATTAGTTTTCAATAACTACATCAGTATCACCAGCAAAGCAGCTTCATTATTATCCCATTAAAGAAGAAGAGAATTGTGCGCTGCATTTGGAGATTTCCTAATTTGGCAGATCACGAATGTTCATTCTAACTACGAACGCTAGTTTACAAGACTGGCCGCTTCTGCTTCTGAGCATGCGTGGACTTTTGTATGCACGACTGGAAAGTCCGACAACAAAAATTTGTTGGCGGAAAATTTGAGAACCTGCTAGCCAACATTTGTTGGAGGAAAGTCCGACAACAAATGTTCGATGGAGCATTCACACGGTCGGACTTTCTGCCAACAAGCTCACATCCAACATTTGTTGTCATAAAATCCGATCGCGTGAATGGGGCATAAGACACGGGCAGGAGGGGCGTGGCACAGCCTGTGACTAGCAAAAAACTGCTCACACCATATTATTGCCAAAAAATAATAAAGATTTCATTTCAAATGAGATTTGAAATTATATTTATATGACAATTTAAAACAGTTTATTGGCATTAATAATTTTTATTCTGTATCCCAAAGGGTGTTCTTTTTTATTTTTCAATTTTTTTTTAACCACTTGCCCCCCGCCCACTGTCAATGATGGAGGAGCAGTGCGCCTCTCGTTCTGGGTGAACGTCATATAATGTCACCCCAGAATGGCCGCTCTTGCACGCCCGCACCGTGTTCCTAGTGTCCAATCACAGCCGGTCACATGTAAATGTGGAAGTGCCAGTAATCGGCTCTCATCGCCTCACACTGACAGAGTGCCACCCATCAGTGCTCATCAGTGCGGCATATTAGTGCCTCCTCATCAGTGCCACCTAATCAGTGCCGCCTCATTAGTGCCCATCAGTGCAGCCTCATCAGCGTACATCAGTGAAGGATAAAAATTACTTATTTACAAAATTTACTGATAGAAACTAAGAAAAACTTTTTTTGTTTGCTCTTTTTTTTTTTTTGTAAAAAAATAAAAACCCAGCAGTGGTTAAATACCACCAAAAGAAAGCGTGTTGCATGTCCGTGCAATTGTCATTCAAAGTGTGACAGCGCTGAAACCTGAAAAATGGCCTGGGCAGGAAGGGGGTGAAAGTGTTCTGTATTGAGGCGATTAAACATCTGACCAGTAGCAGAGGACTAGAAGCTCCTACTGCCACCGTTTCCCTACAGACACACTGGGAAAGAGCTGGGTCAAGTGACAGCTGTATATCGATTCGGAAAAAAGGTACTTCGATTTTTTTTTTTTAACTAAAATATTGACAGTGTCATCATCCACATACAGAATGTGAAGAAATACTGTCAATTAAACAGTGTGAGTTTCGTATCACTTTAAATATGTATTTTCTGCTGTGTATATGGAGCAAAGGGGATTACTGTGGAGACAATCATCCTACTGCATGTAGAATGAGCCCTTCCATCTTAGGAACCATTCTGTTGCCTTATGCAATTGCCCATAATCTTGGTGAACCAATACAGGTTATGATTCCTGGAAGGAATCGAGCTTTGCTTTGTTTTTTGGATTCAAGCTGGATTTTGCATAACCGAGTTCCCTGTGTTAAGGGACTCCAATAGAGCTTGAGAAAAGTACTGGCAGTTGGTTCTATGTTAGTATCTTAGAGCGCTGCTCCAAGCGCCCATCCAACCCGCTCTGGTGACCCACTACTCTCAGGTGCCGGTGTCTGAAGTGTCCATCCTAATCTCTCTGACTAAGCTCTGTGGGCGGTGTGAACCATGTCAGGTGGCGTTGCCTTGGATGAACCTAGGCTGAGGCCACTTTCCATCCATTGATCTAGTACGTAGGCTGCTTAGGAGTGTGGCATCTCCAAGTAATACTTTGCACTGGCAGTTGGTGTTTGCCGTTCTACACAGTATTAAAAAATGACCAGTACACTCAAAATGATTGTATGATCATGCAAACTGAGGACCGCTCAGTTTTCTTTTACTATAAACTGGCCACACACAATAACATTTTTCTTCAGATTCAATCTACCATAACGACAACCATGTACTGTGATGACCCACCTAAGCAATCCTTGTTATATCCAATTTGGTAGGCCCTAACACTGCACAACTACTGGTAGGTTTTCCTAATCTGATTGATCAAATTTAAACAACATCCAGTGTGTACAGCCAGAACTGGCTATGTGCACACATATCCTGTTTGGATTCTGCAAGATCCTGCAGTGTGCCCCTGCCTGGCAAGGAACATATGCTGGGTAAAAGGGAAAATACCTGGTCAGCATATTCATACAGATCAACAATTGGTGTTCCCAGAAAACCAGCAACAAGAAGAACTGTGCATAGAGCAGAGACTAAAGCCCTGGGTAGGTAGATATATGCCCTACATGAACTTTAAGGATTATTTCAAAATATTACCAGGAACAAACTTTAGCAATGCATTATTTTGTGTAAATATTGTAGTAAGCCTTATAGTGAGGCATGTCCTAATGATAAGCTGATCACACCATGATCCAGGCTCAAAAATTAAAATGTGCATTTAAATTACAGATTTGGATAATGTGGCCCAGTGGTACCTTAAGTGGTTTATGACTCTTTATTGAGCAGGAGTTAATTAACGCAACAATATGACTCATTTAATTGACCATTTTAAAGCCTAATAAGTGATTAGTGCATCCTTGCTGAGGAAACAATTATTACTCATGTCATGAATTAAACGCTTAAATGCAGTGAATCTCTTCATTGACTTTCCTTTAACTCAAAATGAACCGTTTAAAGCGGACCTTCAGTAATTTTTTCATCTTTCCATCTATTAAATCTTCTGCCCTTGTTGTTTTAACTTTTTTTTAATGCTAGTAAATACCTTATACAGCCCAATTCCTCTTTCTTGTCTTGTCATTAGCCTAGAGAGTACTTTGAGAGTTGGACTTTACCAAAGAGAATACTTTGAGGGGCGCACCTTACTAGAGGAACACCCTGAGAAAGACTTACTAGAGAGCACCCTGAGAGAGACTTACTAGAGAGAGTACTTTGGGAGAACTTTGAAAGCTGCACCTTACAAGAGAGAGTATTATGAGAGCTATACCTTACCAGTGAGTGTACACTGAGAGCTGCACCTTATCAGAGGTGGTACCTTGAGAGCTATACCTTTCCCAAGAGAGTAACCAGAGAGTACCCTGAGAGCTGCACCTTGCCAGAGAGCATGCTATAAGAGCTGCATGTTACTGCAGATTGCTATGAAAACTGCATGTGGCTGGTGTAATATTGGGGTGTTTAGCTCAAGTGGACAGATGCATTTTTGTGCAGTGAGTCCACATCAGACAGGCACTTATAGTTAAGGGCCTGGTAGCCCATGTTTATTAAAGGGAAAAACAAAACAAAAGTCCATCCAGGAATCCCACGCAGGGGTTTAACTTTATTCGGTACTCATAAATGAAAACATATCGAGCCACCTGGCTTTTTCTTGTCAGCAGTTCCTCTGCTTGCTCCCAACAGACTTATCGATTCTTTCCGGCCCCCTGAACTCACTGGCTTCCTTAGTCTTCATGACTCTCAAGGCTGGCCAGCCTTTCCCAGTCCCTGGGTAAAGAATCCCTCTCAAACGGGCTGCAGTCTCCCTCAGGGCAGACAGCTTTCCAAACACAGGTCTTCCAACAGCAGCAGCAAGCTGCTCACACTCCACCTTCCTCCCCTCACTGCTCTCATCGGCCCCTCGTTATATGGGCTGTGTGCACCTGGGCACACAACCTGCTGGCTATCCACAAGACCTGGACACAGGGTTGGAGATCCCATCCCACCCAAGACTCTGAGGGATCTCCAAACTACAGAGCCCCATCTGCAATTAGCAAGATCCAGAGAAAGCTGCCAGAGCAGTTCTCTCCTTTTTAAATCTATGCTCTGTAGCTCTGCAGTAAGCCGACACGCAAACTCTGTGTCCATTCTAACCCCACTTTCCCAGAGACAGGAACTTTCACTATTACACTGGTTAAAATACTATGAGGGCTGTACAAAGCCAGACACAGTGTTTTCTTTGGGGGACAGCCATGCTGTCAAGGAAAAAGCCATGCCAACAAAAGAAAGTTAGCAGTGTTGGCTAAGCTACTTAACCAGCTTCAAATGGCCTGCGCAGAGCTGACCTACAAGATGTCATTACACTATGCCACTAAAATACCTCCGGACCAGTACCCCCTCCTTCCCAGGCACAGTTGGGGCCCTATAACCTTATGGGCCCACGAGCAGTTGCATCCTCTGCCCCACTCTTAATCGAAACACCACATTTTTAACTTCATCTGCACATTTTTTTGCATTAAACATCTTCCAAAAACATTGTTCTTTATATAAGATAGGAATTGCCTGTATGCTAATAATTACATTTTTTTATATTTCACATTCTCCCCAGGAATATTGCAAATTAAATGATCAGCTTGATGAATAACTGATATATTAATAAAAATATAAAACCATGTTTTACAAACAAGTCATAAAAGTGTTCCTAATGTCTGTCTTTCCATTACCTAAAACTGTAAGAGAAAGTTTAATTATTCTGTAATTGTTACAGATTGAAAAACGATAATATGCTAGCAGATGGCATACATGTCATCTGTATGCCTTAAGGCAGCCATTGTAATAAACGGTATAGTATATTTTATTATAAATTGCCTGTCTTATGTCGGAATGTCTGTATTGTATTGTAATACAAGGTGCTTATTACCTATGACACAGAAACAAAGCACTAACTAATTCTAACGAGAACATGTTCTGACTAGTAGCTAATGACGCGGTTTCCTTAAAGTACAATTATCTACTCCAAAAAACGATAGCGGGCAAAATGTGTGAATAACAGAATTGGAAATAGGAAATTAATTGCCCATATACTGTAGCACCAATGAAAAGTTTTTTTCATTAACTACTGCTTAAAAGAGAACTAGTCATGACTGGGCTTATGTAAGAGGCTGAATATTCAGGCTTTAAAGCGGTATTAAACCCAAAACCAAAAATGGAATATACTGCAGCTTAATAATCATTAAAAATGTGGTGGGTGCATTCATTTTCTTTTTTTAAGCTTTTTTCACCTGGTAATCTGACCAGTAACACTACACTTCTCCTGTATAGGAGTGACCTATTCGTTCCCCATCCGTCTAGTGCAGTGGTCTCCAAATTGCGGCCTGGGGGCCAGATGCGGCCCTTTGCTTGCTTTTATCCGACCCTTGAGGTAATATTTCATAAACTGATACAAATAATGAGTCATATTTCCCCCCCACTGTCAACAGCGAAGGGACACAAACCCCCCACTGACACCAATGAACAGGCACAATTCCTCCCAATGGAATAATGGGGCACAATTTCTCCCAATAATGGGGCACAATTTCTGCCATCGATACCAACAATGGGGCCCCCCCAATGATACCATTAATGGGAAACAATTTCTTCCATTGGCATTTGAGAAAGGGTGCAATTCCTCCCACTGACACCAATGATGGGGCAAAACTCGAATGACACCAAAAGATGGGGCATTATTTTTTCCCAGAGACGTCAGGACCTTTTCTTGTACAAAGGTTTTTATTGAAGATTCACATCAGTACAAAAGGATACAAAACAAAGGTGGAACTGGACACAATTAAAAAATGTGCAAATTCTTACAGCAATATAGTATATGAAGATGAGTCCGGAGTCCGGACTGGAACTATAGGACAGTCTGTATTGTACTAAGAGTATGGACAGCAAGACATTGTAAAGAGACCAACAGGTCTTGAGACTTGGTGGAATGAAATTGGCTTAAAGTAAACTGGAATACATAACATAGCTCTAGGTCGGTTCTGGTACCAGAGGCAGAAAAACAACATCACAAACATTATCCTGTAAGGGCATTAAACTTGACACCCATCTTGGGTGTGGTTCCTCGGTGAAAACCACCCGAGCAAGTAGAAACTAAAATATATTAAAGTCATGAGGAAGAAGGAGAAAAAAAAATAAAAATGAAAGGGAAGATGGAATAGGGTGACGTCAGGACCTTTTCTACTTCCAATAGCCACATTCTGAAGGACAGTAAACTGGCCCTTTGTTTAGAAAGTTTGAAGACCCCTGGTCTAGTGGATAGTGTTCTGATCAGGCCTGTACATACCACCCACAGCCATGCACCCCACACCCCTCTCCTGCACACATCCCACACTGCCATACACCCTGCACCCTTCTACTGCACACATCCCACACTGCCATACACCCTGCACCCTTCTACTGCACACATCCCACACTGCCATACACCCTGCACCCTTCTCCTGCACATTAAGTGGTGTGGTCCCGAATGCTACTAATTCAATAAAAATAAATAAAACTACCGCATGCGATAAATGAAACTGCTGCTAAATCTGGAATGTTCACAAATAACAATCAATAATAAATGTATATATAGTGATCAGCGCAATTTCTCAACATAAACAACCAGTGAATATGAATATATATGTACAAACATCAATATTTTTTCACACAGGGCATTAAAAAACGAGCTGCAGGAACTGACGCCAGGAAAAAGTGGCTGCTTTTAGAAGCGTTTTGCACTAGCGTTAATGCACGTTTAGCAACGTTACAGTTTAGCAACGTTTCTCTGTCCTCTATTTTTCACTCCCAAATCGAATTACTACAGCTTAAAAACGCTTGACGCGGCTTAATGCTGTTAACGCTCTGTACTGATATCTCACTTTTGGGACTTGTTCCATGGACCAGGCTGGTCGGCGTATCTCTTATAATCAGTTATGCCTGATTTATACCACTGTTTGTGAGTATATACTTATATAAATTTTTTATTAATAGTTTCAAAAGGTAGTGCGCTAGGTTGGTGAGCCCTCTGTACCATATATTTTACAGTTTTCCATTCGAGTTCCCCCGGCCTGATATGATTGGCAGCACAGCCTGTGCGGAAGTTGATTCAGTTGAGGAATTTCTGACTGCATGCGGCCGCACTTATTTCTCACAAGCGAAGGAGATTTGGTTTCCTTCCTTTTTCATTCTTTGGATTTTAGTTCTTTCAGTAATATAGGCTCAGCATTACATGTGGATGATAACTAGAGTGGTCTGCATGCCAATACTGTCTGCCTAGGAAGACACATGCCTCCAAGACAGACATACATCTATCAAAACATTTTGGCATTTGCATAATTCCTCCCAAGAGCTCACTGTTTGTATCAGGCAGTGTTCATTTTGACATCAAATTTCGCTTTTGTTTTAGTTATAGTCTTTTGATTAAAATGCCGTGTTAGTTTTAGTCGTATTTTAGTCATCTGAATTGTTTAAGTTTTAGTCGTATTTTAAAAATCGAAATCTAAAAATCTCCAGTAATTTTAGTCATCTAAAATCTAATGGGTTTAGTTAAATTTGAATGCATTATTTAACCATTTCTTTAGAATTGCCAACCTCATTATATACTCTTGGAGTAAAAATCGCATAACATGTTATTATTTATGGTATTAGGGAGGGATGTGCCGAACGACCCCCTGTTCGGTTTGCACCGAACATCGGGAAAGTTCGGAACCGAATAACGAACCCCATTGAAGTCTATGGGACCCGAATGTGAAAAATCAAAAGTACCCATTTTGAAGGCTTATATGCAAGTAATTGGGCATACAATGATTATGGGGGTCCAGGTACTGCCCTGGGGTACGTGCATCAATGAAAAAAAAACATTTTTAAATGAGCAGTGATTTATTGATGCTTTAACAACTTACCGACCACCGCATGACGATGGACGCTGCTGCCACAACCGAGGTATCCATCTCTTCAGGCGGCGGTTCCGTAAACGATAATGGTGGTCTCTGTGGCGGATTCACCACAAGATCACCGTTATCACCGTCGGCAGCGGCGGAGGTGATTGGGTCCTATCCGTGGCTGGGTATGGAGACGAGTGAGGCTAAGATGGCCCCCACCCATCTCCATACCATAGCAAGGCGGAAGCGACATCAAAACCTCACTTCCGCCCATACGTCTCAAAGGCACATTTTTTCAATGTCATTTTTTCAAAATGACAATTTTTTTTTTTTTTTATTGCATTTAAGTCCAAATATGAGATCTGAGGTCTTTTTGACCCCAGATCTCATATTTAAGAGGTCCTGTCATGCTTTTTTCTATTACAAGGGATGTAATTTACATTCCATATAATAGGAATAAAAGTGACACAAATTCTTTTTTTTTAAAAAAACTGTGTAAAAATAAATAAAATAAATAAGAATTTTTTTTTAAAGCGCCCCGTCCCGACGAGCTTTTGCGTAGAAGCAAAAGCATACGTCAACAGCGCCCGCATATGAAAACGGTGGTCAAACCACACATGTGAGGTATTGCCGCGATCGGTAGAGCGAGAGCAATAATTCTAGCCCTAGACCTCCTCTGTAACTCAAAACATGCAACCTGTAGAATTTTTTAAATGTCGCCAATGGATATTTTTAAGGGTAAAAGTTTGACACCATTCCACGAGCGGGTGCAATTTTGAAGTGTGACATGTTGGGTATCAATTTACTCGGCGTAACATTATCTTTCACAATATAAAAAAAAATTGGGCTAAATTTACTGTTGTCTTATTTTTTAATGCAAAAAAGTAAATATTACTGGGTTTAAAAAAAGGTTGGTAACTAAAATGGTATTATGAAAAGAAAAAAATATGCAGCGCTAAAAGACAAATGAAACATAAAAGTGCTCTTGGACACTGGTAGGTAAACAGCACATGAGTTCATAAAAGTCCATATATCTTAGGGGGTCACCCAAGGTGTATAACCAGACAGACTGAGGTGAATAGTAGTATATCCTCCACCGAACACCAACACACGGGGCCTCTTAACCCAAAATATGGACCACTAGGTTATAAGTGGTCAAACAGGCACAATGATAATCCACAGGCTGGTCTCCTCTCCTCTAAGGCAACGTGCAAATGGCTCCTGTATATACCTCAAGGATGGTGAATCCACAGGTCTCATGCATCAAAATAAGAGCAGACAACCCATCATGGTGCAGTATATAAAACCAGTATAAAAGTTTATTCTAGATAAATCAGAATACTCACAATATAAAACTAATAAAACAAGCGTGTCATAAGGTAAAATGGACAGATGTTTCCAACCCACAATATGGCCGTGGTCCGCAAGCGTATTGACGTGACACCTGATCCCAGGCTTCACCCTACGCTTTTCGTCATATAGGAACGGCGTCAGGGGTGTGGCTGGCAATCGTTACTTCCTCTCATTTACAATATGATGTGATCTTCTTTGACTGGCGACATGTAACTAGATATTCATGTCTATATTCCTTTGACTGGTTCCCTGACCATTAACTACTTGCCGACTAGCCGCCGTTGCTATACAGCGGCAGGTTGGCTCACCTGCGCGAATCGCCGTAGCTGTAAGGCGGGCACTTTAAGGGCTATAAGCAGCGCGGCCCAGGAACCGATGCGCGTGGCCGGTGGCCGCAATGTCCGCCGGCCATCTGCGATCTCTCCTCAGAGAGCCAGAATGGGGATTTGTCAGTGTAAGCAGACAGATCCCCATTCTGACAGGGTAGTAGAGAGAGAGATCTGCTGTTCCTAGTGATCATGAACAGCGATCTCTCACCTCCTCTAGTCAGTACCTCCCTAGGGAACACTTAACCCCTTGATCGATCAGGGAACCAGTCAAAGGAATATAGGCATGAAGATCCAGTTACACGTCAATTGCCAGCCACGCCCCTGACGACGTTCCTATCAGACGAAACGCATAGGGTGGAGCCTGGGCTCTGGTGTCACGCGTGGACCCCAGGCATCTTGTGGGTTGGAAACATTTGTCCATTTTACCTTATGACACGCTTGTTTTATTCGTTTTAAATGTTAGTATTCTGATTTATCTGGAATAAACTTTTATACTGGTTTGATACTATCCTTGAGGGATATACAGGATCCATTTGCACGTTGCCTTTGGATTATCATTGTGCCCGTTTGACTACCTATAACCTAGTGGTCCATATTTTGGGGTAAGAGGCCCAGTGTGTTGGTGTTCGGTGGAGGATTTATTACTATTGACCTCAGTCTGTCTGGTTTTACACCTCGGGTAAGATATATGGACTTTTATGAACTCATTTGCTGTTTTTTTTTTTTTTTTAACATAAAGTTTATTTATTTATAACAAAACATAACATTTCCAAGTTACAGTACACTTAGACAGATCTTACAAATCAAGGTAGAATACAGTAGTTACATATGATACGTATCAGCATAACATAAGGTGAACCTGAGGTCTCGGCGCCCTATAGGCGACCGCAGATGCATAGGAGTAGTAACATCTATGGGGGAGGGGATGGTCGGTGTTCACATTTATAACCATTGAGTCATTTCATTTCTCCCTTTCCCTTTTCTAGCCATCCCGAATAGCTAGTGGCAACTTAGGATACCCTATTGGCCTACTCTTCCCATGGTTCCTCGCATCTTACTCGAGGGTCAGGTGTTTGGCTTCCACCCAGGCTGCCCAAATCCTGTCAAACTTTTTTGGGCAGTTTCTATTAAGGTATGTTAATTTGTATAGCGGGAGGACCTTGTTGACCAATGATAGCCATAGCTGTTTCGTGGGCGGTACCGCTTGATTCCAAGTAAGGAATATGGCCTTTCTAGCATACATTGAGGCATAAAGGACAAACAATTTCTTCTTTTGGGGGGCCTCGAGAAAGTCACACACCCCTAGTAGAAGGGGAATAGGGCTGTTGGGGACTCTTAATTTCCCGATGGAGTTTATATCGTCTAAGACCAGTGACCAAAACCCTTTTATCAATGAACAAGCCCAGACCATATGGAAAAAGTCCGCATCCCCCTCTCCGCATCTGGGGCACGTCGCTAATCTAGATGGATAGATTTTGGACAAGCGCAGTGGGGAGTAGTAGGCTCGGTGCAGAAACTTAAGTTGGGCAAATCTGTCTCTAGCTGAGATTGTCAATTTCAAGAACTGCTGGATCCCCTCCTCCCAGTCGTCGTTCGCTAGTTCGGGTATATCCCTGCGCCAGGTCTCACATAGCTGGGAAACCTTGGAGGTGTCCATCAAGGCTAACTTGTTATAGACATTGGATAGTGTTTTTGCTTTCCCCGGGGATCGGAGCTCTGCCTCTAAGTCTGACATGTGCAGGGTGATTGGTTCAGGAAACTGGGATCGAGATGCGTGTCTAAGTTGAAAAAACCTAAAGAACATCCTATTTGGGAGGCCCTTACTGTCCTTCAGGTCATCAAATGTGCTCAGTTGTCCCCCCGACACTATGTCTCCCAGTGTTACTATCTGGTACCTTACCCATAAAAACGAATCCGGGATTGAGTGGAAGTGAGGAAGCCTTGGGTTGCCCCACAGAGGTGTCTCGGGGGACCAGGTGTTGGGCTGCCCCAGTTTCTTCCTGACCGCATCCCATACTTTAATTGTTGCCTTCATGGGGGTTGTCACCCTCTTTTGATTTGGGCCCCCTGTGGATAAGGCTCCTCAACTCAGAGTGTGAACCTAATATTGAGGCCTCTACAGCTGACGCCGGATTATCAGGTTCAGCCGCCAGCCACCACTTGAGTGTCACCAGGACCGCTGCCCAGTAATACTTCAGAAAGCACGGGAGGGCAAGACCCCCCAGTGTGATCGGAAGCTGCAAAGTCGTTTTCGCCACCCTGGGGACCCTCCCATTCCAGATGAAGGAGATCACTAGGCTGTCCAGTTTCCTAAAGAAGGACATGGGTATGGATACCGGGGTTTGCCTAAACAGATAGTTAAGTCTAGGAAGAAGTGACATTTTAACTAAGTTAACCCTACCGACAGGGGATAAGGGCAAGGGCCTCCACATCGTACACCTCTGAGTTATCTGAGACATCACCGGGGCAAGGTTGAGAGGGATGAATTGTCGGAGGTCCCTGTGGATCTCCACTCCCAGGTACCGAAACTGGGTCACCCTTTTTAGCTGCAGGTCAGATTCCCGAGGGTCCACTCCAGAGTGTAGTGGGAACAGGACAGATTTCCCCCAGTTCACACACACGCCAGAGAAGCGTCCATATCTGTTGATGATACCCAGGGCCTGGCGCAGGGACTCACCATCATCTCTAAGATATAGGAGAGTGTCATCAGCGTACAATGACACCTTCTCCTGCAGCTGACCTATCACTATACCTCGAACCTGGGCCGTGGATCTAAGGAGGATGGCCATAGGTTCCAATGCGAGCGCGAAGAGTCCCGGCGAGAGGGGGCAGCCCTGCCTCGTCCCCCTCCCAAGTGGGAAGGGTGGAGACAGAACAGTTCCCGTGCGAACCCTGGCCGATGGAGAGCCGTACACGGCCTCAACCCAGGAGACGAAGACAGGGCCAAAGCCGAATCTGCGGAGGACCTCCCATAGATAACCCCATTCCACGGAGTCGAAGGCTTTTTCTGCATCCAGGGAGGCCACTACCGCTTCATCCGTGTCTCCGACCCCCGAGGACAAGACCGCATACAGCCTCCGGAGATTAATATCCGTCCCCTTACCCGGCATGAACCCGGACTGATCTTCGTGAACCAATTTGAGTATTATCTCGTTAAGACGTCTAGCAAGAATTTTAGTCAATATTTTGACATCCGAATTAAGGAGGGAGATGGGCCTGTATGATGAGCAGAGCTGGGGGTCCTTCCCTGGTTTTGGTATCACTACTATTATAGCTTGTGCCATAGAGAGGGGGAGTGTGCTATCAGTCAATGTCTTTGAGAACATGCTGTGTAGTCTAGGAACCAGGCTATCTGCGTATTGTTGATAAAATTCAGGTGGAAACCCATCTGTTCCTGGGGTCTTGCCCGGCTGAAGGGAGCCCAGCGCCCCTTTCACCTCCTCCTCTGTAATCGGGCTGTCAAGGGTCTCTCTATCCTCAGGTGTCAGAGTCGGGAACGTGACCTCATCCAGGAAGTCAGTCAGCTCATCAGTCGAGTAGCCCACTTTGGTGGAGTACAGTCTGGTGTAAAAGTCAGAAAAGCACCTATTTATATCTACTGGGTCTGTCTTGATACTGCCATCTACATCTTGTATCCTGGCTATGGTGGAGATCGGAGACTGCTCCTTTGCCAACCATGCCAGCAGCCTTCCCGTCTTGTCCCCTTGTTCAAATATCCTCTGTGTCTGGGCTAGTTGTCGTTTTTGTACCTTGGCTGTTCTAAAGAGCAACACTTCCCTATAGGCCACCTTCATGTCCTGGCCAACCACTGGGTTGGCTGTCTGGACAAACCTATCCTCAAGGGCGCGTGCCTCGCTTTCTAATTCTTCCAGGACGATCTGGTCGTTTCGTCTCTCCCTTGCTATGGAGGATAAGTAGCATCCTCTAATATATGCCTTGAAGGCGTCCCAATCGTTACCCGGTGAGGTGGTCCCAGCATTAGTCCGCCAATATTGATTAATCAAAGTAGCGATCTCAAATTCTATAGTGGGGTTATTTATCCAAAATCGAGAGAGACGCCAGATTTTGTCAGAGGGTGCTATCACTGTCTTCAGATTACAGAGTATAGGCGAGTGGTCTGAGATGCCTCGAGGTAAGATCTTAATTTCCCTAACCCTGTGGAGCATAGTAACGCTAGCGTAGATTAGATCAATGCGCGATAGCGAGTTATGTGTGTGTGAGTGGCAGGTGTATTCCCTAGCCTGGGGGTTCTTCCATCTCCAAACATCCTCCAACCCGAACAGATCAGCCCACCTAGACAGGGTAGACCCAGTAGTCTGTCCGGACGTCAGTCTATCCATTGAGGGGTTCGGGGCAGTATTAAAGTCCCCCAAAAATAGCAAGTTATCAGTATGATATTGTGTCAGAAGAGGGATGATTTCATGTAGTATGGAGAGATCGGCCGGGGGAGGTAGGTATACGCCCACCACCACCATATCAACTGTGTCTATACATGCGTGCAGTATAACATAACGTCCCCCAGGGTCCAGCTTAACATCATGGAGTTCAAAGTTAAGGGTTTTGCGTACTAGAATGCTCACCCCCCGGGAGTAACCTGTGTGAGTAGCGTGAAAGTGCCTACCCACCCAGGGGCGTTTCAAGCTAAGGATTTTGCTTCCTATCAGGTGCGTTTCCTGTAGGATACATATGTGGGGGTTGTATCGTTTAAGGTAGTCAAATACCAGGGAGCGTTTGATTTTATTGTTAAGGCCACGGACGTTCCATGTTAAGATTGTCAGGCCAGCCATGTTTTAAGGTGGGTGTATCCAGAGGGGAACATTCCCCGGGCAAACTGTAACCCGGGGGGGCGGCCACCCCTCCCGCACTGTGGCAGCCCAGACCCCCCACCCCACACCGTGAACAGCCAATAGACCAATAGTAACCACTTCATCCACATGCAATGCCTGACACATGCCTGTCTAAGATATACTTTATGTACTTTAAAAAGAAAAAAAGGAATAAAGAAAAGGAAGAAAACATAACAAAACTTAAACACCCATCCCATCCCTCTCCGCACCCTGCCAAACATAGCACTGGGTGCCTGGATCCCCCAACAACCCAAACCAAACAGTTCCTAGATAGGAAGGTCTCCTATGGGGGCAGTACTGTACGGCAGCACTTCCGAGACAGTTCCCATCAAGGAGGGGGGTAGCAGAGGGCTCCCCACCATGTTACTTGCATGTAGTAGTATCACCCACCCCCAAAAAAAAGGGGTGAAAAAAGAAAATTGAAAAACAAAACTGCAAAGAGCGTGTCCAGCTGTGAACTTTCCCTCAGCAGGGGCTAAGGGTTCCGGCTATTCAACCCGTCAATCGGGTGTCAGGTCAAGGTGTTCTGCTCAGCAATGCTTCGTCCCGGAAGAAAGTCAGTTAGACCCCTCTCAGACTGTCATAGCCTGGCTCAGGTGATCCCGTCCCCCCCCTCTCCCAGATGGATACCCCGTATACCTGCAGGGAGCTTGCAGAGGCGGAGGGGACAGGAGAGGCGCAGTCAATAGCAGGAGAAAAGTACATCCTCATCCACAGCGGTCATTAGTGCAGCATGTGCAATAGTTCTTCGCCACCTCCCATACCCGTCCCCCCGCATGGCGGGAATCGCAGGGGATCAGAGGTTCAGGCGGCTACCACCGGGATGCCGCGGACTCATTTGCTGTTTACCTACCAGTGTCCGGGGACACCTTTGAATTTTTATGTTTTATTTGTTTTTTATCGCTGCATATTTTGTTCTTTTCATGTTTATATTGTTACCAGCAATTTAAGTCAGTTGCTTTTTAGAGCCTAAGCGCAGTGAATACTCCTTATCTAAAATGGTATTATGTTGATGAGGGGGGAAGAAAGATACAGGGAAGGAAAACTATAAGCAGAATCAACTTCAGCTTTAAATGTTCAGATTTCTTATTGTAAGAAGTTATCTGCATAAGTATTTTCTCATTTTAAATATGGCTTATTTTTTTAAGTGAAGGCCAGAACTCATGTTTCTCGGATGGATCTTACTATATACATATAGCAGAACATAGGACAACATTAACTGCACAAACGAGGATGACAACAACAGGAAATCTGTAGATCACGGTATGAAGACGTACCTGTTTAGAAAGTAGCTCCTTGCACAGCGTGTACAGCGTAATAAATTTTCTGGCCAGTGGACGGGCATCAAGGAAGCCTTCAGCGATCAGCATAATTTCACAGATCAATTCTGTGTCTGGCACCACCATGGCACAAGGCCTATATAAGACGATACATACCAAAGACATCAATACTGAATCATTTTTACTGAAGAAAAAGAATTAAGACCCTAAATATTTTACCCTTTCTTTTTTTTCTATACTTGAAATATTGAATATGAGTTTTTGCCAGCTGTCTTTAGTGATGGGAATGTAAAGTGCAGCCTGTTAGGTGCTGAGTCAATATATTGTTGTTATAATTACACTTCTCTCTGAGCATTGAATGACAGCTTTCACAGAACAGTGACAGAAGTAAAGACTCATAATTGGATTTTGTCTTCCATATTTGTACCTGCCATTTATTATATGGAAGATTACATCTGTACACTTCTAATAACAGAAATAGAATGGGGAAGTTCAACACCCACAGCATCCACTTTTTTTTGTTGAGAATCTCTCATTACTATATGAATATTATTATCGCTCTATTTTTAAATCATTAACATTGGCACAATGAGTATAAGGTGAAATTCTGCTATTCTATGCTGCTCAATATATTCATGTATGATTTTAGCATGACACATTTTATGAACTTAAAACATAGTTACTAATTACTTACATCAGTGGGAAACCATATACACTTCTACAACAAACAAAACTACTTACAAAAGGACTTGCAACTTTTACCTAACTGAACACAAAGTGCCACAATCCTATCTCTGCTGGTACTCAACTTACTGTAGGTGCTACGATTTTTTTTTAAGCAATACCCCACAAAAGTTGTTGCTTCCCCACTAAACCAGCCTGCATTTTATGCATGGGGGCCATTGCTGAAGATTATCACTGCAATGACAGCTGTCATTACTAGAGGTTCAAAGATAGCTTAAAGTGTAAATTCGCCTTTAAACAAAACAATGAAAAGGTGAACATGCACCCTACACATCCCCTGGTCCCCACTGCAATGACCTACATGGGTGATTACCTGCACTGCTCATGCAGGCGGTGCATCATTATTTGAAAGCCCTACTCTTCTTTCCCTTCTTTCCTTAGGCTTCCAGGACAGATCAGAGCGATCTCAACTGACCAATCAAAATCACTCTGTTTCATCCTGGAAGCCCTAA
Organism: Lithobates sylvaticus; assembly: GCA_028564925.1. NCBI lineage: Eukaryota > Metazoa > Chordata > Amphibia > Anura > Ranidae > Lithobates > Lithobates sylvaticus. The sequence goes on from CM053030.1 coordinate 435,563,110, forward strand.
GGAAAGAAGGGGAAGAAGAGTGTTGCTTTCAAATCCCTGGATTGCTGTACAGGCTATGTTGGTAGTGACAGCTAACCACCCAACAAAGGTAAGTGGGGACTGGGGTGGGGATGTAGGGTCTTAGTTTATCTCGATCTTTTTTGTGAAAAGGTGAACTTACACTTTAAAGCTGACAAAACTACCCATGCAGTGGGGCTTCTACCCCTAACTCCCCCCTTTCCACAACAGTGCCATAATTAATTGCTTGTTTTTGTCTACGGCATCTTACACAAGCTGGTTTTCTTACCTTACCACTCACTCTCCTGGCAGCTAGCACTTTCCTTCCTCCTCCTGGCCTTGGTTGTGTTACTGTACCTTTAGGAGGAAAGGGCTGCCCCAGATGAGTCTGCTCTCTCTTTGTGCATTACTATATATGTTCCATAGTTGAGAAACACTTATAGTTTAGTTAGGGACCACACTTATCAGAGGTGCCTTGATGCAGCAATGTCACTAATGCATGCCATACTTGCAACTAAAGCCTCTGTTTTTTTTAACCTAAGTGGTTGAAATAGATTTGTTTTTTTTTCTGGCTAGCTTATAGTGTGTTGGGGATTCCCATTGTACTGTCTTGTATATTGCCTTGCCAATGTGCACCTTTCGTTTCAAGGAACCATTCACATGGTGAGGGCGAAGCCTGGGAGAGTGAGGGATACAGTCAGTAATATTGCATTTCTAAGGTGCCCTAAATTGTGTTTGAGGCATAAGTCCCTGAACACATATGGCCCTGAATGTGAGTACCGCTTGGTACATCGTTCAGCCTCCGCATTTTTCAGCCTGTCCTTGATTTTGTCAAACTGCTGACAATGGGGCTAGATACTATACCTGTGCCATCCACATGCCAGGAAACACCAGGATTTGATGGGGATGGGGCAAACCGCCGTGTGCATGTAGCCCTATAGAACCTTTTAAATGTCTTATTATAAATTGACATCAATGAATGAAAAGTAAATATACATATTTGGCATTCATTCACAATATTTAGGTTACATTAGTTTATGAATTTCAGATAGATAGATAGATAGATAGATAAATATGTATTGTTGTCATTCTCAGAAAAATAGAGAGTGGGGGAGACATAGGGGAGCCTATATTGTGTAGTTTCTCTGCTTTTCATAGCCACAAATGACATAATGTTACTTGCCTCTACTTACCTCTGGATAGGCTGCAGTAAACCATCAAAATGGTATACAACCTGTCATCAAGCATGTGGAGAATATCTGTCTCCATGCAGATTTTCTTTTGGTGGATGGTCATACTCAATGCATAGGTGGAACCAGACCTTAGTCCCTTTGGGTGGGCTGTATCAGGAGTGGTTGTTGGGATAAGAGATGTGCAATAAAAGATCACAAAGGGCTTATGTTGCACAGGTGCCTAGTATTGCTTGATATTGCATATGAAGTAGACAATTAAAAAGATCTTGTGCACAAAATATTATCTATTTTATAATTTTAGTTAGATTAAAACACCTTGTAAAGCATTTTGTGGCTACTCACTACTTCTTCGGGACAGGTTTGTCACATACACTTCATTCTGGGTTTAGAAGAAAGCTGTCCATGATGAGAAGAGTATTGAGTAGCTATGAAAAGTGTTATATGGTGTCTTATTTATTATCTCTAATTTATTAAAGTTTTGAAAATACAGTACATATAGGTTCTTGAAAAAAATGGCACAACATGGATTTGTTACCATGTATTTTCACAATAAAAAGGAGGAAACAACATAGATGACAAGACCGGATACAGGGGGAAGAGGGGATTGCACTGGCTGCAGGATGTTTCACACTGTGACCAGTATCATAATTTTTTTAGATCAGATTATAGGAAGTTAACGTTTTAATATAGGAAAACAACCAACAAGGCATCCAATTATCAGTAAATGTGCAAACCCCTGCACCCAACTACGTGGTGGAAGAAAAATAATAGCCCTTACAATAAATACCTAACCAGCTGCCACTCAAAAGTGATATCTTACACTTTAAATGGTAAATAGTCAATTTATAGGGGGTGCTAGTATATTAGTACCCTACCCAATCCTGCACCCTGTATTCTAAACAATACTACACAATAACCAGAGATTATGAGCATAAACCGTATGTGATTAATAAATAAAACTACTAAACACAGTGTCCATAATTTAAAGTGTCCATAACAAAAAAATTCTTCAATATGTGCCAATATCTCTTCCACCGTACTGTGCTATTTCACACCCAATGTGCTCATGTGAATGGATCACTTATTGGAAAATGAGGACCTTTTAAATGTCAGATTTTGGCACGTATTGAAGAATTTTATTATTATGAACAGTTTAAACTATGGACACTGTGTTTAGTAGTTTTATTTATTAATCACATATGGTTTATTCTCATAATCTCTGGTTATTGTGCAATATTGTTTAGAATACAGGGTGCAGGATTGGGTAGGGTACCAATATCACATACTAGCGCCCCGTATAATTTTACTATCCAATTACCAGCACAGGCGGCCTAGGTATTAGACCATATATGAGGCACACCAGCAGGCCTGTGTTTTAGACACTTATCATTTTGAGGCTTTTTTTTTAGATTATATGGTGTTTTATTGTAATTACAACAATCAAATAGATTTTACTATAGAGATAAAGTTTCTTTATTTGTCTGCTCCTTATGCAGGTTCCACCAACATTAGGTGACTTTGCAACACAAGCATTTTGAGGCGTTTTTAAGAACATCTCATAGATAGATAAAAAAAAAAGACTTTTTAGTTTTTTTGCAATTACAGTGCCTTTCCTGGAAACAATTATATTCTCAGTATTGAAGATAAAAAAGCAACTAGTATAAGTAACAGTAGGTGGCGATAGCGCTCCAGCTGCTTGCCTGAAAAGAGCCTTGAGATTCTCCGGCAGTTCTGTGCGGCCAGCATAGCCAGGATTCATCGTGATAAATATTCCCACTGATGGCTTCAATGTGATGTTTTCTCCGAGGAATAGAAATCTGTCAGGTGGAGAGGGACAAGCCATGAAATGCGTTCCTGGCAAAAGATTACATTTTGATTTGATGTAAGTTATCATTTCTAGATAGAAGCGCGACTTGCCTCTTTTTCTTGTTGCGAATGGCATCTTGAATACTTTTCACTTGTACGGCAACCACTGACAGAACTTCCACTGCAATTCTGTTAAATTCATCAAAGCATCCCCAGGCTCCTGTCTGCGCCAGACCTTTATAAATATTTCCTACAGACTACAAGACAAATTACGATGAGGCCACACTGTGAGAAGGAATGTTTTAGGAAGCGCAGATTGTGAATTTGCCATTTCACTTACTTTATAATCCATCTGTTCAGAGCAGTTGAATACATATACCATCACCCCAAGCGCCCGCCCTAAGTCTTTCGTGGTTTCGGTTTTGCCTGTTCCAGCTGGGCCTGCAGGAGCGCCACTCATGGTCAGGTGGAGGGACTGGGTCAGAGTTATGTAACACCTAAGAAGAAGCAAGTAAACCAAAAATTGGAGACTGTGTCAGAAACTCATACATAAGAGATCTCAGTTTATAGCAGGCAGCAAAATAGTTCTCAGACATCAGATATGGTTACAAATTACATTTCCATTTAGTTTTGAGCCATGGAATATCAATTAGATGATTTATGAAAAAATGGCCTCACCTGTTATAACTAGATTGTAGAACATATTTGAAATCCTTAAAACCAACTCTGCTATATAAAAATATTGTTTAAAATATTCACCTACCAGCTTTAAAAATAAAAAATGCAGCTATAGCTACAATACTCATTTCCTCTCCAAGGCTATGCCCTGCAGACTCACCAACTCTGCAATTCAGTGCCAGTCCTATGAAGGGCTTGTTCACCCTTTGTCCATTGAGTTGCACGGTTCTGAACACCACCACTCATGTAAGATGTGAACAGTGCACATAGAAATCAATTGTTTTCTATGTGTTCTGTTCACATTATACAGTACATGTGCAGTGTTGTGTTAAAACAACAGACATGATGTGAAAAAGTCCTAAAGGTTGAAAACTGTAGGTTGTATGATGAAAAAGTTATTGAATAAGATGACATGTTTTCCAAGCATATTCTAAACTTAGGCTGGCCAGACACTATACAATCTTGTACAAACTCTATTAACTACTATGTAATGCAAGTGCCTGCCTGACTGCATACAGGTTGATTGAATAGATTAGGTAGGTCCTCATAATACATAATAATGATACATCTGAAGTCGATTGTACAAAGATTGTATGGTCAGATTGGTATGTGCATGGTGATCCAAAGTCACACATATTACACGCTTTCTATTTTTATTATTATTTTTTTTTTTTTCAGTATCTCAATTTTGTACCATTCAACCTAAACCTAAAAAAAGTGTACAATTATACTGTAATGTGTGTTTTGTGACCATAAAAAAACACAATAAACTTTTTGTTATGCTCAGCAGTCCACACTGCATGAAATATCCAACAATAGCTCAAAATACTGGATGGTAAGAAAAGAAGTTCATGCTGAAATTACAATGCTTTTTTTGCCCATCCTGCAAATACTCCCTTTTCACATATAGTGTGGTGACCTGCGTTTTACCGCACTGAAAGAATGTCGGTCACTGCTAGGACACACAGAAAACAATAATTTTCTATGTGTCCTATTCACAATGCAACATACCCCTGAGGTGTGGTGCAGTGAGGTGCAGTGACACATGCTGCATTTTATCGCAGCACACTGGACAGGATCGCATGTCACTGTATAGCAGCACACCGCGCTGCTGTACAGTGCATGAATGAAGTGTCGTGATAACAAAAGATTAAAACTCCTCAAGGTCCAATTGTGTACCGATACCAAAAATGATGAAAAATATGGATTTGTGGAAAAAAATAGGAGGAGTCACCGGAAATATATTGAATACAAACTCCAAATAAGAACTCCTAGTTTGAACTACTACTCCTATGCTGCTGTACAGTGACCTGAATGAAGTGTCACTTTTGTGCATTTAGGATACAATTAGTAAAAAAAAAAGGGGGGGGGGCTGTGTGATGGCCTAAAGCTTGCATCACGCTGCCCCCTACCGCCAGCTTGCTGCAGCTGGAATGGGCAGCTGCCACATGCTAAAATGCTGCAGTTTAGTGTGCAAGAGCTGTCGATTGCTGAGTGACCGGGCCTTTAAATGTACATCTGAAGGAAAAAACTAATATTTTTTTTCACTTTTGGGTATAGTGAGGAAAGTTAAGCCAGCTACAGGTGCCCTCAGTTTGAAGATGTTCTTTTCTTTCTTTTGCATCTCTATTTCAAGAAGTGAAGTTTTAGAAGTACCGTATATACTCGAGTATAAGCCGAGTTTTTCAGCACATTTTTTGCTGAAAATGCCCCCCTCAGCTTATACTCGAGTCAAGCACTTTTCTGCAGCAGAGAATGACATTTTTTCCGACCGACTTTGGGGTCCCGTATCTCGGGGTCACTTGGTGCTAGGAACCCCAAACGTGGTGTGCAAGATGGGGTTCCTAGCACCAGGTGGCCCAGAGATATTTCGGAAAATGTCATTCTCTGCTGCAGAAAAGTGCTTGACATTTTTCGAACCGAATTTGGGGCCCCGTATCTTGGGGCAACTTGGTGCTAGGAACCCCATCTGGATATCATGTAGTGCTAGTTCCACTGGGTTTTCACACCAAATTTGGGGTTCCTAGCACCAAGTGGCCCCGAGATACGGGGCCCCAAAGTCAGTCAATTGTGTCCATCTGCAGCAATGTCATTTTGGGTCCAGAGACCCCAAGTTTGGCTGCAGCTAGGGGGCATCTAGGAACCCTTAACTACCAAGTTTGAAGTTCGGGGGACCTATGGCTGCAAATGGGCACATTGAGGCATGCAAATGGGTACAGTGAGGCTGCAAATGGGCATTGTTGACCCTCATTTCCACTTACAGTAGCTGCGCATTTTTCACCCTAGGCTTATACTCGAGTCAATACGTTTTCCTAGTTTTTTGTGGTAAAATTAGGTGCCTTGGCTTATATTCAAGTCGGCTTATACTCGAGTATATACGGTAGTTTTGAACTAATATAAAAAATAAAAACTGTTTGGGATTTAGATGCGCTGAAATGCTGATATTTTCATGTATGCAGCATAGTGCATTATTAGGAAGCTGTCAGACTATTCTTTTGCCTACCCTGCACCTGTTCACTTAAATAGAAAATACTGTATGAGATTAGCAAAGAAGCATGTTGTTAGAATTGGACATCTGATATACTGTCCAACAATGCTATCCTTTGCATGTGCCTACCTTCCCTGCCAGGCCAGGATATAGCACGATATAGTAGTGAGAACAGTTTATTCAAACAGTAATCCAATGCCAGCAACCAAAAATTTACCTTTTTTTGTCTGGCTACAGCAATTTGATATCTGGGAGGCAGCTATGAATGATTGCATTCTGCTAATCATTATTGCGATTTGCTTTGATTTATTGAATAAGCGCAGCTTTGAATACTAGGGCTACCTTTCATTTCCAGTTCAATACAGTAACTCACCTGTCAGTAAGAGGTGTAATGACCAGCCTGGGTGTATTTCCTAAGTACTCATATGAATACTGGAACTGAGCATCACATATGTTGGCAAAGCAGTGCTTCAGTTTGTCATCCCAGCGATGCCTCAGCTGAGACAACCAAGCAAAATCTTGAACGTTGTTTACCTGGGAGGAAAAGAAGTTGCAATTACTACCAGATGCCATCACTACAAAAGAGCTACAATGCCAACAAAACTGCCATCTTCAGTGATAACCAACATAGAAATTAAACTTTGTAGGAAAGCGAACCTGCATTCTACTTACAGTCACAGGCGTCATACATAATCCAGATGAACCTGTATTTGTGATCTAGATGTCCTAAAATTGGTAGGGACTTTCAAACCTATGTGCATGCAGTTGATAAGATTTCCATGGTACAGACATTTAAATAGGGACAAAGACACTCAATACATGTGCTATTTACCAGACCTTACCAGCCAATCTGAGTGACAGCTCAGGTCTTGTACCCCTCTACACAGTACTGCATGGTATGCGTTGTAGAAGCTGTCAGTGAGGGCAGTGGTGCCAAGTAATGCATCTGAGTGACACCTTTGATGGTGGATGGGCCTGAGCAAGACTGAGCTTGTTGTTTGGCATATTAGGCTCCATACCTGGGGTTAGAGGCAACATTTTTCCAGATTCTTGTTTAACAAAAATAAAAGAGTGGAAGATGAACTACCTCCCTTCTTACATTTTTTCAACCGGTTTGGTTTTTATAGAACATAATTCAAGCCCACAGACAAGATCCCTAGGTTGACTCATCCCTATTGTCCTTTTTTGTCCTTTCTACCCCTCTCCTTCTTCCTCTTAGATACCTGCCCATATTTTCTATTGATCTATACATTCTGTAACTATAAATGGTGCCATGATACACAACATTTTTTTGTTTTCAATATCTGTGACTGCTAAAATGGCAACCGAGTGCTGGCATGTTTAAATTTTGTAAGACTTGTAATCTACATGAAAACATGTATAAGTTGAATAAAAAAGGAGGGGGCTGAATCATTTTTTTTGTTTTATTTAGGGAAGCCTTCAACATCCCTCTCACCCTTTACAAAAAGGATTTTTCCCATTGTCATCACTGTCATTTTTGGAAGCTGATGTATGCATGGCAAAAGCTACAGAAATACGAGGTCTGTCCAAAAAAAGGCCACCCAATGTTAATATAACAAGATTGGTTTGTGCGACATCGATGTAACTTGGCAGCCAAGAAGAGTGGACTGGAATGCACATGCATGAACAATGGCGACTTCACTATACTAGTCAGTGGGGGTGCTAGACGCTGTTGGGTGAGCATGTGTACTTTGTGGCCATCACATTCAAAATGACCAAGCCACTAGAGCAATGAATTTGGATTATGTACGATGTTTCTTGCATCCTCTTCAATAAATGTCTCTTTTTCGTAATAGATGGCTGGATACTTTCTGGACAGACCTCATATGTCAGAAGCTATTTTTAGGTTTATTTTATTCCTAAATGTTTCCTTTAAATTCATATTGACAAATCTATTCCCAGATTAACAGTATAAAAATGATTAAGTAGAAAAATGTAGATTCCAGAATATCTAATAACCCACCCTTCATTTATTTTGCTTAAAACCTGCATTTAACAGTTCCAGCAGAACATAAACAAGACACAGGAAAGAATTAATAGTTTACCTTATTCAAAATTAGCTTAGCAACCACATCTCTGGCATGCACATCGATGGTACATATGGTCATGATCTTCTGTCTGTCCCCAGCTGAGAGTTCTCCAACTAACATGTTGATCAGTGCATTCAACTGGCTAATCTGTAAGACAAGAGTGTATATGGAAACACTATATACAATGCATTGTATTATGACATCATAACGGAACTGTCCATGGTCTGAACAAATAAAAAGTGGCGTGGACAGGACTTAGCTATACTAGGTGATCATAGTTGTAGCAGTAGTGTTAAAGACTAGGTTTTAGTATAGGTTACAAAATATACTAAGGAGTCTTTTTAATCTGAATTCTAGGTATGTTTTTTTTTTCTGCATAGTTACACTTGTCTAGTTTGGACCAATGTAAGCATGCATATGCCATTCCTGTGGGATCCTTGTTGGAGCACAAAAATCACTGTAGCAGTCACCGTTATTACAGTAAAATATCGCAGGATCTCAGATACCCTCATCAAACAATTGATCCTACCTCAATGAAAAAAAACTGTTTGAATACCCAGCTTTACATTGGTCCAAGCTGTACCAATGTAACTATGGAAAACAGCCATACCTGGAACTCAACTTTAAAACTAAACTCCATGCAAACATCTAAGACAGAGTTGAAAAGCATATATGAGAGCTGGTTTTCTTGCCAAATGATTTGCATTTCTGTCTATCCATTTCTGAGTTTTGCACAGCCCCCACATACAGCACAGCCAGGTGGATGACAACACTTATGCCCCGTACACACGATCGGACTTTCCGACAACAAAACTGTGTAATTTTGTTCGAAGGTTGTTGACTCCTACTTGTCTTGCATACACACGGTCACACAAATGTTGGCCAACAATTATGAACGTAGTGACGTACAAGACGTACGGCAAGCCGATAAAAAGGAAGTTCAATAGTCATGTGCCACCCTTTGGGCTCCTTCTGCTAATGTTGTGTTTGATGAACATTGATTCCGATCATGCATGTTTGTACTTTGGACTTTTGTCTGACAGACTTGTGTACACACGATCGGAAAGTCCGACAACACACATTTATTGGTGGAAAATTTGAGAACATGCTAGCCAACATTTGTTGGTGGAAAGTCCGACAACAAATGTCCGATGGAGCATACACACGGTCAGACTTTCCACCAACAAGCTCACATCCAACATTTGTTGTCGGAAAATCTGATCGTGTGTACGGGGCATTACAGTTAGGGCCCGCTCTGTGCGTGTTTCCCACACTGCTTTCAAATGCACTGCAGTTATGATCTGCAGTTATGATCTGCAGTAAGTGTCAATGTTAAGTTCACAATATCCCAGATGCAGGTTGCAAACGCAGTGTGTTTTATAAAATAGCGCATGCACTACTTTTGCTGTGGTCCAGTGCGATTCAACCCATTCAAAATGAATGGGCTCAACTCACACTGCACTGCACCGCATAAGAACTACACAGGAATGCGTAGTGCATTACTGCTGTGAACTGGCCCTTAGGGAATACACTGGCTTCTTCTCTCCACCTCCAGCCTGCTAACAAGGCAGTGAAAAAGTAGTAACAGAATAAGAAGGTCAGATCGCTGCTCACTCTTTACAGAGTATTTTCTGAGTCAAAGCAGTGGATTCTCTGCAGCTTTTTATGAGACCTTGTAATCTTTGCCAAGGATTTAAGTAGCATTAGAGAGCTCAGTGACTCTCGGCGCAGCAATATTTTTAATGGCAAAGGTACTTTTCTACTCAAAATAATATTATTTGGTAATATTGGTATATAAGCTTCTAATTTCAAAGAAGTGTGAATTTAACTTGGCAGAAACAATGTCACTTACTCCAGTGCTGTGGCTCCTACCAGCCCAACCCCACTAACAAAGTAGCTTTACACATTCCCAGACTTTCACCATATCCCAGCTCCATCAAAGCTCAATTGCGCTAAGGGAGCAAGAGTTCTGAGTATAGGGGAGCATGTAACATCTCCATGCAAAAATGCTCTGACTCAAGAGGCAAATTGACAGGACCCAACACTACAGTGATGTCATCCACCTAGGTAAGCTCCCATACCACCTGACACAGGGGAGTCATTACGTGATGCCCCTCTTTGCAGCATTTGATTCCAGGGCAGGGGCAGAGCCTTGACACCCTGGGCACACAACAAGTGGTTTATATGATGATGGACTTCTTTCATCACAAAATACATGCATCATTGGATTAGTGACCATTAGTAAAACTGGAATTAAAAACAAGCCAAAAAATGAAGACAGACAAAACTAGAATTGGGCTTTAAAGTAAACCAACACTAAACTATTTCGTTCTTAAAGGGGAGCTTAATTCCTCACAGCAATATTTTCTCTTTTTGGTCTTGCCCCCTCCTCCCTCTTACAAAAATGTGAGAAAAAAAAACTCCTTATAATATGTACCTTTTTGTATTTTCTTTTTTGTGCTGCAAGACAGCACTTCCTGCTTTTCTGCCCAGGCCAGGCCCTGCTTCCTCATGGAATTCCTATAACAGCTAATCCAGGAGGCACTGTGCTGTGCATCTTGCCACCAGCAACTAGACCATATAGCAGAAACTGGCAACATTTGTGCACCTTTAACAGTCGTGAATGCGAGGATGCGTTGCTGATCTCTCTGGCAGTGTGGAAGAGGTATGGGGGGAGGGGACTGATAGGGTGGTGAAGTTCCACTTTAAGCTGTGTCTCATGCAATTGAACTATACACCACATATATTTTTAGATTATCCATCTTTACAGTAAATGCCTTAAATGTATACACTAGACCTGACTATTTTTAATGTTTTTTACATTTTCTGGACTGTCACCTTTGACATTACAGCTACAGGAGCATAAAGTCCCATGGTAGAATAAGAAACAATACATACCTGCTTTTTATTGTAATCCTTAAGTGCACTTTCATAGCCCTCTTCTAGTCTATCAAAAGCAATTCCTACATCAATGGTCCACCAGATCTGGGAGCTAGTGAGTGCCACCTGAGCTGGATAGTCAAATATCCACTGATCTCTGGGCTTCTCCTCATACCCCGCCACAGCTTCTGTGATATGGTGGCGCACAGTTTCACACATTGTATCCTCTATATTCTTTAGCCAGTGTTCCACCTGTGGTATCCAAAAGGCAGGGTTATAGCATATCCATTACAAGCATGAGTACTGTTTAGCCAGGTAGATTACAATAATCATAATTTAAGAGCTCTGGATGTGTGCACAAATGCACCCAAAGTGTGAAATCACAGCAGTGCATAAAATACTCCAATACTCCAAGACTAGTGTTTGTAGGACTTGGAGTGTGGCCACATGCACACTTGATGTTTTTTCTGCTGCATCTAGGGGGTGTTTTTTTTTTTTAGTAGTGCAGGGATAAACATAAAAACGTGTTGCGCTATCCAGAAAAAGTACTAGTGCATCAATACTACAATCAAATGAAAACAAAGTGTTTAAACATATGAATTCATGCAAGATAAATAAATTCATAACCATCCAAAGAAATTTATATATAAAAAGTACACGGTGCAAAATAGTCCACCAATATATGCTCAGTGCAAAGCAGTCCATATGCATGACGGCCAAATCCAAAGATGCTGCGTTTATATACATCACTTCACACCCGGGTGCGCACCCCACTCACAAGCCACTTACCGACAGGTAAGACCCTAAAGATGGAGGTCTGGCCACACTCATAGGGAGAATTCCCACTGGGATGGATGGATGGCACAGTCCTGGGCTCAGGAATGGTACTCCTGTACCCCTAGATGAAGTTCTATTGAACAAAACGGGTCGAGTGGCGCTACAGCGGTGACATAATCACGCCCACCAGGGTGCTGACTGCTCTTATCTGGTTTACATGCTGTTTTTGACCTGCCTTTGTGAGTAGCTTTTTATTTTAATAAATGCTGGTATTTTATATTGCTACATTATGAACCCCTTCTTTGCATTTATCCATTCCTGAGCTTCAATTGTGGACTGCCTTGGATACTTTGGAAATCACCGTTCCTGAGCCCGGGTCTATGCCATCCATCCATCCATCCCAGTGCAGTTTCTCCCCAAGAGTGCAGCCAGACCTCCATCTTTGAGGTCTTACCTGTCGGTAAGCGGCTTGTGAGTGGAGTGCACACCCGGGTGTGAAGTGGTGTATATAAAACGCAGCATCTTTGGATTTGGGCATCCACCAGCTGGCTGGAGACCGGAAGGAAGCCGGAATCGGCTTTGATTGGGTCTCGGATCTAGTAACCCAAAAGCAATGTCAGGACAGAAGACTTACAGAGGACTTAAAGCCACCAAATTAAAAAAAATTACAGTATTCAAAACAGCCAAACTTGGCGTTTTGAATACTTTTAACTGCAAAGGAGGGATTTGGGGTTTTCTAGACCCCCATATCTCTCCATAAAGACCTGTCACTGCCTGTTACTGTCACAAGGGATGTATAAATTCCTTCTGACATCAATAAAAGTGATCAGAATTTTTTTTCAAAGGGACAGTGTAAAAATAAAAAAAATAAAAATAAAATAAATAAGAAAAAAAACGCGCCCTATCTATCTGTGCTCACGCGCAAAAGCAAACGCAAATGTAAACAGTGTTCAAACCACACATGTGAGGTATGGCCGCGATCGTTAGAGTGAGAGAAATAATATTAGCCGAAGACCTCCTCTTTAACTCTAGTAACTGGTAACCTGTAGAAATTTTGAAAACATCGCCTATGGAGATTTTTAAGTACCGAAGTTTGTCGCCATTCCATGAGTGTGCGCAATTTTAAAGGGTGACTTGTTAGGTATCCATTTACTCGGCGTAACGTCATCTTTCACATTATACAAAACAAATGGGCTAAGTTTACTGTGTTTTTTTTTTCTTTTTTTTTTTTTTTTTATATATATCATGAAAAAAAGTTTTTTACAAAAAATTGTGTTTGAAAGACCGCTGCGCAAATACTGCGTGACATAAAATATTCTCTAGGGTCTCTGCTAAAAATTATATATATATATATATATATATATATACAGTTTGTATATATATATATATATATATATAGAATAAATATATATATATACATACATACATACATACACACTCACACACACACACACACACACACACACATAATGTTTGGGGGTTTTAAGTAATTTTCTAGCAAACAATACAGAATTTAACTTGTAAGTAAATGTCAGAAAGAGGCTTAGGCAATAAAGGGTTAAACACTATTTGTTTTCATTTGATTGTAGTATTGATGAACTAGCACCTTAAGTGGTTAGTGCAACACATTTTTATGTTTATCAGTTGACCATATAGTCAGTGCAGCTATTATGGTTTTAGTTTTCAGTCACTGAAATCATTTTAGCGCAATCAATTTTATCTTTTGATAAATAGTGCAGTATTCCACAGCAAAAATCTGAACTTTTTTTTCTTATTGTTCTCATGACATTAAGCTTGACGCACCTAAAACATACCTAGACACATTACATGTGTTTACAAGCGTCAAGAGTTTTTTCTGCCAAAACTCTAATGTCAGGAGAAAAAGCAGTCTAGGAAAGTTAGCAAAACGTCCAGTGTGCACCTGGCCTAATACGCACTGTGGTGGTTGAAAATATAAGTACACAGAAGATACAAAGTTCATTCACTTTGTAGACTTTTGTCTATATTTTCTATCTGTAATTATTATTATATACTTTACAAATACACACGTTTCATATACTGTATAAATACATTCTGAGATATAAATTTTCAGCACATAAATTTTTTTTATAGAGAACTGAAGCTGAACACTGAACTACTATCCTGCAAATATATTTAAGGCCAATTTGTTTTTGTTTTGGACAAAGTAGAAGGGGTCAGATACTTTTTAAAGGTTATATTACTGTAGGTGTCCTAGGGAGATTCACCGTCTTATCTGCCCTGGTCACCATTGTCACAAAGTAAGAAGGTGAGGAAAAATCTGAAATTTTAGAGCTTTCACCAGAGCAAAAGCAAGGGGATAAAATCCAATGGGGCTATACCCGTTCCTGTGGCAACTTTTTAAGATGGAAATTCCTTGTTCAATAAAGAACGGGTTTGATTGAAAAAAAAAAAAGATGGAAATTCCACTCTCATTTCCTTTTACATCTCCAGTACGGAGTCCCCCCTCCAGTCCCCCCAACTGGGCCCAGGCAGCAGGAAACAACCTGATAGGGTGTTTAATTCTTAATTACTCTAGCTAAATCACAGACGAAAAATGTTGTCTTTACACTTTATAGTATACAGTATAGCCCAAACTCTTTTGTTGTAGGTTTTGATACAGTAGTGAAGGTTTACAGTCCAGTTTATATGTTTGCTGTCTGCGTTCCATCGGGAAGATTTCCCTTCATATCCCGCCCTCGACGGTTGAGAGGGACTGAAATAGGTGTTTCCAGTGACATACCCTTTGCTCTTGTTCTGGTGGCATTTGTGACATTTTATATTTCCTGTCACTTCTTGTCTTGATTAAAAAAGTAAATCAGGACACAGAGCAGATGAATGTCCCCAGCAAGGACAAAAAAAAAAAAAAAAAATCATGAAAGGGGTTCTAATCCTTTATCAACAACTTGGTTATACATAAACTTTAAATCATTTTGACTACAGTGTATATTTAGAAAAACAGAAAATTGAAAATGACTTTTTTGTAGTATTTTAGCTTTAGATATGTTCCCCGTCTTTTTTTTTTCTAGATCAGACAAAGACAAAGATTTAATATAACAATGACCTGTCCAGTGCAATGGCAGTTTGTGCTGAAAGGAACAAACTCCTTTTCTTTGCTGTACATTCCTGTTGCCTCATATTCAGCGCTCTCGAGGAATTGTAGGTCAGCAATATTGTCAAACAGTTTTGCTAAATGACGAGTCACCTGAAATAAATAAGAAAATCAAAGAACATAAAAACAAGCTTTTATCTCCTGGTTTGGGAGAAAAAAAAAAAAAACACAACTATTGTATATTACCAGTGCAAAAAAAATCTGCTGGTGTAACAAGAACAAATATTATCTGCTGTGATCTTTTTCCATATGCAGCTACAACACTGTTTGCTTTTTTTGGGGGGTTTTCTTTGTATCATTGAATCTCTTCCTAGGCATCACTACTTTTATTAGCACTATGAATCCATATTATATTAGTTAAAGTCGATAAGCGTTGTTTTCCTTCATTTAAAGGCACATCAAAAGCAGGTTAGAAAAATCCAATTGGTTTCAACTGAGCAGTACACTTTGTCAGATCAGAGGCTGTGTTTGACCCTATTTGCATTGTGCTGCGTTATTGTGACTGCAACATGTCCTATTAGGCCTGGTTAACACCTATGCAGGTTGCAGTTTGCATATTGCAGGTGCATTTTGCGTTTTTCAGTACATGCTTTTCATCCATTGAAGTCTATGGAACCAAAAACCAGTAAAAAGTCCCTGGCCCTTTCCATAAAATGCACAGACATCCATAGGAAACAAAGTTAAATGGACTGTAGTGTTTTCTGCAAAACTGAAAACGCACCAAAAAATGCATAGGTGTGAACCAGGCCTTAAGGTGCATTTGAACTGCTGGCAAAGCAGTTCAAAGACAACCTGTTCATATTAAATGTCGGTATGAGCCCTATTGTATGTTACCAATTAATCCTGTGCACACTGCAGTATATTGACATATATCAAGCTAATGCTTTATAAGAAAACAATAATGGTCCCATATCCTTAAATATTTTTTTTAGCTTGTGCAAGTGATTCCCTCTTTGAAAAAGTCTTACACTTCATGTAAAATACTATTTACATGTACATCAGTTCCATAATTAAATATGCACATTAAAAAAGGTACATCCTGTTTAAAAACAAATCTTACAGGGAGCACAGTGTACCTGGTCAAGACAACAGTTTTTTTATCCTTTTCTAGTGCTTCTGTACCCCACTAGCTCTTGTCAGCAATTTGGTTATCTGGAAACTACTTTTCTTTACTGGTCTGCGCTGCAGGAGGGTTATTTCCAAATACACCCTCTGTTCCTCCTTGCTGCCCATACAATTCAGAAAAGAATGCTGAAAAAATTAGAATACTATACTAATATGTTTCTCCCAGCCACCACTGATCTCAAACTCAGTGGAGCTTAAGGTTTAAATCTGTATATGGCTTGACTGAGTTTCACCATATTAAAAAGAGGCAAACCGCAGCAGACAGCTTTCTCCAAGATGGCGCTGTGCCATAACCACAAAGACCTACTAAAAAGATACACAAGGATGCAACTTGTAAGTTAGAGCAATTTGCATGTATCCCTGCTAAAAAGACAAGTCCAAAAGCCTGCACCACACTGGACTCAACGCCTATGAGTGCTTCCAATCCTGAGGACATGCCACCATTGCTGACACAAGTACATACTGGAGGTCTACCCAAATCCCTGTTGTTGGAGATAAAGCCCGTGCCAAACCTGGGGCAACTAGCCAATTGAAGACACTCCAGGAATGCCAAGATAAACCCTGAAAGGTGTCCTTACAGCTGTGAACTCATGTAACCTTTTGCTGGCAGGGCTCACAGATCAGCTTAGAGTATTAAAGAGGAAATTACACTTGTGAGGCAAGATATGCAAAAGATAAGGAAACCATCTCTGCATTTGAGGGCTGCAGAAGTGCCATTATAGATGATGAGATTACACCAGTTAGGTGAGATCCACAGCTTGCTCAGGTAAAATGCTCTGCCCGTATTTAAAGGGTAGAAGATAAGGAAAACAGTTTGTGCAGAAAGAAGGTATGCATTATAGGCCTGCCTAATGCGTGGGAGGCAAAAATCTGAGTATGGTTGTTAAACATGTCTGACAAAGACAGTTTTGTGTCCTTATTTGCGATGGTCAATGGGGCCCAGAGTGGTGAGTGGTGAGGGGCCCAGAGTGCCAGCCAGAGCACTACTACTGGGGCAACCCGCCATGTTTATTCTTACTAAAATGATTTCACTACAGGGGCAGAGACCTTCTCCTGTCTAAAGGAAGGTCTTAGGGCACCTTGGAGATAAATAGATCCCAAATCTCAACTTTCTGCTGAGGTATGTCAGTGCACAAAATATTCTGATATCACACAACACCTTTGGTTCCTTAAAGTTCCATACGCAATGTTAAAATATAAAAATAATAATAGTAATAATAATAAGTAATTAGAGTTTGTCCCTACTGCTTACAAGTTGTATATGCCTATTAGTTCCATGCAGGCCTTTTTCTAATATTAGGGACATTTTCTCTGTTCTGACACTGCAGCCATCAACATCAGCATGCAGAATACCCCCCTCCCTGATTGTGAGTTCATGTAGGAGATGGGTACATTGCGTGCATTGCTATCTAAAAACTGCAGCTGACAGCATTTTCTTGGTGGGTTCCATAGTGATAAGATGAGAAATGTATATTGGCTGAATTCTTTCCTTAAGCAGACTAGAGCCAGGGTACATCGATGAAGGTTTGTGGATGTGCCGACATTCCAAAACGATAAAAGGTTGGATAGTGAGACCTTTTTTATTTTAATTAGAAAAACCGACTTTATTGGAAAAGCGTACCTGGGACAAATATTTAAGGCGGAAAATAATGTATAAACAATAAACAACTTAAGGACATATACAGAGTATACAATCCACTCAAGGGATCTCCATAGAATACATGGTACAGCTCATAGTTTGTCCAATGGTGTGTATATACAGTAGAAATCACAAATGATGGGAGCAGGAGCAGAATATATGAGAGTACTTAATCATTGGGTATAGAGAACGTAGAAAGCCACATTTAATTAACTACAGGTTTCACCGTCAGTTAACCATCTGTCCCAAATCTTGTTGTAATTAAATGGACAGCCTCTATGTATATAGATTAGTTCCTTGTATGGAAGAGTGTCATTGATCTCTGATCTCTTTTTTTCCAGCATTAGATTGTGGGAGGTATCCCTTGCATCCAATTTCTAGCTATGGTTTTCCTAGCCATAAAGATTTCACGTAAGAATGTGGCAAGAAATTTGTCTATGTCTAGGGCTAGGTCCAGTAGTAGACCAAGTAGGCATAGCTTGGGGTCTAAAGTAATTGGAGAACCCATTACATCATGTAGAAAATTAATCACCTGAAGCCAAAAGGTTTGAATAATCGGGCAGTCCCATATCAAATGATAAAAGGATTCGGGTGTTGAAGCACACATCAGACAGAGTGGGCTACGGGTGGGTTGATATAGAGTGAGTCTCTGGGGTGTTGTATACGCTTGAGGTAAGATAAAAAGTTGTGTTAATCTATCTAAAATTTTAGAGGAGACTGTTTTAGTACTGTCTAAGATTTCTTCCCAATCAGTATCCTCCATAGCTCCAACATCAGGTTCTCATCTGGTTTTGGCCCTATTTATTCAGGGAAGCCTATCCCACAAACACCTAGCAACAATTGTCCCCGAGCCACCCCCATCAAATCATTCTCTGCAGCGATTACCTTTTGTACCACCACCCCCTCCCTTTAGAATGTAAGCTCTACCAGCAGGGCCCTCCTGTACCTTTTGCCTTTTGTATTGAACTGTACTGTAATTGTGTTGTCCCCCCTATACATTGTAAAGCGCTGCTTAAACTGTTGGCGCTATATAAATCGTGTATAATAATAATAATAATAATAATAATAATATAATAATAATAATGGTAGGAAGGTGAATAGTAGAATAGAGGGTAGATATTAATTTCAGGGCTCAAGTCCTGCAGGAACGCATGGGAACGGAGTTCCTGTACTTTTTCCACAACAGGAACTTAGTTCCCGTTAGCAGCCGTGTCCCGCAAGACTTTGAAGTATGCGAGCTGTGTGGCAGGTGCTACACCAGCAGCTGCCGACACAGCTCGCAATAGTAAGTGCACACCTGACCATTCAGGAATTGCCAGTAGGGGGCCCCATGACAGCTTCCGCTTCGATCTACCTGTCAATCACAGCTAGCTGACAGGTAGATCAGGTCCCTGCGGCTAAGAGATTGTATTTAGTCAGACCTCTCGTGATGCGCTCCTTCCCGCCGACCCCTCCTGATTTTCTGTCTCCTCGTCCCCCCCCCCAGTCTCCTGCATACTTTCCCTGTGTGTCCCGCTGAATCCCCCCCTCCTCTATCTTCAGTGCCATATGATGAAAGAACCCAGAGGAGGAGCACAGCTATTCTGCTCACAGGACATGCAGGGAGAGAGGTGAGCTGAGGGAGGGACATCAGTTTGGGGTGGTAAGCTGAGCACAATACCTGGCAAAGTTTAATGCCAGGAGGGAAGTTTATGTGGAAATATGTGAAGGGTTGGAATAGCAGCGAGTGTGTGTTGGAGCCCTGCAGAGTTTGCAGCCCCCCGAGCTAACATATATCTCCTAAGCAGGAACACATCACTATCTCGCCAAGCATTCTGTCCAGAAAATGTGCAGTTCATTTATGACCTTTCCGTTTAACCCTGTGTTATCCAAAGTCTGTTCAATGAAAAGTGTAAACTCACCACATAAACACTCTATATACAAAATAAAATTCCCCAATAAAGATCAGAACATGATGTTCACATTTGCATGGAAGCACAATTGAATGAATGCTGATTATTCAGAGAATTACCATATTTATTGAGGATTGTTTTTTTTTTTGTAAGCTTCATACACACAATACGAAATTTGGATGAAAAATACCACTTTTGTGCATATGAGCGTATCATTTTTTTTTTTTGGTGGGCGAGTGGATCTTGGGTGGGAGTTCCCTCACTTTTTTCCCCAGGACTTGACCTGATTAATTTGGTGTGTTCTTGCCCCAGAATGACATCTAACACGGGGAGGGGAGTCAAGGAGATATTTGTGGTATTAAACTGGGTTCGTAAAGCATGTCGAAGCTGTAAATATCTGAATAGTAAGTGGTTAGGGAGGGAGAATTTGTCCTTAAGTGCTTGAAAGGTCTTAGGTCCATGTGTAGTCATGACTTGGTTTAGATATATTATGCCTTTAGCAGCCTATACAATATGATCTGGAATGGTCAGTAGTTCAGGTAAGTGGTTATTGAACCATAGAGGAGTATGGGAGTGAATAGGTTGGGCATTGAGTTTGCGCAAGGTAAGCTCCCAAACACGTTGGTGATGTGCTAGCATACCCTTTATGTGACGAAGGGGCCCATAATGCAACTTGCCACGGAGAATAGTCTGGAGGGGAGTATAATAGTGAGACCTTTTTACATTTTGGACAGATTGGGGAAGATTTGGAACGACTGTTAAATGTTTAATTCCAGTGTCTATGATGGAAAGATTTACCCTTACTGTGTTACCAAGAAAGAAAGCTCTCAGCAATGGAGACACACACAGCAATTAAAACACTTTAATAAGTAAGGGAGGTAGGCAGCAGAATTATAATTATGAGTACTTGGATTGGGCATAAAAGATCCTTCAAGGACCAGTAGAAGCACTAAAAAACAAGATAAACAAATAGTGTGTATGATGGAAATGGGTTTGCTTGCCCTTAAAATGTCAGATTTAGCAGAATGTACAGTGGAGCAATTTCAAGCCAATAGCCTAAAAATAATACAAGTGAAAATCCTGTCCACTCTCGCTTCCTGCGGTTTTAACCTTGATCTCTGAACAGCTGGAGAACAGATATTTCTCAAAGCAACAAATTCTCTCTGGATGGATGGCCATTGTCTGTTTATGAGCAGCACAGTGTAAATCTTCTGCATAATTATCACACTGAAACGATGAAGAATAAATGGGTCTTTAGCTGTCACACAAGTTGGCGGATGATCGCTGGGAGGGAGGATATCAAAATGACAGTTTAAAAAAAAAAAGAAAATCTCATTACCATCGCAAACAGTGAGGTCACTGACACGATGAAAAACAACACTGCTCGTTTAGTGCTACTTATTGCTAGATAAGGCATGACCCATCTACAATTGCTAAGTTCAGTTTCATGTCGGCCATGCAGATCATATGCTACTCAGGGATAGAGGTGAGTTACTCAGAAACACCATTATTGTTGCATATGCTGCTCAGGGATAGAGGTGGGTTACTCTGAACCACTATTATTGAACAGAAAGATAGTCGTCATGAATCCATAACTGAACAATAAAAAACAAGCTTATTAAAAGCCTGTTGTAACATAAAAAAAGGAACTGCCACAGAGAATCTTCTGAAAATGCTAGTCCTCTTATGTGGACCACGGACTTCAGTTTTTTCTAAATCATTTCCCAGTTCCAAGTAGATAAAGGTGTTGTGATGTGGTAGTAGCACATAGACATAGCTCCCAACTGTCCCAATTTCTGCAGGACTGTGCTGGGATTTGAACCAACCTACCCCCTACCCCATGTCCTAGGACTCATACAGGAGAGCAGGGAAAATCTATCTCCATTTCCTTTCTGTTCATGGAATCTGAGGTTTTTTAGAGGGATGCTGATCTCGGATTAAAGGGAGGGGGGCTTATCTAGTGTCTGAAGGGGGGTGATCTAGGGCAGCTATTTACCAACCAGGGTTCCATGGAACCCTAGCATTCCTCCAGTGTTTGCTAGGGGGTACTTGAGTTGTGGCTGATTGACCTCCCATTTGATGATGCCTGGATAGTTTTGGGTCCAATGCCACTTGGCAGAGCCAGCAGCATGTAGCCAATGATGTTTTTAGCTGTCTGCAAGAGTGGCACTGTGTCCACCAGTTTAAGGGGGCATTCTTAAATTCTATCAGGGGCTCCCTGAGGCCTAAAACATTTCTAGGGTTACTCTGAAGTAAAAAAGGTTGAGAAAGTCTCATATAGTATCTGAATGTTAAGGAGGTAATGACCTGGGGTCTGAATGCTAAGGGGGGCTGATCTGGGGTCTGAATGTTGAGGGGGGCTGATCTAGGGACAAAAAAAAAAAAAAAAAAAAAACAAAGATTGGACTGCAGAGGGGAGAGATGTAGGATAGGGATATATTTTTAGGGTTGAGAATAGGAGGATGTAGGAGAGAAAATTGCAGATGGGTTTGAGATGGGACTGGATAAGGTGGGTGGGGTGGTGCGATTAAGCAAAGGAGGTTATTTACTTGTAGTAAGAGATTTAAATGTGGGACGCTGGGGAAAAGAAGTGTCATTTCTATTATATGCATAGTCTATCACCTCTTCAATCCATCATGAATGGTGCTGCCAGACTCATCCACCTTACCAATCGCTCTGTCTCTGCTACCCCTCTCTGTCAATCCCTCCACTGGCTTCCGCTCGGCCAAATAATTAAATTCAAAATACTAACAACTACATACAAAGCCATCCACAATTTAGCCCCCAGCTACATCACTAGCCTATTCTCTAAATACAAACCTTCTCATTCTCTTTGTTCCTCTCAAGACCTCCTGCTCTCTAGCTCCCTTGTCACCTCTTCCCATGCTCGCCTCCAGGACTTTTTCAATGTCTCTCCAATCCTATGGAATGCCCTACCCCAATCTGTCCGCTTATGTCCTACTCTATTATATTTTAGACGATCCCTGAAAACCCTTATCTTCAGAGAAGTCTACCCTACCCACACCTGTTTTTTTCATTTTCTCCATCAGCTCACCCCCCACATTTATTACCTTTTGTTTCCACTTGACCCTCTCTTCTGGATTGTAAGCTCTAATGAGCGGGGCCCTCTGATCCCTCCTGTATTGATTTGTATTGTAAGTGTACTGTCTGCCCTTATGTTGTAAAGCACTGCGCAAACTGTTGGTGCTATATAAATCCTGTATAATAATAATAATAATAATAATAATAATAATAATAATAATTTGGTTGGGAGAGGAGAAAGGTATGTGGCTGTAGAAGGAGGTGGTTATCGATGGGGCTGTGGATAGGGGTGTGCAGAAAGGTGGCACTGGATGGGAAGGGTAAGGAGTAATCTAGCTTTGGAGAGGGGAATGGATAGAATGTGGATGTAGTGTGGAAGAAAGTTGTAGCTGAAGGGAGGTGAAGAAACAAAGCTCATTGGGGTATAGATGATAGCATTTAATGTATGGTCCTTCCATGTCTGTCAGATTCCTAGCTCCTGAATACTCTACTCTGTCCTCCTGTCAACATGTTCCCTGTCATCAAATGACACTGTAGCAGACCCTAATTGAATCTTAGTGAAGGGCATCTGTCTCCCAGTCTTGTTCTGCAGGAGAGTACAGAGGGCCAATATCAAGGCAGAGTAACTAGACATTAGCATCAGACATATTTGGGCTTGTTAAAAAGCATGCCGTCTTCCAAAGGTGCCACATCTATGCACACAGGCATTTCTGCTGGAAGCAAGCTCCATACCACACTTTCAACACAAATCTTGAGCTGTCAATGAAGCTCTGGGACTTTTACTAATGACCAGGAACTGAGAGGACAGTAATCACATGATCCTGTCATGATCCTTTACTGGGTCACCACTTATGATAGTCAGATCCAGACTATCACAGGGGTGACCCAGTAAAACCCAATCATGTAAGCATTGTGTCCACTGTAGCATTTGCAGTGGCAGAGCAGAGTAGGACTGGCTAAAGAGGGATTACTTTGATGCAGTTGGCCAGCTTAAACATGTATTGCAATACGTGTGAACTAAATTATCCCCATTTTTTATTGCACAGCTTGATAGAAAGTTATAGCAGTGTGCAGAGGGTTCATCCAGTATTTTTTGTGTTAACATGTGGTCACACCCCTTTAGCACCTGGTAGAATATATGCATGTACAAGCTATTGGGATCCGAGCACAGGTATAGGTTGTTTCTTCCAAAGGTGCTATGCGCACAGGCATATGTGCTAAAAGCAAGCTCCATACCACTCTCTCAGCACAAAGGCAGCTCCGGGACTTGTACTAATGATCAAGAGCTGAGAGGACAGGATCATGTAATTACTGTGATAGCCTGGATCTGACTATCAAAGTGGTGACCCATCAGTTTCTGCTTCTGACTGGAGAAAAAGATACATTGTATCTTTTTCTCCTAGCCAGGGTAGAGAAATGTAAACCAAAAAAATAAATAAAAAAAATCTATGTATAATAATAATAATAATAATAATAATAGTAATAAAGAAAGATAAAATAGATCAGGGCTTGATCTAGGCTAGTGTTAGGGTCAGGATCATGGTTAGAGTCAAAGATCAAACCAAATCAAATCTGTGAGTTTTATGTAGGATTAAAAAAAAACCTTTATTTTACTATCATGTGTTTAGGTAGGGTAAAAAAAAAAGCAAAAATAAACCCTATTCATTCTTGGCCCCACTATGGGTGCAAACAACAAATAATAAAGACATATATGGTATTACTGCAAACTTCAGGAGTGGGAGGAATTTCTTTTTTTTTTTACTATTTTGAGACAGGTTTCCTTTGATTAAAAAACAAAAACAAAAAAAACAGATACCGGTATTGAATAACAATTGCTACCAAATGAGGGTCCAATTTATCCTGAAGTAACCAAGGTATGATTTACTTGGATACACTAGGTAGTTGTGGTGATATGTACAGTTATACCAACACATGCCAAAGCTGCAAAATTGCATCTAGACATTAGAATTATTTTTTTTCTCCAATACTTTATTTTTGCAAAAGAACACACGGTAAATATGGAGACCACATTCAGGTATCAGATTCCAAAGACTTACAAACAAAAAAAGAAAGGTCCATTTCACGAATTGTTACACTTGTAGTCTTGTCAGTTGACTAAAATGCGAACTGCAAGCGTCCAGATCTAAGGAGTCTCTGTATCCCGTATGACAATTTTCCACGGTAGAGACCGTGTAATAAAACCATCAGAGCTTTAGAATAGGCCCACGGGGTCCTATCAAGAAAAAGAGAGAAGGACAGGGGGGGGGGGGGGGTGGAGTGTTGGAAGAAAAAAAAAAAAAGGGGGGGGGGAGGGGTAGGTCAGAGAAAAGGTAGGGTTCCATCAGCCCAAAACCTCATCCAGGCCAGAGAGTTCACCGAGTATGTCCTCGCTTCTGAGGGATCATAGAACTTGTTCCGCGTACTCCTCGGAGTAAACAAACTCACACCAGTAAAAATTTCTTCTCGTGGAGGCCTTTCTCTGTGGCTACCAAATCTTCCATCGTATATATGCCGGCAACTTTTTTGAGCCAGATGGCAATCGATGGAGGCTGCGTCTGCTTCCAGAACAGCGGGATGCATCCCTTAGTGGCTGTGATCAGGAGGGGCAAGATGGACTTCCTATATGCTTTACTTGGTAAATCGTGGTGGTGCAAGAGAAAAAAGCTGGATCTCTTGGTATGGCTCTATCAGTGAATTTTTGTACAATACCATGTACTTCAGTCCAGTATGACTACAAGAGCTGACAGGACCAGAAAATGTGGAGAAGAGAGCCAATATCCTCCCCACATCTCCAGCATAATTCCAAGCATTGGGGAAACATTCTATTGATCTTTGCTGGGGTATGGTACCACCGGGTCAATACCTTGAAACCCGCCCGGTGATTAGCACAGATCAAAGTCTTGTAAGAAAACAGAAAGTCTATCTACCTGCTTCTCAATCAATTTAAGCCCCAGTTCTCTTTCCCACCTGGCGATATAGGGAAGCTTATTGTCTGCTGGCGGTGTTATCAACAGTTGGTAGGTTAGAGAGACCGCATGGGGAGTTGGAGACTGATCCAGGCAAAGCTGTTCGAAGGTGGTAAGACACCTCTGAAACGTCGCCGGTAGGTGAAGGGACCCAAGGAAGGGGGCCAGCTGTATTTTTTGCCAAAAAGACAATCCTGATTTGCCATCTTGTCATCAATTGTCCGTCTTCAACAAAGTGCCGGGCCTGTGAGCATTCTGCTATTTTCACGTCTTGAAATTTGGAGTCTTGGAGTCCGGGAGTAAAAGCCGGGTTTCCCACTATGGGCGTGAGCGGCAATGGTAAAGGCGATATCGAAAAATCTCGGAACGCTTTCTGACAGCGCTGACATAGACACATTCAGCGCCTTGGACTTCTGATAGTTGACTCGGAAAAAAACGTTTCATAAGTCTTCAGTTCCGAAAGCAGGTTCGGAGTAGAGATCAGAGGGTTAGACAGAAAGAAGAGAAGATCTGCAAAAGCTGTAATCTTTGGAGAAAGAGTGTTATCCAGATGGAGACCCGTGATGTCTGGGTTGATTCATACGGTACGCAGGATTGGCTCTAGGGTCAAGATGAATATCAAGGGGGACAGAGGGCACCCCTGACGTGTGCCATTAATTATCTCAAATGAATGTGAGAGGTGCCCATTCACCTTCACTTGGGCGGAGGGACATGAATAAATGGCCTGGACCCAATTCATCATCCTCTGCCCCAGGCCAATGAAGCGCAGAGTCTCTATCAGAAAGGTCCAATCCACCCTGTCAAACACCTTTTCATCATCGGTTGAGAGGAGTATATTAGGTTGATATATCGGCTGCGCAGCATATATCAGGTTGAGCGCTTTGATCGTGTTGTCCCTAGCTTCTCTTGTTGGGACAAACATTACTTGGTCTGAGTGGATCAGTTGGGGGATAGGCCAGATCAGGCACATGGAAAGTATTTTGGTGAATATCTTAAGATCCACATTTAAAAGAGATATTGGTCAATAATTTTGGCACTGTAGAGGATCCTTGCCCTCTTTCAGGAGCTTTATGAGCTTGAAGGGTATCTCTCGGTGTGGTAGTCCCCTCGCCTGCGGCATTGTAAGCAGAGAGGAAGTGAGAAGTCAAAAGGTCCCCAAATATCCTATAGTATAGGACAGGGTAGCCATCTGGGCCCGGCGCTTTATTAGAATTTGTTTTACCTTCAGCCATTAAGGGGTTAAGGTACTTAACCTGTTTTTTTTTGCTTTTTTTTATATATCATCTTGATAGCATAAAATTAGGCCTGGAAGGTTCTGCAGCCTTTGCCCCAGCCAGCCCTGAATTTAGGAGACTATTTAGTATTGATCCATAATACAATGTGATCGCCCCTTTCTCAGTCCTCCAGACAGAACTCAAGCACAATCTGACCAGCCAGCATATACTCTTACAACTTTTCACATCTACTGACGTCAGTCTTAATGGAGAGTATGCAAAGTATGGTACAAGAGCCCTTAATAAGTAAAGTGAACTATGTAAACTTTGCCAAAAACAAAGACAGGTAACCAGCACAGTCTTAGGTTTCCTTGTAACTAATCTTTCCCAATTATTAACACACCGTACCTTGTTCTGCACGGTCTCTCTATGTGGAGGTAGACCTCTTGGGAGAAACAGGGTTTTGCCTCCAGCAAGAACACAAATGAGCAGCACAGTAATGACATCATCAAATCTCACGCCAAATCGCATGAGACCAGCAGTCAGAGACAGCAAGGTCAGAGGGGATTTGCCACATTTGTGGCGTAACGTGTAAGGGGGCAGAGCTGGTGACGTAAGATCTTGGTGCATCTGTCACAGTATCATTATAAGGGAACAATTTATCTACAGGCTGCAGCCTTCAGCGGAGGTGCTGCTTAGCGCTGGCATGTATATGCCATTGTCTGTTGTGCA